>OZ005653.1:81116048-81716048 GCA_963930645.1 Salticus scenicus
GTTTTGTTTCTCCTTAATCCACTTCCTCCTCCTCCCCCCCCCCTCTTTTTTTTTTTTTTTTTTCCAAGGGCCCGCACATCTGTCTCTGAGTTTGATGACTTCCATTCATATTATTTAAATCCCCTCACATAATATGCCGATGGATTATGTGCAGATTCTTAACAAAAAATTGTAGAACTACTAATAAGTAAGTCAATGAATTAGCAAATAATAGATTTCATTTTAATAATGTTTTATATGTATTGTTTACGAGATTTTGAAGACGCTAATTCTTTAATGCATATGTATTTAAGATTCATTTTCAAATTTTAGAATGCAGTAATTTAATCACAGTATAAATAATGTGTATGAGTTTAGTGTATTAAAAAAGAGTATGCTTCAAAAACATTCATCTCGGCCTTGATATCTGCAATACTGACTGATATTAAAAACTAGAATTTTCAGGATAGATGATACAGAATTTTTTTTCAGGGATTCAATTTCAAGAATTATAAAATAATTTTTTTTTATATCTCTCATATAAAAGGAGGTCAAGTTAGAAACCTTTCCCATACACTAATTGTATACATGAGCATTTCAGATACAATGGGCATTCTAAAGAAGTTTTAATTAAAATTATTATTATTATTATTGTTGTTGTTGTTGTTGTTGTAGGGAAGCCGCAAGAAAGCTTAATTATTAAAATTTATTCCCCTGAAGTTTTTGATCGAAAACATTATAATCTGCCTTCTTTTTATATCATTTGTGTAGTTACTTATAGTATGTGCAGTTACTTATATGTTTTCCTAAATGATACGTATGCTATGTCACCTTTGCAGAAAAAATATCAACATACTGCTTTATCACGAAGTGCATAGACATTCCTTATAATGTGTGTTGTATTTTATCTTATTTTATTTTTTATAGAAAATGATTGTTAGTTATTGTATTACGGGTTTATCATAAATGAAAATAGCAGCATTTATACATGACTATAACTGCAGTTATTATTAAGCATTTTTAATTATGTTGCATTCAATGATTAAAAAACGTTTTCTTAGCTATATAACTGTATGTTACACATTACGTGTTTGTTTGTAAAAATAACGTGTAATTATACTTACGTAGTTACGTAATACGTTCACTATGTCATACAGATTCTTAGATTTTAAGATTCTAAGACGGAAGGAGGCCGCTCACCACTATGCAGCGGTTTTGAGCGTTTTTAACCTTTAGAGAGGGGCTCCAAAGCCACTGTGGAGATTCAAAAGAGCCGGTTTCCAAAGGTTAAGCCTCCCCCGTTGTTTATTGCATAAGCAAACAACAACAACAGCAACAAATTACAAAGGTCACCAGGGCAGAGCTCTCCCGCGACAAAAGACGACAAAGTTGCATGAAAGTGAAGAGGACCGGAGCCGAGTGGTAGTCTGTTTACAAAGTTCATAAAGGTAATGTACAAATTTCACACAGTCTTTATACAAAGTTCACGCAGTCTTTATACCAAGCCCAAACAATAATAAACAATAAGACTTCTTCATACACCGTAAATTTAAAGCCAGCACAACCGGTTTCGAAGGACGTAGCCTTCCTTCATCAGGTGCAAAAAAAAAAAAAAAAACGTGCTACTGCCTTGGAGGCAAAAGCAAGACGGCTTTAAATTTATGGTGTGTGAAGAAATCTTATTGTTTATTATCGTTTGTACACCAGTTTTGCATTTAGTTTTGGCAAGCCCAAACACCCTATGAACAATGTTGGTTAATAGCAACATCATGCGCTGGATGATTGCTTCCCGAGAGCACTTCCGTGGAATGCTGTAGCATCAGACATGACCAGTATTCGCCATGTAGGAGAGGAGGAAAAATTAGGAAAGATAGAGAAGGAATTTAGTTTGTTCAGTTTGATAAATCTTGAAGGAAGGCATAGATGCGCTTTCATTTGAGCCGTGTGTCATACAGATTAAGAACATCCAGTTTGTCTCACAGCTAATATTTGTTTTTGATTTACGTTGCTAACAGATTCACAAATAATCATAAAAACACACAAGCCGTCTGCGGTTTGTATGTTTTTACGATTAATACACACACACACACAGTGTAATGATTACATAGGAATAATGTAATGTCTGTATAACGTAAGGAAAAAAAATTGTATTCTTCAACTGAAACACAAAGCACTTGTATGAGAAATAAAATGCTTAACTACCACATTAAAATTAATATATATTTATATATATAAGCTATTTTACAGAAATATTCGTATTAACTTTTATTCCTTTACACAGAAAATAATTCATTTAGTCATAGTTATGTAATTTTACTTAAAGGTAATTTTTTTGCAAAAAAAATTGATTACATTACTAAATCCTTTGTCAATTTTTTTCCTAGTAAGCTATTAAAAAAAAAAAAAAAAAAAAAAAAAAAAGAAGAAGAAGAAGAAGAAATTAGAAGAAGAAGAGGAAGAAGTGTTCAAAAAATTGTTTTTATTTCTCTCAAACAATAATTCACTACAAAAAATATTTAAAGTTTTTTGTTTTGCCTTAAAGAAAAAACATTAGGCTATTTAATTTACGTTACTGAAGTCTTTTTAAATAATAATTTCATGTAAAATAAACAAAAAAAAACTATGCATCTTACGTATGTTTATATAAAATGCATAAAAATTATTATATTTTTAATCCACCTGGATTACATTTTGACGGTAAAGAATTTAATTAATTTTTTGTACAGAAATATTTAATCCCTCAACAAATTAAATTAAAATATAATGCAAGTTTGTAATGTGAAACCCCCCACAGTTTCCTTACATATTAAAAGAAAAAAATAAAATAAAATATGACATTAAAACAAATAATTCGCTTTGCAAAAGCTTATATTTACTAGAAATTGTATTTATGAATATATATATATATATATATATATATATAATTCTCAACATCATGTATATATAGTGAAGATTAGTTTTGCTATATGAAGATTAGTTACTGATAGCATAAACTACTGATAACATGAACAAATTTTTTATTCCTCTTGAAATTCACGTTAACGAGGTTCGACTGTATATATAAAGCTGATATAGATAAACATAGTAAAGTGACGAATAGGAGAATAACAGAAAATATCATGTGTTATTTTTATTAAACATATACAGTCGAACCTCGTTAACGTGAATCTTAAGGGGGATAACAAATTTGTTCATGTTATCAGTAGTTCATACTATCAGTAACTAATCTTCATATAACAAAACTAATCTTCACTTTGACAGGGTTTGTGGAAACAGTTCATGTTAAAAGTAATTCACGTTAACAGTGTTACGTTAACAAGGTTCGACTGTATTAGTACAAATATAAAGTAGTACAGTCGAACATCGTTAACTTGGACACGCTTAACATGGATTACTTTTAACAGGAACTGTTTTCACAATCCCCGTGAAAATGAAGATTAGTTTAGTAGCATGAAGATTAGTTATTGATATCTTGAACTACTTTTAACATGAACATTTTTGTTCTCCCCTTCATATTCACGTTAACGAGATTCGACTGTATATGTTAGACAGTTTCAAATTCTGCATTCAAAGACCACGTATTATTGCGACATTTGGTTTTAAAAGAAGTACAGTCGAACCTCGTCAACGTGAATCTCAAGGGGATAACAAATTTGTTCATGTTATCAGTAGTTCATGCTACCAGTAACTAATCTTCATATAGCTAAACTAATCTTAATTTTCACGGGGATTGTGAAACAGTTCATGTTAAAAGTAATTCACGTTAGCGAGGTTCGACTGTATTACGAAATTGCATACTACAGTGAAACTTGAATAATTCGAACTTGTTTAATTCGAAATTCTGGATAATTCGAATTTTTTACTCGGTCCTTGAATTTTATATTAAAATTCTATTTTGGATAATTCGATTAAAATTCTATTATGGATTAAAAGATAATTCGATTAAAATTCTATTATGGATTAAAAGATATTAAAATTCTATTTGGATAATATTCTATTTTGGATAATTCGAATTTTTCATACGATTACCTTTATAATATTACAGTAAAATTTGTTCCCGAGATTTTACTCATCTGAAGTGCATTATATATTTTAACAGTCTTTCAAAAGAAGGATAAGGAAATTTAAGAGAAGCCCCTAGCTAGTGCATCAGAAGATATGGTGAATTGAATATACATGAACTTCGAAGTTTTTTTGAATTGAAAGTCATGTCTAATGTAGAAGATTCTATTTTTGTATCAAATCATATGCTATGACACAACGATTGTACTTAAAGAAGAAATCAAAAATATCTGACTATTTTTTTTTTTTTTTTTTTTTTTTTTTTTTTTAATGTTGAATAAGGGTCAATCCATTTGAAATCACCCAAAAAGAATAAAATTTGTTGCTCAACATTTTTTATTTTTCTTATTTTTTTACCAGTTTTTCCCCGTTATTAGGTGAGTTCAAAACTGTCGAAAAAAAATTTTTTAGGCTCATACTTTTTTTTTGACAGCCATTTTGAATTTGCATCGGAACTGTTTTTAGGACAAAAACAAGGTTTGCATAAAAGTATCTAACTCAGTTAATTTTATAGATATCAGGACAAAATAAAAAACAAAACTATCAGAATGACCTCCTAGATGTTTTGTACATGCATAATATTTCCTACGTCATGAGGAAAGTGAAGAAAAAAATTCACAACTATAGATGGAAAATTAACTTAAAACGGTAATTTTAGTGCTGCAAAACTACTTAAAAAATGAAAGACTCGTCAATAATTTTTTTTTCCTGCGTAGATTTGTTACAGGACTAGTTACTGTAGAAGTTTCCAGCTTGAGAGTTTTATCCTTTTTTTTATATAATTTTTCAAAAATGCCCAAAATTGCATTTTGGCAATATTTAAAGTTGAATATCTCAAAAGGGACTGAGTGAAAAATTATGAAATTAATACAGATAATATCTCTTTATGACATAAACATATGATAAAAATTTGATGACTGAGACTCAACTGGTTCCAAAGTTATAGTGCATCAAAATTGGCCCAAAATTGCATTTTACGCACACCTAATAATTATGCCATTATTTGTAAATCCTACTATCTCTCTATTTTAAACTCTTCAATCAATAATAGTAACATCTTCAGTTTAACTAATAATAACCTTATTATTAATAACCGAAAAATACATAATTACTATAAACTACTTCAACTTCCCTTCAATAACTTTAATTATCCTTATATAGTTCTCATACCTAAGTTTCACAAATCTCCAATTAAATTTCGCACAGTCACTGTTGGGTGTAACACTTATAACAACAATGCTAATAAAGCTCTACTGGATATTCTAAAACAAATTTACAAATGTACTTGCAAAGTTGATAATTTACACTGTCTTAAAAATAGCTTTCAATTAATTCAATACATAAAATCGCTCGATTCAATAGACAATATTATGACTTTTGACTTTCAAGATCTTTTCAATAATATTGAGATATCAGATCTTAGTAATATCATTTACAGTCTTTTTCAAGAATTTAAAGCTCAAATTAATCTTCCTTACATTTTTAAAGCAGAAAAATTTAAAACTCTTCTTAACTTTGTTATCCATAATAATTATATCTTCCACAACAACGCTATCTATTTGCAACAATTAGGCATCCCACAAGGAGGTTGTAGCTCCAGTATTTTGGCAGATCTCTATCTTTATTATTATGAAAAGCAAATTTGCAATGATGATGTTCGATTTTATCGTTACATCGATGATATTATTGTATTTTATCTCAACAAGAACTCACAAAATGGCTTTTCCTTCAATTATCCACCTAATTTAAAGCTAACTCAAAATACTCTGACTAATCAATCAATTAACTTTTTAGATCTCAAAATAATCATCGATGGTAATAAACTTTACACAGATATCTATGACAAACGGCAAGATTTTTGTTTTAATGTCAACTTATTTACACATTTTAATTCATGTCTGCATCTTTCGGTATTTAGAAACATCATCATTAACCATTTATTTCGAATTAATAATTTATGCTCTGCAAAGTTTAAAAACAAGAATATTAATAAACTGATCACAGCCACTACTAAAATGGGTTTTCCTAAAAACTTTGTATTTTCTATTTTATATCCTTAACCATGTCTCTGTCAGTACAAAAAAAAAAAAAAAAAAAAAAAAAAAAAAGCTGTGTACACTCTTGTGTATATCAACAAAAAAAAAAAAAAAAAAAAAAAATTATAAAATAATAAAAGACAATAAAAAAGGTGGCGGTTGGGTGGGCAGATGTTTGATTACGGAGGTGGGGTGGTGTTGTAAGGCTGGATGGTTGGGTGGGTTTGTGAAATTAAATTTAAAAAAAAAAAAAAAAAGTAGAAGGCTTGTTGCATTTTCTTTGTATTACTATGCAAACTTTCATTTTCCAATAAAATTTCAGATTTTTCCTTTTTGAGTTGTCAACTATATTTAATGTTCTAATTATACTGTTAAACACAATGTGATCAATCGGTGAATTTCATTGTGGCTTCGTGGTCTCATTGTTGTTCATCTGCTTTGAAATTTTGCATTTTTAAATCCATATGGTTCCTGTTCTGGTTGTGGCAGGCTGGGGGAGTGTTGCCGGCGTAAAACTAGTGTAACCCCACAGGCAAGTCACAAGTCTTGCCGCCTGCCTCCTTCTTCCTATCTTGTGTTTCTTGGGTTGTTTTTTCATTAATTTTGATAAGTTTATGGTTTTAAGTTAAGATTTGTTGTTTTACTTTATTGATTCGTTTGTTTTGCAGACTGTTAATTAATAGATCTGGTTTCTTTACATTAATGTATTTCATCCACTGATGATTTTTTTTTATCTAAATGGTCATTGGTGTTTCAGTGATCTTGTATCTGTTGCTTGGCTTCTACTATGCTTAATAGATCATCTTTATTATATATATATATATATATATATAAACTCTAATAACTTAAAATGAGCTATTTAACTTTTTCAAACAGAAATACCCTAACTACAAAATTAGACGGTCAGTGTTCTGTGCTATGTGACCGAAGTGGTGTGTCCATCCAAGATCATCTGGCACACATAGTGTATGTGTCTGCAAATACCCCCAGAACGTAAAACTCTTGATTGAAGGAGCAAGGCTCAAAATAAATTACAGGGAACTGGTAGAATTACTTGTGTGTAACATTGATAATGAAAGTTGCATGCTGGACAAGTGTTCAGAATGTCCAGGATCCGAAGGTCTTCTGGAAGTTCCAATGAAAGAAATTGGCAATTTACCAGAAGAAGTAGCTTTTAAGCAGTGGGTGCAAACTGACAGAGCAAAATTCATCACCCGATTACTACCAGATGAGGAATTTCTAAATTTTCTTGTGGAAGATAGAGTAAAACTAAAATCTCACCATTTCATTTCAACAGTTCAGTCTAATCATTTCAAAGAACTTAAAAATAATCTCAAAAACATTGAATATTTAGTCATTGGTGATTTTTCAGAAAACTTTACATTTTGCGTTCAGGATGAAATTCAGAACTACCACTGGTCCAACAGCCAAGTTACATTACATCCATTTATTATTATTATTATTATTATTATTTTAAATGAAATTTGCTGTAAAAGCATTTGTATGATAAATGATTATCTTATTTAGGATACCTTTACAGCTGATGAATTTCAAAAAATCTCACCAATGAAATGAAGAATTTTTTACCCGAAGCAAAGATGATGATTTACTTCAGCGATGGTGCCAGCAGCCAATACAAAAATAAGAAAAACTTGATTAATCTGTGCCAACATGAGAATGATTTTAGCTTGATAGCTGAATGGAATTTTTTAGCTACATCTCATGGGAAAAACTTGTGTGATGGTATAGGGGGGGGGGGGAGGGGTACCATTAAAAGGGAAGTAACTAGAGCCAGCATGCAAAGACTTTACAATAACTAAATTCTTACTCCACAAGACATGTTCAAATACTGAAACGAAAAAATAACCAGAATAGAATACATTTTTGTCTCTGCCAATGAAATTAAACAAACTGAAGCTAAACTAACAAAAAGATTTGAATTTTGCTTGCCTGTGACATGAATAAGAGAATATCATAGATTTGTTCCTATAAGTAATAATCAAATCAGATGTTGCACTACATCCATAAATAAGAAATTTGATGAGCACGAAACTTTGATAGTGTTTATTAACACATCTTCGCTTACAAATATAGACTATGTTGCATACATTTACGAATATCATTGGTAGCTAGGCATAGTCAAAGACAAGACCGATCAAAATAATGATCTATTAGTTCAATTTTTCCCATCCATATGGCCCAAAGACTGCCTTCCAAATATCTATAAATTACATGGTGTGTGTTCCAGTAAACAAGGTTGTGAGGAAAATTACCCCTATCGAACTAACAACGGTTTCGGGCAGACACATAACATATCAAAAAAGCTATGCAACGGAATTTCAACACTCTTCAATACTTTGAAGAAATTATAAAATTATTATGCTAACTGATAAAATGTACATCAACAGTTTGAATAAAATTTTGTATTTTAAGTTACAATGTTGATTTTTACCTTAAATTTTCATCAAAATTCTGTATACTTAAAATGCAATTTTTGGCCAATTTTGATGCACTATAACTTTGGAACCAGTTGAGTCTCAGTCATCAAATTTTTATCATATCTTTATGTCATAAAGAGATATTATCTGTATTAATTTCATAATTTTTCACTCAGTCCCTTTTGAGATATTCAACTTTAAATATTGCCAAAATGCAATTTTGGGCATTTTTGAAAAATTATATAAAAAAAAGGATAAAACTCTCAAGCTGGAAACTTCTACAGTAACTAGTCCTGTAACAAATCTACGCAGGAAAAAAATTATTGACGAGTCATTCATTTTTTAAGTAGTTTTGCAGCACTAAAATTACCGTTTTAAGTTAATTTTCCATCTGTAGTTGTGAATTTTTTTCTTCACTTTCCTCATGACGTAGGAAATATTATGCATGTACAAAACATCTAGGAGGTCATTCTGATAATTTTCTTTTTTATTTTGTCTTGATATCTATAAAATTAACTGAGTTAGATACTTTTATGCAAACCTTGTTTTTGTCCTAAAAACAGTTACGATGCAAATTCAAAATGGCCGTCAAAAAAAAGTATGAGCCTAAAAAAATTTTTTTCGACAGTTTTGAACTCACCTAATAACGGGAATTAACTGGTAAAAAAATAAGAAAAATAAAAAATGTTGAGCAACATGGCCTGGGTGATTTCTAATGGATTGACCCATAATTAAGCTCGTAGAAAAATATTGATTTAATGGGGGGGGGGTGTAGCAGTATACTTAGATATAAAGTTTATGTGTTAAATCTTTGATCGTAG
The DNA here is from genome assembly GCA_963930645.1 of Salticus scenicus. NCBI lineage: Eukaryota > Metazoa > Arthropoda > Arachnida > Araneae > Salticidae > Salticus > Salticus scenicus. The sequence continues at coordinate 81,125,385 of OZ005653.1, forward strand.
AGTTTCAATTTTTTAATTTACTATTTTTTTGACAAAATAGTATATGTAATTCGAATTTTTGGATACTTCGAATTTTTCTATGGTCCCTTCAACTTCGAATGACCCAAGTTCTACTGTATATTAAAAAGAAAAACAGAACAGCTCAAAATATTTAAATGTTTAATGGAAATTATTATTAATACTTAAAGTAAAGTACACAAATATATCTATATAAAATTATTGCATTAAGTTTTAGGGAATGTAAAAATTACATTTTATTTAATATAGTACAAAGATGTTAAATTACAGGGTGATTATAATTAAAGTTACGATTTCAAAACGCTATAATTTTAAAACTACCCATCAGAGCGATTTGATATTTTACCAGAACAATAGTGAGGCAATGAAATTTTATTTGGGGGAGGAAAAAACAGTAGTTCCAAAATGTGCCATTAATTATCCGTAAAGTATTTGTTTCATGAAGCTCCTCTTTTTCTCTTTTCACTATGACTGTTTCCGCTGTAAACACGTATTCTTGTCTTTATGCTAAACACATTGTAGTAAACCCTTGAAGTCTATTGTTTCCTGCTATTCCATTGTGTTGCTAACAACATTCCTGTGTTTTTCCATTAAGGCGTTTCTCCTGATATTACCCTGACAACGCCATCTATAGGAACATGTTGGAACTACTTTTTTCCTCCCCCAAACAAATTTTCATTGCCTCACGATTGTTCTAGTAAAATATCAAATCGCTCTGAGGATTATAGCGTTTTGAAATCGTAACTTTAATTATAATCACCCTGTAGATCTATTAAAAATTTTGCTCGTAGACGTAGTATATTAAAGTGTTTTTCTGATTTTCCTTAAATGAACTTTTTGATCGATTTTAACAAAAATTTCAATTCATCTTCATGTGATACAGTTTTATAATACCGGGTTTGAGCTTCCTGCTAATATTCATTTTTGAGTTACGGTGATAAAGTATAGTGACCATATTAGAGTACCTTCATAATATAGTAGCATTAATAACTGTTACAATTAAACACTTACAGAGGTATAGTTTATGCTAAATAAATGAGAACGCAAACGATAATAATTACGATAAAAAATTTCAATTCTGAAATTTTTCAAAATTCAGAAAAACGATATCAAAATATGGACTGTCCTCGAAATTCGAGGACATATATGGTCACTATATTACAGCGTCTAGAATAAACAGTGTGGAAAGCGGCGAATAAAATTGTACTAAAAAAATTAAACCTGTCACCAGATGTCATTGTAATCGAAGCTAATGTCACGACAACAAAAGCGAGACTCCCTATTGGTTAATTATATGCTTAGATCACGTGATTAAACTGACGAAACTGGGAAAAGCCAATCAGGTCTTCGATTTGAGCAATAGCTTCGATCACAACGACATCTGGGTAAGCTTAATTTTTGTAGCATCATTTTAACATCACGGTTATAGGCGATTGCCACACTGTTTATTCTAGACGCTGTAACTATATGATAAAGACATGTGTACACACAGAGACGAATTATTAAAATTCTGATTTTCGGAGAGTTCAAACATGTAGCAATATCAAAAACGCAGTTTCAAAAATGCTACCCAAAACAATACTTTCTATGTCATGCAAGGGAAAGAAGAAATAAAATTATGAGCACATTAAGAAATTAATTAATTTTAAGAATTTTTTTGTATAATTAAAAGAAACAAAAATATAGATAAGTCCAATTTACTTAATTGAAACGCGTAAAAAGAATTCTTTGTAGGGAAATATAACAAACAATTCGATTTCTTAGAAAATACTTTTATTTTACTTCTCTATTTTTAAAAATACATTTCTCAACGAAATACAGCATTGGTTTAATTGTTAACTTAAAATAAATAAATTTGTATGGAAAAAATGTTCTTTTAATTAGTTTATTTATTTATTTATTTATTTATTTTTTAGAAAATTTCTTTTTCTTTATTTTTAGAATATACTAATCATGATAATAATAACAAAAATGAAATCTCCATATGTAATTCAAAACCTTAAAATCTTCATTATTTTCTCTTTTAAAATGAAGTTTAATAAGATGAAAAAATAATTTTTTTAAACGTTTTGAACAAAATGTGTCCTATTAAAAATATTTTATAAACTCATTTAAATGTTATTTACCATTGTTTTCCTTCACTAACATGATTTTGATTTTAGAAATTTATTTTATTTTCAAACATTAAAAAAATAAATAAATAAAAACTTCTATTTTGAACCCAGAATTTCAAAAATGTTATTTGTGATATAATCCTTTACTGAATTCGTTATTTTGAATAAAATTATAAAAGTAGATTCTATTTAATAACAACACATAGATGATTTAATAATGTTAACATATTGAATTTTAATGTAGAAACTAAAATAATGATACTAATTTAACTTGAACTGTTTAAGATTTAGTTTAGTTTTTTAAAGTAGATAATTAAAATTTTAAGGATATTTCCTTTTATAATGTCACAATTTTTTTTCCATTTTTAACCGACTTCAAAAAAAGAAGGAAGGTTCTCAATTCAAACCGTATGTTTTTTTTATGTTTGTTAGCTCATAACTTCTGAACGGATGCTCCGATTTTGATACTTTTTGTTTTGTTGAAAAGGTCTTGGTCTACAATAGGTCCCATTGTAATATCTTTACGATCTACAGAAAATACAGGGTGCCCAAAAAAATCAGTCCGAATGCTTTTAACCGCTAAACGGCTGCAGCTACAGTGATAAAAATGGTATGTAAGTATAGCAAAGTGGCCATGCTGTACAAGGTTAAACCACTTGCAGCGCCACCTGGTGGAAAATAGCGGAGTTAGTGTTCCTATCTCGAAAACGGTTCTAAAGAAAAGGTGTATTACAAAGCTGAAGAGTATCACCGATTTAGTACAAAAAGATAGTTTAGACATTCATACTAACGTTCCTATCTCGGATATGGTTCAAGACAGGGGAAAAAAGTGAATTATAAAATTTCAGAGCATCATCGATTTAGTACGAAAAGATAGTTTTGACATTGATGCTAAAAATACAAGGCTAAAAACGTGCATTTTTTTGTCCGCAATTTCTTACACTATACATACTTGAGCTACATTGCTCACGTTGTAGCGTAGCTGGTGAGATATACGCTATATAGTTCAAAATACGGTTACTTGATACTTTTTGGTTTGTTGTAGAGATCTTGGTCTGAAGTAGGTCCCATCATAACTTCTTTACAATCTAAAGAAAATAAAGCGCCATCTGGTGAAAAACAGCGGAATTAGCGCTCCTATCCCAAAAACGGTTCAAGATGGGAGAAAAGTTAATTACGAAGTTGTAGAGCATCTTCGATTTACTACGAAAAGACAGTTTTTAGACATTATTGCTAAAAATAGAACGCTTAAAACGTGCAGTTGTTTGTTCGCAATTTCCTACATTGTGCACACTTGAACTACGTTGCACACTTTGCAGCGTAGCGGATGACACGTATACTCTGTGGTTCAAAGTACTGTTACTGTAAGCGGTCACATCGATTAGCGCAAAGCAGTTTTCAACCAACTTCAGAAAGGAGGGTGTTCTTAATTCAATCTGTGTGTTGTTGTTGTTGGTGTTTGTAAGCTTATAACTTCGTAAGAGATGCTCTAATTAACCGACTTCAAAAAGGAGGAGGTTTTCAATTCAAAGCATATGTTTTTTGTTTTTGTTTTTGTTTGTTAGCTCATAACTTTTGAACAGATGATCCGATTTTGATACTTTGTAAAGGTCTTGGTCTGAAATAAATCCCATTGTAAGATCTTTACGATCAAAAGAAAATACAGGGTGCCCAAAAAAGTCAGTCCCGACTCTTTTAACTGCTGAACAGCTGCAGCGATAGTTATAAAAGTGGTATGTAGGTATAGTAAAGTGGGCATGTGCTACGCGATTCAACCGTCTAAAGCGCCACCTGGTGGAAAAGAGTGGAGTTAGCGATCCTATCTCGGAAACGTTTCAAGACAGGGGAAAAAAGTGAATTATAAAATTGCGATGAGTCAAAATAAATCATCGATGTAGTACGCAAAGATAGTTTAGACATTAATGCTAAAAACAGAACGCTTAAAACGAACATTTGTTTGTTCACAATTTCCTATTTTGTGTACACTTGAACTACATATTGCATATGTTGTAGCGTAGCGGGTGACATTTATGCTATGTAAAATTCAAAGTATGGTTGTAAACGGTCACATCGATTAACGCATGAACGTTTTAAACCGACTTCATAAAAGAAGAGGTTCAATGCAAACCATGTTTCTCGTTGTTGTTTAAATTTGTTAGCTTATAACTTCGTAAGAGATGATTTAAGTTTAATACTTTTTTTGTTGTCGTAATGATCTTGGCCTGAAATAGGTTCCATTATAATTTAATTAAGATATAAACAAATTACAGGATACTCACAAAAGTCTGTTCTCACTCTAAATGCTGAACGCATGCAGCTACACTGGTAAAAGCAATATGTAAGTATCGATGTTGAAACTTCTGTCCGTCAGATGCAATGCATATTTTGCTCTTTGTTTGAACTTTACGCTGCGCAATTTTCAGCGCAGCGCGTGACACGTATTCACTGTAAAGTTCAATATATATGCCTAACAGAATTTTCGGTTACGAATACAGTGTATCCGTCCTTTACATTTCTAAAGCCTTTTTAATTTAACGTATGTTCGTTCAATAGATAGTGTTTTGCTTATATCGGATAAAGGTAAGAAAATTAGCACAACTTAAAAATGCTGCATTTGAGAAAAATCAACTTAAAAATAACTTGACTATAATAAAACTGGCACAACTGTCTCTCGAGTGGATAAATTTCTAGATGGAGATGTAACTGTTTTGTTCACATTGGGTGCATTTCATGTATTTTTCAGTGACATAAACCATTTTTTGAGTAATGTCACTTTTCTTGGAACTTGCGATTTGTGAAACTTCCGTCGAACGTCTTCTGATGCTCTGCTATATAAATAAGTTTTCACTGAAAAGAGAAAAATAAAATCTTTTTGTAAAAAAAATAGAACCGACTCCAAAAAGGAACTACTATTCAAACAACTAAAAATGAAAGAAAATTGGCAGAAAATGGAACTGTAAATTGCGCCTAAAAGTATAAAATAATTTCCTTCGCCAAACAACCTATAACACTACAATTAATCATAACTTTTGAAGTCGGCGCAAAATTAAATAAAAATTGATACCTTTATTCAATACAAAAATCAAATCCTATTCAAAATACACATCTCACATTGTTACCTGCAAAACGCAACCGAGAACTAATTTGATTCAAGAAAACAAATAAGATTTCGTAAGCAGCAAAAGTTGGCGAAGATGCTGGTATCTGACGTCCTTGGTGAAAGAAAATTTGCAAAATTATCTGGCAAACATTTTTAATTTCTTTGGGATATCAAGATTATTTTGATAAGGTATATCGAGAGAAATCAAGAATATGAAACAACATATCGTACAATATATATAATATCTGGCGTGTATATTTTTGCCTTGCGTTTTGATCACCAAATTCAAAAGCCATCAAGGATGATAGTTATCAAAGTTATACCAAATTTGGAAAGGAAACTCTAACTTCGTAGAAACATAAATACCGCATTGTGAAGAATGTTCACTGTTTTATGTAGATGCTACTAATGGACCAATTGTATACAGTGATAAAATAATAAAGGAAACATGAAAATGGATCATTCGAAACAACAGCATTCGTTGCTACCGATCTAAAGACAAACCTTTAAAAACTAATTAAATTTTATTTAATTTTGCGCCGACTTCAAATGTTATGATTAATTGTAGTGTTATAGGTTGTTTGGCGAAGGAAATTATTTTATACTTTTAGGCGCAATTTACAGTTCCATTTTCTGCCAATTTTCTTTCATTTTTAGTTGTTTGAATAGTAGTTCCTTTTTGGAGTCGGTTCTATTTTTTTTACAAAAAGATTTTATGTTGTGTGTAATTACCTGTGAAAATTAATTTAAAATGTCGTTGCAAACGTTAGAATGTCAGTATATCTAAAATTTAGTTATATCATTATCACTTATTTTAATGAGTGATTACACTGTTCAGCATGAAAATTGCTTCTGACACTATTTTAGCCTATTCTTATGTAAAATGACCTCCTGAATACGAATAAGACGCCCATTTTCCCTATCACTTATCGTTTTTTAAAAAGGGCCCCCTATTTTTATCATTTTTCGGTGATTTTATAGCTATAAATTTCATTTTTAGGAGGAAAAAGGATTATTTTAACTGTTAAATATCTTCTGAGGGTCTACAGAGTTGGAAAATTGTAAAACATGGACATTTGCGACAAGGAAAAAATTTTGAAGGGGGATTAGCCGCTGAAATTATGTATTACATATCTTATATTTTTTAAATCTGTTACTAACGTTATTTTTTAAACTTTATATATATATATATATATATATATATATATTAGGTGTTAAATTAATTATTTTTCATTCATCAAATCAATCGAACAGGGGGGGGGGGATTGAGGGAGGGGGTGTGTTTCTAGAAAATGGTCGGTGACTGGGCAAAATGGCAGTCATATTCGGATTCAGGAGGTCATTTTATATAAGAATCCTCCCCAAAAATAATATCAAAACTCGTTTTTTTTTTTTTTTTTTTTTTTTTTTTTTGCGGAGCAGTGTTATTATTTGTTTATGAGGATACAAATACTAAACAGAGACATAGGAAAGTGTCTCAGAGAGCTCCCATTCGAAATAACCTTTTAAAAACCAAAGCTTATAACTTATAAATATTCATAAATAGAGATTTTTGGTAATCAGTATATGTAATTCGTGAATATTAATTATTTTATATCAAAATTTTTTCTTAAAAATAATTAAATAATTTGAGACATTTTTAGGGATCGTTACCTCCCCGCCCCCGGACTTTTCCCAGGATACTTTCAGAAATGAAAATTTTCCACCTGTTTTGCAATCAGTTTATCATAGTTAAACCTTTATGACGTTTTTATAGTGATGTGTCGTTATTAAATAGATAGAGATTATTGTAAATAAATAGTGGTAAACAAATATAGAAATAGTGACGAATTTTCTCATTCTTGCAGATAATATATATATATATATATATATATATATATTATACCCTTCACACGATTTTTCAATTTCTACACCCTGATACCGACGTCGATTGTCCTTATTTTAGGAAATTATAGAGACGCCAGTAAGAGTTTTGCAACTGAAATAAGCAGTTTTTATTTATTTTTTCATATTTAATATATAAAGTTTATTTTTCTATTTGAAGACTGATACCTGCAGTCATGGATCAAATTGAAGTTCAAATCACCTTTGACATGTTTATTGTCACAATATGATTAATATTTGGCTTCAGAAAATTTCTCATAGAGTGAAGAAAAGAAAAACAACATTTTTTGACACCAATAATATCAGTTTATCTTTCGTTTGAAAATGTTATGTACAATTATTTTTTTAATTTTAATGTTAAACTGTCATCGTTTATCCTCATTATCATTTTACGTCAAGCAGAAATCAAGTGCTTTTTTAAAGCCATAAGAAGCAAATGTTAAAATTGATGCGGCATTTTACGTTTATTTGCATTTGTTTCGAAACAAAATGTTTTCATATGACAATTAGTTAAAGAGTATCGCGTTTGTAATGATCGATAGATGGAGGTTTTTCAATTTTTGTTGTTAGTAAATATTATAGCCACGTGTATTTATTATTGTTCTTTTTGTTATTCTACTTAATATTCGTACTATAATTTCTCCGCCATTACATCATGGAAAATTGATTGCTTTTGGAAAAAAAATATTTCAGTTTATTCAAAGTTCGATCGGAAGTAGATTTTTAACTGAAGTTGAACAAATATTTGTTTCAAATCATCTGATTAATTCTTTACTTCCATTAGCCGAAGCAACTGAAATTTTAAATTTGTCATTTGGAAATAAATGGAAGCTTAATTCTGGATTTCTTGGTCCTTTGGAGTTACACTGGAGCACACAACAGTATGTGTTATCTTTTTTACCGGATTTATTCATTTTTATTCAATAAATATATGTGAAACTAAACATCGGCATGCAATGGCGGCTGGATGGAAGCCGAATTAAAGCATGTTTATTGTAATTTCACCTTAGCCCACCAGAGGGCGAGCATTTCATTGCAATCGCGGATTGTATTCTACGCTGACATAATATAATATCAATAGTATTTTGCTAGAAAAGGAAAAAAGAAGAAGACTTCTTTAAGATTTTTTCAAAACATTCACATTTGAAAGCAAATTAAAAGTATTTCTTAAAGGAAAACTTCAAAATAAAAAATCATTCCTGTACTCCCTGTAATGCGCAAAGTTTAATTTGTTATACGGATACAATTGAAATTAATTTTTGTATTATTTGGAGTATTACTATCCTACATATTTAGCTGTAACTGTTTACCATCCTGCATATCTAAACTGTTTTTATACTTTAATTACAACTTCAAGTGTTGGCAGCGTTGCAAAGATACAGTGTTGCACTAGATGTATTAGTATTATCAAGATGTGCTAGTACTTGCAGTTTTTTTTCTCTCGGAGTAATTAAACTAATTAAAGTATCAATTAAATATATTAAAGATGCTTGTTATCCCAATCCATTATTTCGTTTTATGCCTGATGCTTTCTGTACATTATTTAGGATTCGTCTAAAAATGGAATATTTTGAGCTCAAAGCAAATATTAGTTGTTAACTATAGCATTTCAGGTGTCTAGATCTTTATGAAGCGGGGAATATAAAGGAATCTTTAAAATACACTTTAAAGTTTATCATGTTAGGAATGGTAATATTTTAAAATAGTTTTCCAAAAAAAATCTAGGATTTTAGCCTTTTTGTTCTGCCATTTATTTAACTATGCACATGGGATTTAATCTTTATTTTTTCATAAGTTTATTTTCTATTTGAATTTAACTATTGCATAAAGTAATCTAAAATGACAGGCAGTTTTTATTCAAAGATCTTACATAATGGATATATATATATATATATATATATATATATATATATGGGTCATTGCCAACACAAGGGGTAGAAACCATGTCCCTTAGCCCTCAAAAATATAAAATATTTTCAATCAGAAAAAAGTTTACAGCTAGGCTATTTATTACGATTTTCTCTAGTTCAGTATTATTATAAAAGTTTTTAATGTTATTTATTTTTCTTAGAACTCTATCGATAAAACCTGGAATATCCACTCCGTGGACTGTCCCCAAGGGAAGTCTGCAGAATATAGCATAATTTTCATATTTTCAAGTTGAGTATTAATGTTTTTTAATTACATTTTGATTTAAGCAGGACATAATTATCCTTAAAAATATGTTTATTAAATTTTAGAGTTATAAAATGAATCTTGTTTTTTTAATTAATTTATAACAAATGCCCCTAATGAAATGCATCCACTCCGTGGACAACTATTTAATTTCCCATAAAGTTCAGTAGATGGCGCTACCTGTCACCAGTGTGTAACTGAGAAGGAAGAGGAGAAAGCCATCTTTGCTTTCACCTAAATTTGCTGAACTCAATGCTTTATTTCGTTCTGTTAAAATAGATTTCTTCTGTGATACTTCTATTTGGCTATCTCATCAATCCACTCCGTGGTCAGAAGTATGCAGGTAATTATAAGGATTACTTATTATCTAATTATTATTACAATTAATGATTATATGGCTTAATTCGACACTAAAGTTAAATTGTTCCTCACATTGTTGCTTTGTTCCTTAAAATTCAAAATCAGACATTCTGTCTACTCCGTAGACTTCCACTCCGTAGACATCATTTGATCACGGAGTGGACACTTCTTTCCACGGAGTGGATACTTTCAAAATTAGTCTTAAAAATAGATATACTTGAAAAATAATTTAAATATATTTGATAAATAAATTTTATCCCTTTTTTTTGTTAGCCTACTGATTGCTTAATGTGCAATGAAAATATATTTTTCCCCTTAACTTATTTTTATTCGTGATTTTATAAAAATGTCATTTCAACTTCTTTAAAACAGTATTTGCTATTTTTTACTGAACTGTTAGGCATTTCTCTTCATGGTTTAAATGTAAGAAGAGAATCCGTGTAATATAAATTTAAGAACAGTTTTATGAGTGTTGTTTACAGAGTAATGCAAAAGGTATGATGTATTCTATATGTCTTTTTTTTTTTTTTTTTTTTTTTTTAAGTTTTAAAGGTAAAATGTAGAAAAGATGACATAACACTTTAGAAAAATAATTGAAAAAATATAATTAAATTTAGTTTCAGAAGAAAAAAAATTAAAAATATTTTTGTTTTACAGCAAAACTGAAATTGTTTTGTATTTTTATTAATTGAATAACTTTTTTATAAAAACAATACTTAAAATATAAATTTATTTTCTTTGCAGAAATTTATTATGCCGTTCAAGAAATATGGAAATTCACATGTAACCCAATGCAGGATAAACAAATGTGCACAAACCTTAGCTCAAACTCAGTCAAAAAGAAAATAAGGTGCAGTTGAAAATCAAAAAGATAAGAAAAATAACAAGCAAAAGAAACTTTCCAGCCAAACTACAGAAAAAAGTAAAGAACAAAAAACAAAAAGTATGCAGAGAGCAAGAGAAAGACTAATGCTCCTATTACACACAACAAGTTTTCGCTACAACTTTTGAGACAATTGTTAATTTGGCTCAAATCACGTCAATGCCTAGTGTAATAGAAATTGGGAATACGAGCAATTTTTTCTGGCTAGTCAGACTGTGATTAACCAGTGAGAAGAAAGCTCCCGCCGAGAAAAGACAGCGCCGGTGGGAATTCATTCACCGTTGTTCTCTTCGCTCTCCCATGTCATCCCCGTTAAATCAGCGGTAAATATGTGTGTCTTGACATGTACTGTACACCGTGTAAACCAGTTTTTCGAGCAATTTTTGATTCAACTATTGTAACCTTCTTTCGGTTTACAGCTTCCAAAAATTGGAGCAAAAATTGGATGAAATGAAAGTCGAGTGAAACATCTTTGTGTGTAATAGGAGCATAAGAAATGATCCCGAAAGACATGAAGAAGGAAAAGCTAAAGAAAAATAAATATATCACAGAAGGAAGAATACTGTAGTTGAAATGTCTGAAGAAATAAAAAGAAGTGTTAGGAAAAAATGGAAGAACCAAAACAGAAATCAAAGGGAGAGATTGAAGAAACAGCATAATCTTTGAAGAACATCTCAGAGATGATACACCGCCTGAGACACCTTGTTCAGCAGCCATAAACATCACACTACCACAAATTAATCCATCTCTGACAACAAGACCAACTGTATCCTCATGTAGCAGATCAGAAAGTGGAAGAAAAATATTGTAAAAGAACAGTGAAAAGCTTCGTTAAGAAAACAAAAAAATTGGTTAGGCAGCTTGAAAAATACAAAAACAATACTACTGATTCTGAAATACCCAAGAGAAAAGTGAGAGAAAAAATTATCACAGAAGCAAATTCAAAAGAAAATGAAAAATGTATTATTTTTTGCAAGGTTATAAAAGAGCCAATAAAAGAAAGTTTTAAAGGCGTAAAATCAAAGAAGAAACTTAAAGAAATCTTCCAAGTTTTAACAGAAAAAATAGCAAAGAAATACAAGTATCTTTAACATATCAGATCAATCACATAAAAAAAAAAAAAAAGAAAAATGAAGGAATATGCGGAACTAACAATTATTTTCCTGTTATTTTCATTTTTCAAAAGATTTAAAGTAAAAATATTTGTTGATTATTTTCTAAAACACAAGTAAATCAATATGGATGAAAAGGTAGAGCTGCAACATAACTTTCAGGATTGGATATTCATAAGAGTCCACTCCGTGGTCAGTGATGTCCGCTGCGTTGAAACATTAATTTTGAAATTAATTAATTACCAACCAAAAAATAGCCAACGAGATAGCTCATCAAGTAAATTAGATTCATAGTTGTCAAGAAGGAATTAAAGGAATTTTTTCAAAAATTTTTTCAAAAATTTTTATATTTTAAAATTAGTCTTCATTTTCTACCTCTTAGATTGGCAATCACCCATATATATCGAAGCATTAAATAATTTAAATAATATAAATAAATAAATAACAATAAAATAAACAAAACGAAACCCATTGAAAATTTAAGTTACACTCTATGAATATATTAAAATAACTATATTATACCTGCAAAAAAAAAAAAAAAAAAAAAAAAAAACTAGTATGGTGTGACTATTACAATAATTTTCTCTATTTTATTCTATATAAAGGCGCCAGCCTACAGCATCTGGAAAATCGCAGAAAGTAATAGCATCACCATTAGTTGCCTATATGCATTTATCAGCATATTTTTTCAGAATGTATACATCACAAACCAAGCATGGTGTATTTATAACATAAAAGCTGAAATACTGCCTCCCCGTAAAAGGATTAAATTGAATCAAAGCAGCACTACCTGTCTTCCGATATGCACTCAAATCGAATAATCTTGGCTTTACATGATATACATATCATAAACTAAGTTTGCTGCTCTTATATACTATAGAAGTTGAGACATAGCCTTCCTTGAAATAGAGAAAACGCAACGTAGCTGATACCACCGGATGTATCCCAAAAGCTAATCAGCATCAATTTAAGTCAAGGTAATATTAAATGTAAAATTTAATTAAATTTCGTTCATTGGTTCGTGAGATACTGCGTCTTCAAAAATTTGCTAATACACACAAAGATAGACACACATTTTCCCACAACACTGATAGACGCACTGAAAAGGTCGAATCGTGTTCAGGATAACTCAAAACTTAAATAATTCATCAATTCATTCATCAAAAACCATAAAATTAATTTTATTTTACGAATTCACATTAATAGATAAATGTAAATGTAAATGTCACTTAAATTAACGATAAGTATTAGAAAATCGTGTGAAACAATAATTTTATGTTCAGAATTTAAAAATAAATGTTTATTAAGGAACGGTATATATATACAGCTTTTGGGATGATCATCTAATGAAATACGTTGAAAAATAAATAAATAAATAAAACTCTTAGGCAAGCGTTATTTGCATATAATATATATCTTATATAAGTTCTAAACTTTACTTTTCCTTCCTTTTCTTTCATTTTTTTTTTTTTCTTTTCTTTCTTTTTTCTTTTTTCTTTTTTCTTTTTTTTTTTTTTTGTCGCCGAACATTCAGGCTATTTCACATTAAAATAAATAAATAAATATTTTAAAGGCGTTTAAATCTAACGTTTTATGTAATTTTTCAGTATGAAAAAAACTGCAAAAGTAATATTTTGAAACTTTTAAAATATACAAAGTTATCATTATTCCAGTATATTTAAATGAAAGATTCAAAATAAAACTATTCAAATAATTATGGTATAGTTTTTAAACGATAAGGGAAAAAAAGTATTTGTATTTGGAAGAAAAAATATAATTGAAAACTACATTTGTAAAAAAATAATAATTAAGTACATATTTTCAAAAGACTACATTTTGATAAAAGAAATTATTTTGAACATTTAATTTAATTAGTTATTTTCAGAAAAGCGTAATTCATATTTTTTTAATTAGCATAATCCTGCATAATTGAAATGTTTAAAACCAATCTAATTTAACAACAAGCTGCAATTAAAAAAAAATTGCTTTTTTATTATGTATAAAATTTTTAATTTTTATATGAATTTCATACATTTTAAAAATATATTTCTAAATAAATATTTTGTTTCAAATTCCAAAGAACCTATATTTTTTATAAGAAAATAAGTAACAAAAATTCTAATTATACCTTTTAATATGGCCAATTTTGGATTAAAAAACCATTTTTTTTTTTTTTTTTAGTTTTAACAAAGTTATTTGTAATTTAAAACCCAAGTGATTGCATTATTTTATCGAAATTTATTTTAATGATGCATAAAAAAATTTATGAAAAGGTTATCTACTGAATACGAAACACAAATTTAATTCCAGTTAATGAGAAAATAAGGAGAAATAATTTTAGTTTTATCAATCAAATGCAATTTTTTAACACTTTCCAACAAGGTTGAAAAGTGTTTATGACTTCGGTTTGTCTGTCTGTCTGTCTGTCTGTCTGTCCGCGCTCTAACTCCCGTAAATATTTATGGAATTTCTTGAAACTGATATATGTTATTGAAGTTCACTATCGGACGTACCCTATTGAAAATGGAGTTTATACCTCTACTGGTTTGTGTACAGGGACACCCGAAATTATTTCAAAGCATTGTGTTCCATGAGAGGTATTTCTATAAACCATATTTTCATACCTTTACTGTAGACATATCTTAATGAAATTGAAATATGTTATTCAAGTTCACTATCGGACATTCCCTATTGAAAATGGAGTTAATACCTCTATTGGTTTGTGTACAGGGACACCCGAAAGTATTTCAAAGCATTGTGTTCTATGAGAGGTATTTCTATAAACCATATTTTTATACCTTTACTATAGACATATCTGAATGAAATTGAAATATGTTATTCAAGTTCACTATTGGATGTTTCCTGTATAAAATGGAGGAAATACCACCATCGGTTTATATACTGGTACACTCAAAAGTATTCCAAAGCATTGCGTTCTATGAGAGATATTTCTATAAATCAAATTTTAATAACTTTACTTTCCACGAAGTTTTAGGAAATTAAAATATGTTATGTATATGAACAAAAGAATGCATTGCATAGAATATAGCATGATTAGCATTAAATTTACAGGGTGGCACAAAAATATCTAGTTATATTAAGAGCTATTAATAAAAAATTGCTAGAATTGTACTTTCGTTTACGTTAAGCGTTTTTAACACTTTCTAACATTTTTTAAGTGTGAATATGATTTTAGTTTTGTGTATCTGCCTGTCCGTCTGTCTGTCTGTCTGTCCGAGCTCTAACTCCCGTAAATATTTATGGAATTTCTTGAAACTGATATATGTTGTTCAATTTCACTATCGGATGCTCCCTATTGAAAATGGAGTTTATATCTCTACTGGTTTGTGTACAGGGACACCCGTAAGTATTTCAAAGCATTGTGTTCTATGAGAGGTATTTCTATAAACCATATTTTCATACCTTTACTGTAGACATATCTGAATGAAATTGAAATATGTTATTCAAGTTCACTATTGGATGTTTCCTGTACAAAATGGAGAAAATACCACGACCGATGTATGTACAGGGACACTTAAAATTATTCCAAAGCATTGCGTTCTATGAGAGATATTTCTATAAATCAAATTTTAATAACTTTACTTTCCACAAAGTTTTAGGAAATTGAAATATGTTATTTATATGCGCAGAAAAATGCTTTGCATAGAATATAGCATGATTAGCATTAGATTTACAGAGTGACACAAAAATAACCATTTATATAAGAGCTATTAGTAAAAAATTGCTAGAATTGTACTTTTGTTTACATTAAGCGTTTTTAACACTCTCTAACATTTTTTAAGTGTGAATATGATTTCAGTTTTGTGAATCTGCCTGCCCGCCTGTCTGTCTGTCCGAGCTCTAACTCCCGTAAATATTTATGGAATTTCTTGAAACTGACATATGTTATTCAATTTTGCTATCGGATGTTCCATATTGAAAATGGAATTTATACCTCTACTGGTTTGTGTACAGGGACACCCGAAAGTATTTCAATCTATGAGAGGTATTTCTATAAACCATATTTTCATAACTTTACTGTAGACACATCTGAATGAAATTGAAATATGTTATTCAAGTTCACTATTGGATGTTTTCTGAATAAAATGGAGGAAATACCACCACCGATTTATGTACAGGGACATTTAAAAGTATTCCAAAGCATTGCGTTCTATGAGATATATTTCTATAAATCAAATTTTAATAACTTTACTTTCCACAAAGTTTTAGGAAATTGAAATATGTTATTTATAAGCGCAAAAATATGCTTTGCATAGAATACAGCATGATTAGCATTAGATTTACAGGGTGACACAAAAATATCCATTTATCTTAAGAGCTATTAATAAAAAATTGCTAGAATTGTACTTTCGTTTACATTAAGCGTTTTTAACGCTTTCTAACATTTTTAAGTGTGAATATGATTTCAGTTTGTGTATCTGTCCATCTGTCTGTCTGTCTGCCTGCCCGCGCTCTAACTCCTGTAAATATTTATGGAATTTCTCGAAAATGATATATTTTATTGAGGTTCACTATCGGATGTTCCATGTTGAAAATGGAGTGAATATCTCTTCTGGTTTGTGTACAGGGACACCCAAAAGCATTCGAAAGCATTGTCTTTTATGAGTGTTTTTTTAATAAATATTTTCCCTATAGAATGTTCCCCATTTAAAATGACATTAATTGGTCCTGTATAACTTGTTTGTTTTCAGGGACAACAACAACAACAAAAAATAGAATATGATACGATTAACTTTCTAATTTACAGGGCTACACTAAAATATTCAGAGAGATCAAAAGCTGTAATTATAATCTAATAGCTGCATTTTCTTTTTCGTTAAGCCTTTTTAACACTTTTCAAAATGCCCAGGAGTAATTTTAAAATCAATTAGTATATCTGCATATTTTTCAGTCCATCTGTCTGTTGTGTGATAACGTAGGCAAAGAATATTAAAAGTTATTCGATACAACAATTACGTACAGTTGGAAAGTGTTACTAATCAATGCGTTTTGCATGATTTTTCTTTCTTGTTATTTTTCTTTTTTTTATTTGTTCACTTATTTTGTTTCTTTAATACACTACTCAAATATTTCTAAATTTTTATTTAATTTTTTTTGATATGTTAAAAATAAATAAAATAAAGTGGATGCTTTGTTACGTATGATGACAGATATCTTTTTTTCGTGCCAATCTCCAAATGTACACAATTAAACTTTTCCTATAAACAGAATTTTGAAACTAAATGGTGTGATCTTTAATAGATGCTGTTTTTCTATGAAAAAATGAAAAAATAAGTTATTAAAATAAATAAATAAACAAAATAATCCAAACGGGATCGAAAACTAAAAAATAAACGTTTATGTCTTTTATAAATTTCGTGTTGGGCGTTGATCCTTTGTTAAATATCCATTTACAAAATTTGCTATTAATTTCATTCATCTGTTTTAGCTTCAGCTGATATTTATTATATTTCTCCCTATTATTATTTTTATTACCGCCCTATATATTACTTTATTTTTATTATTTTGCATTCTTAATATGCTAATTGCTTGGAAATAGATGTACTGTAATCACTTACAATGGAAGTATGAATTAGTAAAATTTCTATTGAAACCAAACCACGCTTAAATTAAAGAGCATGCCCAAGCAGCACCGAAACGTTCTCTGAACGTTCAAAAATTGTTCTACAAACACGTTCTAAGAACGTTCACTTTGAACGTGTTATAGACGTCTATTTGTCCATCTTGAAGCCGTACAATAGTACGGTTCAGAGAACGTTCAATGAACGTGTAACTATCACCATCGGTGTTATAGAAACGTTCTGAGAACGTTCTACGTATACGGTCTCAGAACGTTCTAAACGTTTTTAGAACGTTTTCAAAACGTTATACACATTTTCAGAACGTTCTAGAAAACGTACTTTAAACGTTCTAAAATAGTGTAGAAAAAAAAAAAACTGTGACGTCATTATAAAAAAAAACCACCACAGTACGGGCGTTTAAAAGTAAAAAGTACATATTATTACTTACAGACTTTGAATAAACACCATAAAATGCAATAAACTCGCAACAATTGTTTCGGGTCGAAAAAACACACGACCCTTCATCAGGCGAATAAAGTAAGCACGAGTGCTGCAGTCAAAGCGGCAACGCAATTGGTGCGTTGCCGCTTTGACTGCAGCACTCGTGCTTACTTTATTCGCCTGATGAAGGGTCGTGTGTTTTTTCGACCCGAAACAATTGTTGCGAGTTTATTGCATTTTATGGTGTTTATTCAAAGTTTGTAAGTAATAATTTTTACAACGCTAGTTTTGTGGTGTTTTTTTTATTAAAAAGTACATAGCTGATGACGAATAATGATGCAACACAGGAACAGGAATATAAACTACTTTTTTTTTTTTATTATTCAAATAATGTTTGAGAAATTTTAACATACTTACTATTCCTTTATTTTAACGTATATGAATCAAAAAGTCTATATTCTATGACAGTTTTCCGAAAAATGTGCCATTACGTCTCTTTATCCCTTAAAAAATTTCTTAAATTTTTTCATTTTTTTTTTTTTTTTTTTTTTTTTTTTTTTCCATTTCTTTTTTTACCTTGATCTGAAGATAATGAAGTTATAGTATTAATTACAAAACTTTGAATAAACACCATAAAATGGAAGAACTCGAAACAATTGTTTCGGGTTAAAAGAAGACACAACCCTTCATCAGGCGAACAATGTAAGCGCGAGAGCTGCAAACAAGCACGTTGAGTGTGTTGAATGCGTTGCCGGTTTTTTTTTTTTTTTTTTTTTTTTTTGTAGCAGCTGCGAGTTCTTGCCTTTTATGGTGTTTATTAAAGTTTCGTAATTAATACTATAACGCCATTATCTTCAGATTAGGGGAAAAAAGAAATTTTTTTTAAATGCAAAAATTTAAGGAACTTTTTAAGGGATATAGAGACGTTATGACAATTTTTGGGAATTACTGTCGTAGAATATGGAGTTTCTCATGCACATACGTTGAAATTAAGTATGTTAAAATTTCACAAACATTATTTGAATTTTAAAAAAAGTAATTCATATCCCTGTTGCTGTGTTGTATCATTCTTTATCTGCTATGTACAACTAAACTCTTGAATTATTTTGCTTGTTTTAATCCTTGGGATTCCGAATGCATCATCTTGTGAGTAATGTTTGTTTTTTATAGTTGTTTTCTGTTTGATTTTCTGATTTCTTGAATTAATAGTTTATTCCAGGGATGCAGAAAATGTTCAAACCTCGGAAATTTCCCCCAAACACAATATAAATTTCCCTCAATAATGCAAAAATCTACTTTGCTATACAAAGTCATTTGTTCTATGTAATAAATCTTTAAGAGAATAAATATACAGTGTAACATAAAAATATCGCTGTTAGTGTATAAGCACTTCAAAGTAGCAAATTGTTATTTTTGATTTACATTTTTATTTTCTCTTAAAAAAATATTCAAAATTTCCCCCGAACCTCGTTCGGGCATATTCTGCACCCCTGGTTTATTCCACTTTATTCTTCATTTTTAACTTCAATTAATTTCTTGTACGATTTGGTGTCTGCTGGCGATTTGCTATTATAGCTTCTAACGAACGAAATCGTACATTGGTGCTCAATGGTGAAAAAGGTCACCACTGACGAGTTTTTTTTCTTTTTTCTTCTTCTTTTTCACCGTTCTGAGCTTTTCCTTAAAAAAAAAATGCTGTTTTTTTTTTTTTTTTTTTTTTTTTTTTTCTCGTTGCTTGTTTGTATCTTTTGATTTGAGTTTCATGTCGTTTTTACGCACCGGCAAAATTATTAAAATTGCAACGGATAATCTAGGAATAAATGTATGATTAGATTGAAGTTAAATAAAATAAAAATCACTAAACAAAAAATAAATGTTTCAATAAATCACAATCAGTCTCCACAGGTTATTTAAATTTGTTGTAATTTCCTTCTCATTGTTCTATGTGGTTTCAGAGATCTTATATCGGTTGCCTGGTTTTAACTACGATTAAAAATTCATTTATACATATATATATTAATTTTTTTTTAATACAGCGTGCAAAGATAGTCACGAGAATGTCTTTATCTCCGCAACTATTGGTCGCAAACATATAGTTTCAGTTACAAAATGTTTTAAAAAATATGAGCATTTGCGGTATGACATGTTTAAATTTAAAATATCTATTTTTTCAAAATTTCAAAAACTAAATTTTTGTACAGTCCCAGTCCCCTATAGTGATATTTAGAAAAATTGACACTCATCCTAACAAGAAGTTTCATTTATATTCTCCCAAAATGGAACAAGATATTTAAAGTTTAGATTTTCTAACATATTTCGGCCTTCAATAAGGGATCGGTTTAAAAATCCTAATTGGACTTTGTTTGCATTTTCCCTGGGCTTATTAAAGAATTTTTCATTGACTTTTTAATAAAGCCCGAGAAAATGCGAAATAATCCTAAATTTTGAAACTAACTATCTCAGACAATTTTGGGTGCACAAAAGTGAAACTTTTTGTGTTATATAGGTTTTTTAGGTTGGAACTCAACTTTCACTATTAGTGTCATGAAAATTGTATAAAAATTATCAGTTTTTGTGATTTTTAATAAATTAATTCTTTTAATTTAAACATGTCATATAATGAATTCTTACATTTTTTTTAAATACATTTTCTTATTGGAGGACGTCTGAGACCAATTGTTGCGCAAATAAAGGCCTGCTCTCAACTTTGCACCCTGTATATTCTAAACATTTCTGGGTACTACTTTGTAAGTCCATGGATTGTTTATAAATATATTTGAATGCTGAAGTTCATATTCCAACATAAAAAATAATTTCAAAAATGAATGTACCAATACACCGCTAAAATAATATATAATTGAGTTTAGAATATATTGTTAATTTATAATAATAAGAAATTGAAACAAAAAATTAAAAATTAGTTAGAAGGAGGAAATTTTAAAAGTTTCCAAATACTTAAATACATATATATATATTTAATCAAAATATTTTTCTAAAAAATTTAACATACTTCATATTTTTAAATTTCAGTGCATGTGTGTATAAATATTTTCAGTTTACAGCAGCAGTTTACAAAAAAGATGTTTGCAGGTATTTAAATTTATTCCACATGGCAATGTAATTGGTATTCTTTAAATATTTAAATTTCTTTAAATTGAGTCAACGCAATTTTTACCTCATTTGATGTAATTATGCTATCATATGGCATATTAAATAATTGATAAATGTAAATATTATTAGTATTAATAAATAATATAGTAAATCGTCCTTTTTTTTTAAGCTGAATATCTTGTTTTTATAAAGATGTGGAATAAAATTGAATTGAATCTTTGTTTTATTATGCAGTTAAACAATTTCATATATTTTATTTAATAAATAACAGTAAAGAGATATTTAAAATTGTAAGTCGGTGAAACTTAGGATATTATTTTAAAAATGTGCAATTTGCATAACCTAGATTGTATATATATTATCATATAAACATTAAATAAATACTTCAGAATTTAAAAAGAAAAGAAAAAAAGAATTACGAACCTTCTGAATTTTCATAAGAATTTTCTTCAAGAAAACATCCTTCCAACTAGCATTTTAAAATACACAATGACCAGTCGGAAGGGCATTCACTTAAAATTAGCTTTTATCTTGTAAAGTCTTTGTGACTTCTTCATACTTCATTCAGAATTATAATAACCAAAAATAGTTATTTTAACAAATTCCATCTCAGAAGACTAAATTAATATAATGAATCAATAATTTCTAAGCGGTTGTCTGTAACAGGAGCAGTTTTTTCTGCGATTCAACTTTCAAGTATCAAAAGTTAGGCTTAAGAACATACGCAGATATGAAAATGATTGTTTAATTGATATTAAAATAAGACTTTAATAAATAGAACATAGAGAATATTACAGGTTAAAAATATTACATTTTTACCTTTTCTAAAGCTTATCCTAGTCTTTATAACGCTAAAACTGAACAAATCAGATTACATGTTTTAAAATTACCGCCTCACATAACGACACGACTTTCCCAAGACCTGGCGCCGCGCCTGGCGTTTGACTTTGCAGTTGCACGGTCAGCGAAAATTAAATAAATGCAATCCACAGATGTCGATGTTATCATCTGCTCTCCCTTCCTTCTTGCATCCGCAATAATCATGTTTCAAAGTTCAACATTTGAAACAGAAATTTATTAAGCATTTATAGCTGCAGTCAATATTTTAAGGAAAAATTTAGTGGAGTTAAACAATTATTTAAATTTTTATAAAGTATTTTAAAAATTTATGAGATCACTTTATTTTTCCATTTTAAAATCTCGAATTAAACGGAAAAGCATATCTTGTTTTAGTGTATATTTCAGTATTGAACAAAATATTCAGTGAAAATAAATAAAATAAGACCAATCAAACAGAGTAATGATTTAACAACATGATCAATATTGATAATTTATCAGTAACATTTAAACTTAAATAGAACCATAACTTAAAGAAAAGAAGAAAAAAACTCATTTCTGTAACTTCCCGATGAGTATTAGAGACCGCGAGGTTCCACTCTCGAACCTTACAGACGGGAAGTGTTGGTTTCGATTCCTGGTCACGCTCGTCGACTTAGGTTTTCGGAGTTTTCCCGTGATTTTCTTTGAAACTCGCGTAAAGCACTATATTACTTATTCAATAACATCCGTGATTAGCTTTTTGTATCTAAACTCTGGGTCTGGGGAATGCATAGATTTTCATGACAGAAGACAATCATTTTTATGCTGTATAGAAGATCTTAGAAAATGTATTTTTCTAAGGGTTTATTATTATTATTATTACAAATGAAAAAAAAAAAAAAAACGGTAAATTTGTTTTAAATCATCAGAAAACGATGTTTCAATTATTCGTTTTAAGGGTGATATCGAATTCTTTTGAAAGATAATCATAGTGAAAATTTTTATCCACCCCTCCCCCATCCCCCAGGGATGATGTATACTTATTCCTAGGGGGAAAAACAATGTCCTACGAATAATAATAATAAAAAAAAACTGTTTGACTATTACTCGTTATACATCCAAATTGAATCAATAATATATATGAAATGTATGTCACGCAGAAGGTTTGGTGAGTATATATATTACAGAAGCTGATAGATAGCCTTTCTGTGAATGGAAAATTTTGGAACGTGGCAGTGCCACCTGTCGTCCGATATGCACCCAAAGGCAATCTGTAGAGTTTTACGTAATATTAATTTCACTTACCAAATTTACAATATTTATAAATCACAGAAGTTGAGATTTTCCGTTTCCGTTATGAGATTAAATTGCAACATAGCCACGCCACCTGTTGGCCGATGTGCATCCAAAATGGACCAGTAAAGCTTTACATAAAATCGATTTCACTTATAACTTCAGTGTATCACAAAATTTATTGTTAAATCACAAGAGTTAAAATATTGCCTTTCCGTTAAAATGATTAAATTGCAGATTAGCAACGCCACCTGTTGGACAATGTATACATCCAAATTGTATTAGCAGAGGTTATGATGATACATGCCAATATATCAAGTTTAATGCATTTGTACACTATAGAAGCTGAGATATAGCCGTCCCATAAATGGAGGGTTTCATTGCATAGCACCGCAATCTATCGGACGATATATCCCAAATGAAATTCAAATAAACTCCAATTTAGGGCAAGATCTAATATTGTAACAAGTTTGGTTGAATTCCATACATTGATTCCTGAAATACAAAATCGACAAAATTTTTCCATGAGTTTAAAATTTTGTAATTTTTTTTCACCTCACCGCTACTGATTATTGAGAAGCATTCTTTACTGACGTGCTAACAAAACGTTAAACTGAAAATGTAAAAAATGCTCTATTCTCTATCTTGCTAAAAATTATAAATTTCGAATAACTTACGAAGTTTTTAAATTAGAATATTGCAAATCTCTCAATAAGATTCTTATCAATATCATAAGTGATATTTTAAAACTGGTCCGATCTCTCTGCAATCATTTGTTCTTGAGATATCGTGTACATGAACTAACGGGCTATCACACTAATAGGTGCCGAAGCCGATACACATTAACAGATACCATACCAACCTTTTGACTTCCGGATTCCTCACGCCACAAAACGTGTAAAAAAATCAAAAACTGAAGTCAAAAATTTTCATGATTAACCTATTTTCCCAACCAATAGTACTAAAAAGTCATTATGTCATATTCGTTATAATTACACTGTTACAGAACGTGTTATGACGGTGTCACACTTGAACGTTCTATATAGAACTAGAATTGTACGTTTTATAGATGGTACAAATCAAACATTTTCAGAACGTTCTAAATAATACTATTTCTGAACGTGTTTTAGAACGTTCTTTTGACACGAAACACGGTGTTTGAACTATTGAAACCGTTATTAGACGTTCACAGAACGTTCCTGTGCTACTTGGGTGGTCGAAAACATTGGGTACCGTAGAAATTTGCTGCAACAACTCCCATGGGGGTGAGATATGCCTTCTATTAGATTTAGTTATTTCTATAAAAGCCAACAAAACACGCAACGTTGTGTGAAACGATGGTGTAGTGCTAGCGTGCTTGACTTCGGATACGGAGGTCCTGAGATCGAGTCCCGTAAGGGCGTTCTGTAATTTTTTCCAATTTTTTTTTCTACACGTTTTTAATTAAATGAAATTATTAATTTAAGAGAAAATATTTATTACATTAATCCGTAGAAATTTGCTGCAACAACTCCCATGGGGGTGAGATATGCCTTCTATTAGATTTAGTTATTTCTATAAAAGCCAACAAAACACGCAACGTTGTGTGAACCGATGGTGTAGTGCTAGCGTGCTTGACTTCGGATACGGAGGTCCTGAGATCGAGTCCCGTAAGGGCGTTCTGTAATTTTTTCCAATTTTTTTTTCTACACGTTTTTAATTAAATGAAATTATTAATTTAAGAGAGAATATTTATTACATTAAGAAGATTTTTTTTTTTTAATATTCCAATTAATAAAGTATTGGGAATGAATTTAAGAAATGTATTTTTTTATTTATAAAAAAGAAAACCATGTTTAAAGCTACGAATATAGTTTCTAATTTATAACAATTATGATTAAAAGTAGAAAAATCATGAAACCATAAGTATTTTTCACAATTAGATCAAGAAATATATAAAGATTGATCACAATTTCCAATTTTGTTCACCGTCAATTATTGTTCATCACGAACATTTTGTCAAATATTTGGCTTTTCGTCGATATTATTTGATTTGTAAAATTCATATTTATTTACCCAGATTTTGAATTTTTTTTAGATGTAAATAAATTATAAATTAATAAAATCATTTTGAGAAAATTTGTCATTGTCTTCAATATTATTGTCAGTTCTTCCGACACCACGAAATTGGACAGTTGTTTAATAAAATATTTGAAATAAAAGTTAAATGTGACGTCGAATTGTTAAGCAACAGCTGTTCATCATTCAGGATTTTTCATGCAAAAATTTGCCTGAAAAAATAATATAATTGAGAGCAGACGATTAACTCTTGCTATTAATGTCGCCATTAAAAAATTAATAATTTATAGTAATTAATAATTTATATAAAACAATCATTAACAAAATTTTATCTGAATGTAATCATTAACAAAATCTTACCTAAATATAATATAAAAGTATTTCCCTTTAAATTATTAATTTCTTTAAATTTAATAAATAAATAAATAAATTGGTTAAAAATAAATAAATATATATATATATTAAATTGTCCGCGCTGAAAAAAAAAAAAAAAAAACATGTTTTAATAAAATTAATATTTTCTCTTAAAATAATGATTTAGTTTAATTAAAAATGTCAAAAATAAGTATTTCCTTTGAAAAAAAAAAGAAAAAAGAAATACTTGCAGGGACTCGATCCCACGACCTCCGCTAGCACTGCACCATCCGTTTACACAATGCTGCGTGATTTGTTGGCTTTTATAGAAATAACTAAGACTAATAGAGGGCATATCTCACCCCCATGGGAGTTGTTGCAGCAAATTTGTACTGTACCCAATGTTTTCGACCATGCTCTTTAATTTAAGCGTAGTTTGGTTTCAATAGCAATTTGACTAATTCATACTTTCCTTGTTAGTGTATTAAAATTAAGGAAAGCTGCAACTTCTAGAACACCATAGAGGAAAAATTGGGAAACAGAGGGTTGTTTCAGTAGCATTTAGCGTATCGTCTTCAGTGAATCAAATTGAGTTTTCGAACCTTTTTAGCACGTAATCTGTAGAAACGATTAACCAATTTACACATGATGAAATTATGTGTAAATTGGTCAATCGCGTGATTGATGGTAAGTGATGCACTGAAGAAATACGCTAAATTCTACCGAAACAGGTGTCTACTTCCCAATTTTTTCTCTTTGCCGTTCTAGACGTTATAGTTTTCCTTAGTTTTTAGAATCCCACGCCAGGTCTCCTTTCAATACTGTTAGCATATTTTAAATCAATATAGAGAAAACTAGGTAAATATAGAATACTATTGTTATTTGAAGTCACCATAATAAACTGAAGTATATTGGATCATTGTTGATAAGACTATTGCAAACTTTTAAGAGTTGTTAATGTGCTTTAAGGGTTTATGTTACAAAAAATAAAGTTTATATGCAAAATTTTCAGTAAAAAAAAAAAAAAAAAAAAAGTTATTTTGGGGTAATATGGACAAAGCCGGTGATGTGGAATAGTTATGAAGAGAAATAAGGAACATACATTTCCTTAAACGGTGATATGAAATATGAATAATTGAAATATACAAAATTTTATTTTGAAATTATTATTGAAAATAAACAGCAATGAAAAATTATCAACATTCAGGTTTTACAAAAATTGCAAATAATATGGAATAATTGGTTATCCATGTTACTCGAATCGTCATCTTGGAGAATAAATCAACCTCAACCACCTGTAGAAATAAGATCATGAAAAATCAGACTATTAACTAACTCAACTCCTCTATCGGAAATAACACTAGGTTTTCACTCATTTTACTGCTTCATAAACACATTACAGAATTTGTAATACTTACCTAAAAAAGAGAAAAAAAAAAAAAAAAAAAAACTCTACATCTTGATAAACTGAAGTTGTATGACGAAAAAATTACTTTTCTCATTGACACAAGGTGAACTGCCATTAATATTTGAAGCCCATTAAAGACGAATGACGCGCTTCCGATAGGTTTCAGTATTTTACAGGTGAAATATAATGTTGTACCCTTTTATATGACTTCTCAGTATTCTCCAGCGCTAGAAATTAAATATAAATATAAACGATATATATATCCCTATATAAATGAAATTCCACCATTATGATAATTTCCGAAATGCTACATCAATTACTTGAGATTTGCGCAGTGGACTTACTTTAGAAATGCTGTTGTATATGTATAAATGTGTGAATGGATAGTTGATTCAAACATATATTTAAAATTCCTCCATTACGTGAATTTTCTAGAAAAAAAAAGGAATGTTAAGCTTCGGTAACCTTATATTAGCCTGATTCTGGATTACTGTAGAAGCATCACTAGGATTCTGCATTACAGCAGACATAGAATTTGAAATATTCAAAATTTTGATAAACAGCTTTTAGCTTAAAATATCGTTCTGCGGATTCTGTTAATTCCGAATCTTCATCTGTTAAAGATGAATCTAAATTGAAAAAAAAAAAAAAACTTTTCAACAAATCATCTAATCTCTGTAATCTAGTTTTAATTTCTGTTTTTCTGTTTAAACTTTCAAACGCATTTTCCAAGCTCGTTCAAGAACTTTTAATCGGAATCCTCTCAATTTAATTTTTTTTTCTCATTTTCCTTCATGTTTGAACTGTGAAATTTACAATATGTTAAAGAAAAAAAGATCAAACTAAATCTCAAATAAATCAAAGTACCAAAATGCATGCAATTTATAAATAACATTATTGTTCGTAAAATTAAATTATTATGAATATAAAATATTATCCAAATCCATAAGTAATTAAGAGTAAGTCTCGTAACTTCCTTTAAAATGCTTCAAATACTTCCTTAAACTTTCAAGTTAAGTCGCTTTTAAAAATTAACTTTATAACTCATATGAACTTATTTTTCTTAATATCAAGGTATATTTAATAAGATTGAATAGAGTACTTACATCACGTCGAAGTATCTCCAAAAATGTTGCAGATATATGAATATGTCCACTTGGAAAATAAAGAAATCAAACTTGATTTCTTTTCTTTTCTTTCTTTTAATTTAACGATAACATAACAAGAATACTTAACATAGTTTATGACATCCTTTACATAGATTACAAATACATTAATTCAACTACATATCGTAAAACTTAAAGTCATTAAACATACTTTAATTTAACCCTTTATATCCCAAATTACCTTATTTTCGGAAAAATAGTTTGAAACTTTTTTTTATTACATTTCTTTATGCATCAGAGACATCTCATATTAACACTTTCGCGACTACATGTTTTTGTCTTTTTAACAGTAAGGTCCGCCTGTGGGCGTTATTCTCATAAATGACAATTTTTGAGAAAGAAATTTTCTGTATTAACATTTATATTACAAATGGATATGCATTACAAATATACTCTCTCTAATCAAAGTATTTGTATCCATAGTATATTGATTGTACAAAAATGAATATTGTGCATATTTTTAAGAAACAAATAACACACAAATTGCAAAAATAACGCCCATTGGTGGAGTTTCAGATTTTCAAATGACGTGAATCTACGTCAGCGGTCGCGAAAGTGTTAAATTTAGAAAACTGTTACGATTTTTTCTCACTCTTTTTTTTTTTTGTAAAAGGAAGCTTAAACTATATAGGGACATTGAAGTCCCAATGAAATCCTGTAGTAAATTTAGGCGAATTTGAGGAATTTTTATATATATATAATATAATATATATATATATATATATATATAAAGCAACTGACCTCTCAATCAACTTCTCTTCCCCTAGAAAACAACCCAGTGTTGCCACTTTGCAAAGCAAAATCTAACTTTTAAACAGGAATTAAAGTATAGGTAGGAACTTAACCAATTTCTTTACGAAACATAGAAACGTAAAACTAAATTACACTGAACCTTGGCTGAATTCGATGTCCAATACGATCCAAAATCTTATTTTAAAATGACAGCTACTAAAAAATTTCAAATTTAAATAAAAATTGTATATTTAAAGCTATTTCCTTGAAACTCGATAGTCGATACGTACATAACTCATATTAAAGTTTTAACCCCATGTTTAATCAATTCCATACGGTATATTGTTTCAGAATGGTGACCACTTTAAAAAAATTTAACTTATATTCAGCACGTATTCATGAACTAATTTTCATGGAACTCAGTATGTTCATAGCCTGTATGTAAGGTTCAACAAATTTTACTAATCACATTAAGCCGTCATTTTACGTATTATATATATATATATATATATACTTAACAAAGAAATCAATCAATATTCCGACAAAGCCGGAAGTATTTGTTTAAAAAAATTAGTAAAAAAATATCGTAAGAATTTGTTTGATAAACTTAATTACGCAAATACATTTGATTAATTTTATTCTTAAAAAAATAATAATAACTTTATTTCTTTATTATTATTATTATTATTTAATTCATTTGAGATACTACAAACCATTACTGAACTTTTATCATTTTTGCATTATTATACTGCATTCTCAAAACATCAAATAAATAAAATTGCCAATAAATTTAATTTATTTAATTGATACATCTCAAAACAATCGGTTCAAATTGCAACTAAAACAAGAAGAACATTTAAAAAGCATTATTTCTATTTCCGCATGTAGTATTTATTTTTCTAAAAAGAAATATATTATTTTAAAAAAGCATTTGATTCATGATTTTAAAAAAGAATTTTTTTTTTCAGCTAAACTTTAATTAATTAAACATTTTTCGTTAGGAATGTTTTCAGAATAAATTAATTGATGCAAAGTAAACGATTCATTTGTAATTTGAAACCTTTTCCGTTTTTATTGCTTAGCTAAAAACCATTAGAGGGAATTTAATCTAATATACAAAAAAAATTAATTAAATCTTCATTCATTGCATATGAGACACAGGCTAATTTAATAATGTATTAAACATATTAATTTTATTTGAGAATTATATGTTTTAAAAAGCTTTTTAGCTTTGTTTTCCAACACAGCGTGTTTGTTTAACTTTATCATACATTAGTTTTTACTACTATTTCCAATATGATACTATTTTACTAAATATCATTAAAGTAAGTTCAATAAAGCAAAAAAAAGTTAATTAAATCTTTATTTAAACTATATGATACATAACATTATTTTATTATTTTCTTTTAAAACTTTTGTATCGTCTCATGAATAGAAAGTTTTTATTTTTATTATTATTTATTCATGTAACTTTAATATATAATTTCGAAATTATATTTTTTTTTATCTATTATTTTTATTATTATTAACAAAAACTAATTAAACATAATAAATAAATAATTTTAATTTTTTTTTTATGCACTGAAATATTAGGGAATTTTCACAATATTTCAAATCGACTTATTTCAATGAAACAAAGCATGTTTCATAAAACCGAAACCTCTAAGGGTTACCAAAATGCGGATCTTCCTTTACAGAGCGTCAAAATTGTGATGCTATGTCACCGTACCACTCTTAGAGGGAGTTCGAGACAGTCGAGAATTATTCACTACAAGCTCTCGTGTGACACAGACCCTCTTAAATTCAACCTCAACAATAAAACAAACATTTATTTAAAATCAACATAAACTGCCTAACATCGCACCGTGAATTTCTTTTACGTAAATTATAATTTTCAGAGAATATAAACACTGTTCAAATCTATTAGGTCGTTCCATAATTATTGGCAGAAAATGAAACGAGAAAAAAAACATGAGTCACAAAGAAGGAAATGGATTTTATTCAGCAAAGTAGCCGCCATGGGCAGAAATATACTTCGCCCAACGAGTTTTGAGCGAAAAAATGCCACGGTGGAAGAAGTCGGCGTCACATTGGTCAAAGAAATCGCGAACCCCCTGAATCAAAGCATCCTGGTTCGGGAATTGTTTGTCCCTCACAAACCTGTCCAAATGACGAAACATGTGATAATCAGTCGGAGTCAGGTCTGGAGAATAAGGTGGGTGCGGAAAAAGCTCATACCCCAAATCCTTGATCTTTTGTTGGCTACGAACTAACACATGGAATCGTGCTCCATCCTGCAAGGGGACCTGACCTATTGACAAGTGCCGGTTGTTTAACGCGAAGTTTCCTGTGGCATTCATCCAAGTGACGACGGTACACGTTCGTATTAATGGTCTGGTCTCTCGGGAGAAATTCATAATGGACCACGGTCTTGGCGGTCCACCAAACGGAGACGAGAATTTTCGGTGGATGAAGGTTTGGTTTGGGGATCTGTTTCGCAGGTTCACTTTTATGCAACCACTGTGCTTTGCGCTTGCGATTGTCGTACAACACCCATTTTTCATCCACAGTCAGGATACGATGCAAGAATGGCTCTCAACCTCGCGCTCCTGTAGAGATTTACAGGTCGCCAGACGCCGTAGACGTTGCTCCTTCGTTAAGTCATGTGGTATCCGTGCTAGAGCTTTTTCACCATGCCCATTGCCGCCAAATTTCGTGAGATTGTCTGTGGTGCCACAGATAATTTAACGCCTAGATGTCGTACCGTTGATGTTGTCGGGCGTCAACTTTCTGCCGTAAATGGTACACATCACACCGCGCTGCACGACCGGTTCCAGGTTTATGGCCAATCTTCATATCGCCGCTACGAAACTTGGCAAACAATCTATAGATTTAAATCAAAAACTATTTTATTTACGAGACAAAACTTAAGTTAAAATGAATTTAAAAACAAAATATACATATAAAAATAATTAAAATCTAGATGTTTCGAAACCCGTCCAGGTTTCCTCATCAGTATCAATTACAACATAATATGTAAGCATTACATGAATACCCAAGGAATTTAAAGAAGTACCGAATATTGCTGAGCCAGTGCGCTACTTCATCGATAGTGTGGCGATGCCTGGCAGTGTGTCAGCTCTCAAGTAAAATACGTGATTTATAATTATCAAAACCAGAATTTAGAACTTTTATATTATCGAAGTCAGGAGTATGATCGGTTTCTATTGAATGGACTACAATTTTAGAATTTTGGTTACAATTTTTAAAAGATCGTTTGTGCTCCTGTAGTCTAATTTTTGCTGTATAGCCAGTTTCACTTATATAAACATATTTTGCATATTATGCTTGCATATTATGTTGTAATTGATACTGATGAGGAAACCCGGACGGGTTTCGAAACGTCAAGATTTTAATTATTTTTATATGTATATTTTGTTTTTAAAAGTATTTTAACTTAAGTTTTGTCTCGTAAATAAAATAGTTTTTGTTTTAATATACATAATTGAGACGGTTTGATGTTTGTGTACGTTAATCTATAGACTGTCGGCTCACTTGTCGTGTGCGCATCCCATGCTTTGTTGACGTTGGCCACTGTTGCAGCCACCGAATGTCCAAGCCGGAACTCGTGCTGAATCGCGATTCGCACTTCGCGTTGCTCCATCACGTCCTTAAGGGCCCTCTTCACTCACCGCCGCCGGAAGCCGAAACTAATGTTAATCTATGGGAAATTTTTCTTTAGAAATAACTTATTAACTAAAACATATTTTTAAATTCTGTTTTCACATTCTGAAAGTTCCCAGCTGTTAAATTGACGCACCTTTTCTAAAATATTATTTTTTTAATTTTTTATATTTTATTTTGAAGCTGCAAAATACGAATTTTCAATATGTGAAAATTTTTCATTTTGCAATTTCGAAATAAAATATTAAAAATTAAAAAATTACATTTTTAAAAAAGGTCCGTCAATTTAACAGTTGGGAATTTTCTTAATGTGAAAACAGAATTTAAAAATATGTATTAGTTAATAAGTTATTTGTAAAGAAAATTTCCCCATTGAATAACATTGGCTCGGGCTTCCGGCGACGGTGAGTGAAGAGGGCCGTTAAATGTTTCTAGTGCCCCTACTGGCATTTATATAGTGTGTGGACTCTTCCACTTCACGTTGCAAGGGTGGTTGATGTTGCATCACTATTGTACTAGTAGGAACGATCTGTAGAAGTTGCCTATACCGGTTGCTGCCAATAATTATGGAACAAGCCAATAGTTTGATAAATAGTTTCGCGTTTAAGAAAAACAAAATGTATTTCCTAATTACTATAAATAATTTCCTTTATTCTTATGTTAAATTGACTTCATTTCATAACAAATACATGACAAAACGAAACATTTTACATCATTCAGAATCAATATAAAAGGTTCTCTATTGAAAATGGTAAGAATAGCTTAACTTGTTTCTGGACTGAGGCAACAAAAAATTCCATAGCATTATTTTCTATAAGAAATATTTCTATAAAGCTTATTGCAATACTTTAACACCTAATACAACATAATAAAATTAGCATGCTATATGATTCCTAAACAAAATGCTTTATCTGTTTTTTCAAAAATATTTAGATACATTAGGGAATACAATTGTGGAAAGTGCATTTTTAACTGTATTATATTGTAACACTTTCCAATAAAATATGACATTGCATCTAACTACGGTTCCTCTATCGATGAGCTCACGATCTAATTTCTATACATATATATATTAATGCATTGAAATGTTATTCAAGTTCACTATAGTATACTCAGTATTGAAAATCATATAAATAGCAAAACAGATTTACGCACCAGGACTCACAAAGGATTACGATTTATTATCTCTATAGGTAATTTTTAAGTTATATTTTAGTAAATAATAAATATAATTTTACAAAAGTAATACACATTATTGAGATAAATAAAATAATTTTTCCTGTAAAAAAAAAAAAAAAAAAAAAAAAAAAAAATGTACCAAATTGACTGATTTAAAGGGCTGAACACATTTGTTCTCAAACATCTTTTATAAATGCAAGTTGATACTACTGCATGTAAATCTCTGCTATGTGTATTTGTTTTGTACACTGTATGGTGTATATGCAGATTTTAGACGTTATAAACAGCTGCAAGAATATAATCTTTCTTATGCTTTCTCTTTAGGAATAAAGCCATAAAGATGGCTTTTGTAAAGCTATTTCTTTCCAAGTTTAAAATTATATACCAGGTGTCCCATAAATCTGCAGACATTTCAAAAGTTCATAAAAATTGAAGGAATTGGTTGAATTGAGCGCGGTTTTCGAAAAAGTACTTCTGGTGAAAGTTTTTTTTTTTTTTTCGGGGGGGGGGGGGGGGGTAAAGTAAAAAAAGTAATAGTTAAAATTTTAGTGAATAGAGGGCACAGTACGTGAGCAAATCAAGCATTTCCGTGAAAAACAATATTAATTTGCCTGCAATTGTTTCCTGGCACATAAATTATATTCTTTGTGTCTGTCATCACCACAAATTACAGTTTGCAAACGAGTTACAACCCTGCCAATTGCAGCTTCAGCTGGCGATTCTGACTTTAGGAAAACATCTTCTCCAATAAGGCTTTATCCACCAACTCCGCAACGCAATTAAAACTTCACATATGCGCAAGTAGGAGGCAAAATAAGAAATAAGCAGTATTAATCGTAAAATGTGCTGTATTAATCGTGCATGTTACAGGACTCTGTTTTACATATATCTCGTTTCGCATCCGTGCCTTCTACCAACGAAAAATTTAACTTATTTTTTCTTTACCCTCCCTACCCCCCCCCCCCTAAAATAAAATAAAAATAAAATAATATAAGTAAATAAAAAAATAAAAAAATCTCCTTCTTCGCGAGAACAATTTTTTGCAAACAGCGTTCAATTCTACCAATTCCGTCAACTTTTATAAATTTTTGAAATGTCTAAAGACTTATGAGACACCCCGTATAAAAGAAAATAAAATAAGATATTTAATTAAAAGATTATATATTTTTAAATTTTTTTTATTATGTATATATAATTTATACATATGCATACACAAACACATACACACACACACACACATATATATATACATACGTGTGTGTGTGTATGTGTGTGTTTGTGTTTTCTCATATATGTTTGTGAAAAGAAAATCAAATCCATTAATTAAAATATTAGTATATATTTTTTATATTTTTCTTAATTTATAATTGTTAAATGTTATATATATATATATATATATATAAGCATACACACACTTAAACACACTTATACACACACACACACACACACACACACACACACACACACACACACATATATATATATATATATATATATGCACGCACACACACACGCATACACACACACACACACACACACACACATATATATATATATATATGTGTGTGTGTGTGTGTGTGTGTGTGTGTGTGTGTGTTTCACACCTCTTTAAAATTAATAAATATAAAAATATTGATTTACTTACTACTAGCGCATTTACTATTTAAAACTATCTTAAGTATAACTGAATGTGTTACAAAGTTTAATTACTATATTTTTATTTGTACGATCAAGTTATAAGCTGAAGTAAAAAATGCCATAACTCTCATGTTGCGTCATCCAAAATAATGAAATTTACAATACGTATAAAGATAAACATTTTTTAATGGGTAAAATTTCAAAAAAAAAAAAAAAAATTATAAAATTATTTCTAAAATAGGTAAAGAAGAAACATTTTACTGAAATTTATGAAATTTATATTGGAAATAGCTCCTCCGCCTGATAATATGTGTATGCAATTATTAAACCATACAACATTTTTTAATGTATAATCATACGAATGTATTCTTGAGTTTAATTTTTATTATTTCTTTTCTTTTGTAAATTTTTAAATTCGTATTTTCTTTAATAGTTTTTAAATAATTAAGTAACTATAACTATTTTGAATAACTAATTCATTGTGTATGGAAAAAATATTATGCTCCCATCAAAAAATTTCTTCTGCGTTCATCTAATGTATTGCAATAATACTAAGTGTAATTGTATTAAAAAAAAAAAAAGTTGATTTTATACAAACAAAATCAAAGATACAATTATGAGCACGGAAAAATTATTCAAATGTAAAAGTCAATGGTTGAAGAATAAAGTAAAAAGTAAATCAGCATAAATCTTATTGTGAACATTCAGTACAGAAGATTTTAGAAAATTAAAATTGGACGTATACTTTGACGCATAGATGTCTAAATAAATCTGTTATCTGCATTGATAAAGGAAGGATACTGTAGATTTAACTTTAGTGCAATGGTGAAGTGAATCAGCATAGTTTTGTAATTAATATCATTTTAACGATTGAATTTTTTTCAATCAATAGCATTCTTAGGTTGAAAAAGATCTATGCAGGTATATAATAGGAAAATCACTCACACATACGCGAAAACTACAGTCTTATGGAAATATTTTTTACTGCAAGGTGCCGGGTTCGAACCCCAGTCAGATCACTTTATTTCTTTCATAGTATATTCACATCAACATTCTTAAATTCATATATTTCATCGATTCCTTATTTATTTCCCAATTTTAAAATTTTATAATTAATTTCTTAATTAATTTCTTAATTAATTTCCTAATTAAATTCCTATTTGACTCACAAACAATATCATGCTTTTTTCATTCTACCTCAAACATCTCTTTAAAACCATCGTCACCTTTTACAAAAATCACTAATTAATTTTTTAATTAAATTTCCTCATTAACACCCTCGTTATCTTTTACGATACTGTCAGAGGGGGTGTCAAGGTCAACGCCAAGTCATCTAGGCCCTCAGGGGATGGTGCGGCATCCGCACGGCGTGCCAGCGCACCAACGCACCCCCCTCCTGATCTAGAACCGGCCTTCTTTACCTACTCATAGATGTCTTAATAAATCTGTTATCTGCATTGATAAAGGAAGGATACTGTTGATTTAACTTTAGTGCAATGGTGAAGTGAATCAGCATAGTTTTGTATACTAAGTGTTTTGATCAGGGCTCGAAATTAACAGTAGTCCGTTTGTCTCGTCCCACAAAAATATTCAACGGACTCGCAAAATATAAACTCTAGTGGTCCACCGGACCAGTAAAGCTGTTCACATTTTTTTTTTTTTTTCTTTTTAATACTTTTCTCTAAAATTTCTCGTAAGACTATCATAGAATAGTATATTATAACAATAGTAACAGTACTTCTTTATAATTTTCAGCACTGTAATTATTCATTTAATTTCACATTCATAGCGTTTTTTTACTTCTAATAATTCTTAACCGTAAATACGTGACATTACTTTCGTTTATTAAAACATAAATTTTTGATTTATACAAGACTTTATTTGTAATTCTTTATTAATACAAAAACGTATCATGTTTGGCTTGTAAAATTATTAAAAAAAAAAAAAAAAAAAAAAAAAAAAAAAAAAAAACGAATTCAAATGACTGCAAAACAAATAGTTTACAAATTTTTAAATATTTTTAGAAATATAATAGAATGGAATAACGGACAAGTCGAAGTATGTACGGACCAGTAACTTTATTTTCTTAATTTCTATTCCCTGGTTTTGATTGTAATATTTTCAAAGATTACATGTTCATTATGACGAGATCATAATTATTATGTCAATCGTGAAAAATGAAGCAGTACATACCAAAAGAAAGACACAGCACCAAATTATTGGAAAGTCCAATAACATAATAAGTTACATGATAGTTTCCGAGTTACAGTATTCATTAACTTCGGTTAGTAGACACACGCAGTACCTATAATGATACATAAACATCTGTCTGAAAATAGTCAAATTTTGTTTGGAACATCGGTTAACGTGAAAATCAGTCAAAAACAAAGTATGTAAATATTACACGAATTTAATATTTTGTGTAATATATCATAAAATATTAATATTATTATAGAAATTTCAAAATATTACCAGACCTAAAAAAAAAAAAAAAAAAAAAAAAAAAAAAAAAAGTTGGTTCATAACACGATGTAAATCGTATCTAATTATTGAAGAAATGGAGGATATTGTTACTTTGTTTGGAGTAAAGGCCAAAATAATTGTATTCCAAGTGTGCTTTTATCATCAATAATTAAAAGCTGGTGCTACAATTATTAAACATGGATACTAATTTGTACAAAATTTATAGATAAACACTGTTCACTATAAAGATGTCTAAAAGTTGTTAACTCTAACCTCACCTAAAATATTAACACAGAAATTAATTATATTTATCGTCTAATGAATACCACAAAACTTGTTTTTTATGAATAGCTTATTGAATATTAAAAGTTTAAAATACTTCTTGATAATCAAGAAAATAGTATAAATTTACGTCAATATGTCTTTTAAATGCGAAATCTTTTTCTTTTATTTTAAAATTGCTTCAATATTTCTGTATTCAAATGCTGTATTTACATGAGACAATCAGTATAGCTATCATTGTGTATGATTCAAGGTTCCGCCATTATTTATTATCTTCATATTTACAAAATCAATAAATTATTAAGTAATATTAAACATATATATAAATATATAATTGAATTAATTATTTATGTATTTCACATCACCGTATCACAATATCTATTAACAATACTAAAAAATCTGGGAGTAAATCACAAATTATCCACGTCTGAAAGTAATAAGAACAATTAATTTATAGCTTTTTATCTAATTCAATATTTTCCAATGAACATAAAAAAAAAAAAGAAATATATATTTTAGTTCCCAGATGAGTTACTTTTTTTTCTCTAGTTTCCAAGTCACGTTAAAACTTAGATGAAGATTTCTCTTTAAAGCTTTAGTTTCCTTTATTAGTTGAAATAGGAGTAAAAATAAGACTTTTTCCAAAAATTCTAAATTTTATAACCTCACGTAACGGTATATTTTTTCTACGGTAAAATTTGTCTCAAATTATTAGAAAAAAAGAAATTTTCAGTGGATTTAACTTCTTTTAAAAAATATTTTTAAGCATAGATACAATATCATCATTAACACAGAGAATATAATTAAATTTAATTGTTTGTTTTTGTTAATGACAAAAACTAATATAAAATGATGCTGTTATAACAAAACACTTTTCTTTTTTAATTATAAAATTTTTTTAATACTATAAGCATGGTATTGCCAATATTGTATGAATTAAACATAAATTTCAGAACAACCACAGAACCTTGAGATTTGGTGCCTGTTAAAAATGACATTTGTATAGGATTCGAGTTTATGGCCAAAGCTTAGTTGGCATCTTTTACTCCCACAGTCAAAATTTGGAATGTGTTGTAGGAACTGCTCAGTAAAATTACAGATTAAAACATTACAGCAAACATACAGTTGCTGTAATGTTTAAATCACCACACGGAGTGATTAAAACATTACAGCAAGGTAGAAACAGATTCTCAAACTTTATTCTGTATTTTTAGTTATTTTTATTGTTTAATTTCTCAATAAGGTTAAAAATGAAAGTTTCTACGTTAGAAAAAGTATTCTAAGTCATAAATGTATTCTCGCCAATAATTAATATTGGTCAATAAATTAATATTGGTCATTAAAATGCATATATAAATAAATTTTTAGCATCTCCGTTTATTTTTCTCTGTAATTTTACGTAAGATTTAAGATAATAGATTACCAGTATTTTTCTGTTGAAATTTTTAACAGAGTGCACACTAGATTTAGAATACTTTGTTAAAACTCAATTTTTTACTTTTTTATCGTTGTCTCTGCTAAAGGAACTTCAGATTTATATTATGTATCAGAGTTATTTTCTATAATCCAAACTAGTTTTTACGTTTAATTACAAGACACATAGGGGATATCCGTGTAATATGAACCCCCTAAGCAAGAATGCTCATAAAACTAAAATTATTAAAATAAAAAGATTTAATTTGTTGGCTGCTCATTACAATTGTATAGTTGCATGGTTCAAGCTTAGTAAAGCACTCTGGTAAGCATTAATAATTGCAGAAAATAATTATTTTATTTATGTGTCGGGGGTCCATATTACACCTACGCACAGTGTTCGGAATTTCAAAAAAGCTGGCCAAAAGTCGAAAAATTTAGGCGCGTTTTTAGACGTAAGTACCGCGGAAATACCTTCAGAGGGAGCCACTGAATGAAACTCTGAGGTGGAAAATTTATTCTATCTACATATTTCTAAGTGTAGGCTGGCGGAAAACGTGAAAATTTTTTCTTTTAATGCATTTTAACAGTTAAACAAATAGTGTTTCTCGGAAAATTTCGCAACAACAACATTCAACAAAATATGGCCGACAATTGTGGAGGTTAGTAGATAATATTTATGCTGTATTTATTTTCATCAAGTGATCTCCTGAGCGGCTTTTTGAAGTTAACCTCAATTATAACATAACCAAAAGTTTCAAAGTATGGAAACTTTTTTATCTCGCAAGATCCCGCATTGATTCAAAGTGGAGAGTGTTAAGGGATGTCCATTTTATTCAGCCGTTAAAGAATTGGGTGCCCCCGCCTGCCCCTGTATGTGTAAAAGCGTTTTAACTTTTTAATTGAATTTTTTAATTTTTTGGACTTTGGTCTGCCATATTGGATCCGCCATCTTGTTTTTGAGTGCAAGATCACTTTTTTTATAAAAACTGATATCAAATTTGAATTTAGCGCCCTCAAAAACCCTTAAATGTGAAAATTATCCTTCATCTATCAATTTTTTGATTTTTGATCCGCCATATTGGATCCGCCATCTTGTTTTTGAGTGTAATATCACTTTTTTTATGAAAACTAACGTCAAATTTGAATTCAGTGCCCTCAAAAACCCCTTAATATAAGAATTATCCATCTTATATTAATTTTTTAATTTTTTGTCTGCCATATTGGATCCGCCATCTTGTTTTTGAGTTTGCCTTTGAAGTTTTCAAGAAACCAATGTCAGATTCGGATTCAGCGACCTCGAAAACATATATATACATCACAATTTCATTTGTTTTCTTTAATTTCGACTTTTGGCCAGCTTTTTTGAAATTCCGAACACTGTGCTACGTTCGTGTAATATGGACCAAGTGGTCCCTAGTGGTCCTTCCCGAACAGTTGCCAAACTTGGAATTGTGAAACGAACTGTTCAGCATGTTCCTTCATACACTTATCCATCTCTTGGGAATAACAGAAATGGACGAAAAGAAAAATAGTTAATGGTAAAAAAAAAGGGAGGTCCTAAGATTATATTCAATGGGTAGTATGCGAAGGACGTGATAGCTTGGTTATCCGTGCTTCTCTAGCCTCAAGGTTTTGAGTGTGCAACATATGTACGTCGAGCATTAACAAAACCTCTCTGTTTTTATCATGGACCACTGGTCCATATTACACAACAGAACATGGTTCATATTACACGCATAAACAGAGCAACGTTGTCATCGCTATACAAATATCATATATCGCTATATAATCATATATCGCTATACAAATTGGCGCCCATGAAACACATTTCTAGATTGGTCAGAAAATAAGTGCATTTGCTACTATTAACACGAAAATTATATTACAATTACCTAATAGTAGAAAGTAACACTTTCATTTTAACATATTTGTTACATGAATGATCATATAAATTGAAAACTCAATTTCGTAATCGTCCAAATACAGGAACAGGTACGCAAAGTCATTTCTTGCTTTGGACAACAACAATAATACTAAAGGCAATGAGATGGTTTCACCATCTAGTGTTGAACATATAAGTTTCCTCATGGTCCGTATTACACGATGGTCCATATTACACGGTTCTCCCCTACATAATTTCCCCGAAGGAGCACCACTGAAACCGAATAATTAACTCTGCATCTCAACTTTCGCAAACGCCTGGTTTGTTCTCTCACCCTTATCGCCGCATATTTTTTGGATATTATCATGATAAAAATACTGCCAATCCCACTGATACAAATCGGAACATATGAATCTATATAGAAAAAGAGTATGTATGTGTGGATGAATCTTCCATCTACAATAAAATAGGTTTAATAACCAGAACGATATATATCAATGTAACTTGAAGTAATCAAATGACATTCCTTTGACAATCACTTAATAAATCAATCTCATCTTTCCTATAGTCAATTCAATTACGAGATCCGCATATTGATCTATCTTTTCAAGAACACTTAATTGACTCTTGGTTTTTAAACATTCAGGACACGATGCACCCCTATGCTTTGCTCCTACTTTTATTTATTCTGAGATCAATGGGGATCTCTCAGTAGTATTCACCCCGCTGTTTCAGTATTCGTTGCTATAGAAACAAGATTAGTTTTCGGAAAATAGGAATGCATTATATATAAAGAAGTTTTATATTCAATTTCAGATAATTAAAGAAATCTGACGAATGACTTCAATGCGAAATTTAATTTAGTCTAGATCAGAACTTATAAAAATGATTTTAGTAGTAAACTAAAAAAAAAAAAAAAAAAAAAAAAAAAAAGTACATTTATTGAAACGGAGCTCGTGCTACATCCGTATCATGCCCATGCTTTGATTTTGAATTTACCAATACACATTTATTTTCAATAGAATGTTAATTTAGATCAAGATTCAGAATGAATTTCTGAAATTGAATTTCCAAATTGGATTTTTATATCGAATTCTTAGATAAATAATGTTAAAAATTAGAATGACGTACAATTCGAATTGTGCAATACTAAGTGATTAGCTTGTATCAAGAATCGCTTATATCTCTAATAATCAAGACTAGAAAGGCTTTACAGGTTTTATTTTATTACTAAAATGTATCTTATACACATACAAGGACACAACAAACATCCATGCCTAACTTGATCCCGAACCGTGTGCTTCAGAAACTATCTACTTGCCAACTAGGCCACCTGGGGCAACCACAATCTGAATAAAAAAATTGTCAGTCTTGTTTGTTATGTTATACATATACAACCACAATTTTCGAAAATTTAACACAATATCAAACCATTTCCACACAAAAAGCTCTGCTTTAATGTTTACTTAATTAACAGAACAAAAACAAAAATCCATATTTTTATCTTTATTTTACGAAAAGAAATTTTATAATCGAAAAGTCGCATATTGTAATTTATTCCCTTTTCAAAATAACTTTTATCGTATAAATTGGCATTTCCTTCCACGGAGGAATCGCCAATCGAACATTACGTTGCTCTCATCGGACTTAAAAACCACACAACCCTCCACGGAGAATCAAAAATGCGATGACATATCTTGAGACCACATCTATAGGTGAGTCCCAGAACATGGCAAATTAAACATTTCATAACTCTATTGAGGAATAAATTAAACATCATTCAACAATGCTCTTGAAGATCAAAATACTTATG
Source organism: Salticus scenicus (assembly GCA_963930645.1). Lineage (NCBI taxonomy): Eukaryota > Metazoa > Arthropoda > Arachnida > Araneae > Salticidae > Salticus > Salticus scenicus. The sequence continues at coordinate 81,168,352 of OZ005653.1, forward strand.
GCCTGGCTCCAAATTACCTTTAGGGTGTGACCAATCATCTCTGATATATACGGAGTGAGTACTCACTATATTGAAACACAGGAGCCCACAATCACGTAGGAATAAAATTTTATATGATCATTCCGTTATTTGTTTTCACTTTGTCAGGAGACTTCAGCAAAGCATAGATTTCTGACCTTGTCTTTCTTATTTTAAAATATTTCAAGTGGGATACATCCCAATAGTCGCAAGTTACCTATTGGGTAACTCTTGTGCAACGTAAAAACTCACTTAATATCAACCTGAACCTGAAAAATTTAAAAAATAATGATGTTAATCTCTTTTTCTGCATATAGATTCGTCAACAGGTTGGTAAAAAAGAGATTCGATAGTCTCATTGTTAAATAGTTTAGCATTTTTATTTGTGTTATTGAAATTTATTTTACCCGCGTCTAAAGGATTTTATGTAAAGATATATTGAAATATACACCCCGCGACAAAAAGATAGGAACAAAGGGTTTTTTATTTGATTCTTCATAAAATAACGTTACCTAAATTGTGTTTATCATTTATTATTATTATAAAATAACACTATTCCTGGACTAATTCTTGTTTTAAGACTAATTTAGAAAAATTTAAGACTACACAGCGTGACAAAAAGATAGGAACAAAGTTTTTTTTTTTTTTTTTTTTTTTTTTTTTAATTTTTGAATATGATTATTTTGAATAAGAATATTTTGAATATGAATATTTTGAATATGATTCAGTTATTTAATATATTTTTGATGTGATAATATTTTGTTATGATAATAAATGATCAGCACAATTTAGATAATGTTATTTAATGAAAAATTAAAAAAAAAAAACACTTTGTTCCTATCTTTTTGTCACGGAGTGCAGTCTTAAATTAGAAAAATTTTAGTCTTAAAACTTTTCAAAATTTGTCTTAAAACAAAGATTAGTCCAGGAATAGTGTTATTTTATAATAATAATAAATGATAAGCACAATTTAGATAACATTTTTTTATGGAAAAAAAAAAAGAAAAAAAAAAAAAAAACTTTGTTCCTTTCTTTTTTGTCGTGGGGTGTATGTGTAATTGAAATATATATCGTAATAATTTTTGCGTTAATAGTATTTAAAAGATTTCATTTTAAAATTACAGTCAGTTTTTTCTTAATTTATTCATTTTCCGTTTACTGCCGTAGTGGAGTTTTTCTTTCTTTCTTTCTTTCTTTCTTTTTTTTTTTTTTGTAATTTAGTTTTTTATTTGCAATAGTTGAAAATTGTCAAAGTATTAAAAATATAAAAAAAGAATTTTAAATACAGCATCTGACCCATTCACCACATGTATTAGAATAGATCACGGACTAGTAACCTATTTGTTCCGGAACATCACAGCGATTATTACCGAAAGAAGGCGCCCAAAAACCGTGATGATGTTCGCGAAATTTTCCTCCACAGCCATTGTACGGAATCCATCCGCTACTTACCATCAGTATTTAATGACCTCACCAAAATTTTGTGCTAAAGAAAGAAAACGTCAAAGATAATTTAAAATTTTATCTTTATCCAAATTATAATGCATTCCCATTTATAAAACTCTGCACGTTATATTAACACTCCTATTTCTACTTTTTGAGAATAGACCGTTAATTTTACCCATTTCCATAAGGTGGTACTGTAATTAGTCTTATCTAATAGCACGTAGCAACTTTACCATACCTATGACTGTAACTTTTATTTATGACTACAACTGCAGCCGTCCAGCACTTAAAGGGTGAGAACGGATTTTAGAGGGCTTGCTGTATACATCATAATTTCATAAAAAATTCAGAATCTTTTTTCTTTCTCTCTTTTTTTATATATAGTTGATATAAAGATTATATAAACATTGATATTTTTGTGTGAGGTAACTGATTCGTAAATAAACTAGCAGGTTCCAGTCCACGAACATTCCTGAAAGCAAGCAAATGAAAAAAGAAAACAAAAAATAGAAAACTTTTCCTCTAACCACAATAGTTCAGTGAAAATCATTCGAATATAGATGAACTACTTTTGTTCTCTTTGGCGAAAATTGGTGGCAAGACACGATATAAATTACCAAAATAATTAACACAGTGAAAAATGAGAAAGAATTTACTGATTTTGGCTATTTTGACAAAATATATACCGCCAAATATGATCTCTAATCTCGCTAAGACGCCAAGTTTATAGCCAACGCAGATTTTGGCATCGATTTTGTCGTCGAATTTAGCGACTTGGCGTCCGAATTTGGCAAAAATTTGTAGTTTAGGGTTGCCAAAATTTGAAACCTCTAACTTCAATAGAGTTCTAGAATTTCTTGGGAATATTCACTGGTTTATAGCGCGGAACTAAACTCTTCGAAAGTTCTATAAATGACTTGACTACTAAGACTATTAAGAAAAGAAGAGTGATTATTGATGATTGCAGACTAGAACTTGTCTATATCTTTATGTGCTACTTTCTATACGGTATTACAATAAAAGTGGAAATATAGTAGTTTTTTTCATTTCCACTTAGGCGTACAATGACTTGGCATCAAATTAGGTATTCAAATATAGCGAAAGGTGGCAGTTAAATTTTCTCAAAGTTTTGAAACTCTAACTTCAATCGGAGACGAGTTCTGAAATTTATTGTAATGCCTCTTTGGTTTATAGCGTAGCACTACCTCGAAAATCCTATAAGCCACTAACAACACTCTCGATTGAATTCAAAGTCCATTCAGACTTCGAAGTTTTCGATTGTTCTTGAATTAGCGAAATTTCTCCTCTGAAGTGTATTTAACAATGTTTTTTAAATTTATGTTGTAAAAATGACTATTTTATATAATTGTTTCGAGAATATTCATTGTTTATTAATTCTTGTGGCACAAAAAATAGTTTTATTAAGTTGTTTCCCGAATATTCATTAAATAAAGTGCATTCGTCGACTAGAACCTGCTCATATCTTTAAGAAATACTTTTCTACACGCAAAAATGTCGATAACTTTCAGAAAAATATCATTACGAGCTCTACTTACGGGCAGAATATTCATTAAATAAAGTGCATTTATCGACTAGAACATGCCTATTTACTTTCTATGAGGAAAAATGTCGACAACTTTCACAACAATAAAATTACGGGTTCTGTCTACCAGGCTGAATATTCGTTAAATAAAGTGTATATGTCGACTAGAAACTGCTGATGCCTTTAAGAATTATTTTCTACATGCAAAAATGTCGACAACTTTCATTACGAGCTCTATGATTAGCTTCATCTGAAATTTCTATGAGGGTAGGTGGCATATAAGGTCAAAACCTTTGTATTTTTGGTCAATATGAATACAATTTTTGTAAATATCTCCAAAATGAAAAGTCACAGAAAGATAAAAAAGGTACGTGCAGAACTGGATATTACAACAAACTTATATACCAATTTGTAATGTTCTACGTCTAACTGTTTTTTAGTTATGCGAGATACACACACACAAACACACATACGTACATATACAGACGTCACGAAAAATCATGTAAAGTCGTAGATATCTCTAAAATGGGAGCTCGTATTAAGACCATAGATATAGTAATATATATAGATCTATCATCCCCATGTTATCGAGCAAAATATTTTGATGCCGAAAAAAAGTTCTAAAATCAGCCATTAGAGAATATTGAAAAAAAAAAAAAAAAAATAGAAAGAAAAATGAATTTAAAACTGTACCTGGAGTTTTTCATTCACCTTTAGTAAATAAATTATTCATAAATTTTATTTACTAAATTATCCGTGTGTATTTCTGTGTGTGATGTATTCGGAGAAAGGCAGCCATTAGAGTGGGCTAAGGTGAAATTACAATTAACATGCTTTAATTCGGCTTTCATCAAGCCGCCATTCTTTGCCGATGTTTAGTTTCACATATATTCATTGAATAAAAATGAATAAATCCTGTAAAGAAGATAACACATACTGTCGTGTGCTACAGTATAACTCCAAAGGATCAAGAAATCCAGAATTAAGCTATACCATTTATTTCCAAATGACAAATTTAAAATTTCAGTTGCTTCGGCTAATGGAAGTAAAGAATTAATCAGATGATTTGAAACTAATATTTGTTCAACTTCAGTTAAAAATCTACTTCCGATCGAACTTTGAATAAATTAAAATATTTTTTTCCAAAAGCAATCAATTTTCCATGATGTAATGGCGAAGAAATTATAGTAGAATATTAAGTAGAATAACAAAAAGAACAATAATAAATACACGTGGATATTATATTTACTAACAACAATAGCTGAAAAAGCGCAATCTATCGATCATTACAAACGCGGATCACTTTTTCCCTCTCGCTGATCAATCTATGTCTTATTACTATATCTATGATTAAGACCAAAGTGGCACGAGTGCAATATTAGACTCTATGACAGTCACAAATATAAATTTGCGACATTCTACAGTCAATCACTTTTGAGCTATGCGAGATACAAAATCCATTTCGCAAAGCGGAACTATAATACTTCTTTATACCTCGTATAAGGAAGTAAACAAATTGTCGTATAAAAAAGAAAGTAAGAAAGAGAAATCTTGTTTGTGTCTTTCTGTTTCTTACGGACATCATCAATTTTTATTTTGACAGCTTTACAACTTTGAAGTTAACGCCCACATTTGAATCCGTTCCTTAAAGGAATGAGCAAAATTTCCTCCTTATTTATAAAGTTATTTAGTTAATTAAAAAAAAAAAAAAAGTCAATTAAATCCCGTTATTGAAATATATTGTTGAAATGTATCGTAAATTAAGTAAAATATTTTTGTCTATGTTCTACGAAAGTTTCAGAGAATTATTTCAAGCACTTTTCGAGATATATAAATTTAAATTCAAATGAAGTCTAAATACAACAAACCTATGCGTTGAAAAAAATTCGAAAAAATAAATAATAACAAAATAAATAAAAATCAAGAAATAAATACGCATTACACACCATAGGCATCTGACGTATATCATAAGAAAGTATGAGGAAATTGCCATGAATACTTTTTGAGTGCATAAAACTTTTATAAATAAAGTGTTTTGCACTATTTTAACATTTAATAGCACCTAAAATAATTCTTTGATATATAAATGATTTATTTCAGCATGTTTATCTCATATTTCTGTACAAAACTGCCAAATTTCATGTTTTTATGTGAAACAGCTTTTGCTGTATAAGTATAAGCTAAGAAAGCGAAAAAGACACGATAAATTGAAACATGCAGGGACAGCAGTAGGTACTTTTTTTTAGAATAGAGAGAAACGAATACCCTTTTTTTATGTTTTAGTTAGAATTAATGAAATTTAGTGAATAATAATTTCTAGCAATTTAAAATTTATTCAGTTTTTAAAGAAAATACATATTAAGGCAGCGTAAATGTCATCGCATTTATTTTCATAAAACTTCGGCTTTTATAGAGATTTAATTATTTTGTTTAATAAGGAGCACTGAAAATTGCTTAAATGCTATGTGGATAAATTCACAGCTAGTTCAATTCAATTAATTTTGTATGAAATTAATTAGCTAAAAAAATAAAGAATATTTAAACTCTCTAATAATTAATCTTCGTTAGAATATGTTAAAATTTGTTTTAAACATTTGGCAGCATCTTTGCATGCTGCCAGATGTTTAGTTTTAATGCATTAGTTTTAATTATCAACTTCCATCTTTCCATCGCATTTATTTTAAGAACTGCATAAGGAAGGAAAAAAAAATGCATTTTAATCTTACAATGCATGAATTCATTTTAAACAACCCTCCATTCTGTTAATTATCTCCTAAGAGAAGTACCGCTCTACATCATCCTCTCGATATTCCCTACTTGACCCTCGAACCCTTAATCTTTTATGCTGTGATAACCCCCATCCCCTCAATTCTTTCCTGTAATCAATAGTAACATCCCCGAGTACAGCATCCTCTGCTTGGCGTTGCTATAGAAACTAGATAAGCGTGTAGTTTTGGTTTGGAGTGAAGGGGAGCGAGCTAAATAAATGTAAACACGGAAAACCACAAAAATTTCCTTTTCTGAATTTGATTTTCTAAAAGAGATTTTATCTCTTATAGGTAAATTGGATAAGAGATTTTCTAGAATTTTAAAAATATGCAGTGAAAGAAATATGTGTGAAAGAATGAACGGCATAGTATATTTTATCTGCCTTGTATAGATTTAACACGAAATTTAAAGGGGCATAAGAAGCTTTATTTGATCCACACTAGAATAGACTAGATTTTTCTGGTTTTACATATTTTTTTTCTGTAGTATTTTTTTTTATTTTTATACCCCACATAGTTTATTTTTCATATTGATCTATTTATGTAAAGTACATTTTTTTTTAGTTCCCCATCATACTATAGGTATGGGGAACTTAGGTAATCGTGAAAATTTTCGACCTCGGTTTTTTGACTTTTTTATACGTTTTAAGGTGTGAGGAATCCGAAAATGACAAAATTTGTATGGTGTCTGTCTGTAGGGTGTCTGTTAGTGGGTCAGTGGGTCAGTCCGTTAGTGGGTCAGTGTGATAGTCCGTTAGTTTGTTAGTCTGTTAACACGGTATCTCACGAACAAATGATCGCAGAGAGGTCAGATCAGTTTCAAAATATTACTTTCGATACTGGCAAGAACCCTATTCATTTGCAACATTAGAACTAAAAAACTTCGTAAGTTATGAGAAAATTACGATTTTCTTAACGTGGGAGAATAAGTCAAAAATTCACTTAAACGTGCATTAAATGGAAATTTTTTACTGTGAAAATGTCAAACCAGTTTTAAAATATTGGTTTTGATGCCGGAATGAACATGAGTAACTATAAATATGCTACTTTGAAAATTTCGCAAGTTATTGGAAATTTACGAATTTCTTAACATGGCTAGTATAGGGCAAAATTTCACATAAACGTCAATTTTGAGAGATATTTTCATCGTAAAGATGACAGACTACTTTTGAAATATTATGTAGGACACTGGCATTAATATTAATGACTATGGATTTTCGAATATTAAAATTTCGTAAGTTATTGGAAATTTACGAATTTCTTAACATGGCAGAATAGAGCAAAATCTCACATAAACGTCAATCTTGAGGGATATTTTCATCGTAAAGATGTCAAACCACTTTCGAAATATTATTTAGGATACTGGCATGAATATCATAGACTATGATTTTTCGAATTTAAAAAATTCGTAAGTTATTTGGAGTTTACGCTTTACTTAACATGTCAGAATATGGCAAAATTGAGCATAAACTTCCATTTTGAGGATCATAAATACATTAGACAACTTAAAAATTACATTTGATTGAATACAAATATTCTAATAGGAAATTTTCGTAAATTATTCGTAATTTACGATTTTATCAACATATCGAAATCGAAAATTTTTCATATAAATATGAATTTTGAGGATTATTGCATTGGAAACAGTAGCATGAAAACTAAACAACGAAATCGACCCTGATAAAATAAATTAATAGATTAGAATGAGGTAAATATATCGAAGTGAACGGTGGATAGCCTATTAGGCGGGGATTTCATTCTGTCACTGTATCAAGCTTTGGTCATATTCATTTCTTTTAACATGATTATAATATGTCTCGCCCTAGAAATTTATGAGAACATAAATATGATGGGGAACTGAGCAGAGTCCACCTATGCCAACTAGTTTTTTTTTTTTAAGTTTTAACGAAAACAGGTCACTACTACTTATTTATTTAAAAGTATAGATTAAATACACTTTGTAGGTATATAGGTGTGGTGTAGACGTTCTGGTTAATTGATTACACAAGTGTCCTAGGTCTGGATGGAATACCCTTTGTAGGGAATGGGCCTAAAGGTGGTTATGCGTGTTTCAGAGAAAACTATGGAAAACTCAATGGCTAGGACGAGGTGCGTAAGCTAGATTTCAACACGACACTCCTTTATTAACAGCTTTAAGATCAAATCCACTTTGCCAATAAACGGAACTTGAAAAAAAAAAAGGCATAGATTTTGTGAAATTTTAAAAATATAAAAAGCTTTATGGAAACCTAAATGAGAAAAAGGAGATATGAGAAGCAATAATGTTATCGCTGAAAAATTCAAAAACAGAGGTACAAAACCAGCATTTGAGAAGTAAATTGGTCCATAGGTCATTTGGAGATCTCCTCATTACAGACACCCCGTGGATACTCCTTTATTCCAAAACAAATAACCATTGACCACATATAAATAGATAAAATAAGAGAGAGAGAGGGAGACTTTTTTTTTTTGCATTAAATTTACATTGACATTAAGTTTACTTGTACAAATTAATCTTTTAATTTATGAAAGTTACCACTTTTTTTGAATCACCGGTTTGAAGAAAGAAACAAGCCTAAAATCAGAATTTTCGGTAAAACGAAAATAAATAAATAAATAAATAAATAAATAAATAAATAAAAGAAATTTAGTAAAATCAGAAAAGAAATTTACTACACGTAGAATTCGGATTTTAATCATTTCTGAGTATTTTTTGTGTATATAAATTCAGTCGCATTTTCTTATTTTACTTTCTGTGATTCCAAAATTGCGATCGCATTGGAGAAATCAAGCTCATGAATATTTCCGATGCTTAATGTTGCGTTAAATAACTGGTTTTCGTTCCCTTTTTTTTTGCCTAGGATGTGTGTGAACGCAAAGCGAAAAAAAAAAAAAAAAAAATGGAAAAATGAAAAACCTTCATATTTTGATTATTTTGCTCTTGCCCAATTTAAACTGTTGATTCATTTAAATTTTATTTTAATCATATAAGATTTTTCATATAAAGATGGAGTGAGAAATACCGAGGGGTTAATCAGCTACGATGTCTCAGTGGTAAAGCATCCGTACGGTAACTGGAGAATCCAGGTTCGATTTACGGCTCAGGCATTTTTCACACATAGTTGGCATAAATATTCAACCTTTCACTCAATCTCTAAATATGGTTAATTATCGACAATTTATAAACTTTTTCTATAAATAAATTGTTAATGGTAAATTTTTAACGAAAGGAGATTCAATACACCTTTTCTAAAAAAGTAAGCTGTAAAATTACATCCTATAATTATTCTATTTTAAATAAACGTGAGACAATTTTACTAGATACCAGCATCATCTCTATATGATATCGATGACAAAACTATTTCCAAAACCTTGTTTAAAATTTTTGTAGCTTTACAATTCAAATTTTATAACGTATCAATTCTCAGTGCAATTCTTTCAATTTTATTTAAATCCTGAAATATAGGAGCAATGTATTCCGAATGACATTCGTTTAAAAAACAGTATGATATTACATTACTCTGCTAAACCTGAACGAAGATAAAATAATTTTTATCTTTGTTCAATTTTAATAGAATTTCCATTTTTTGATGGAAATTTTTTTTCATTTGGATAAAAGAAAGCGCTGTTTTAACTGAAGATATAAAGACAATAAGTGCAAGTATTTTCCTTTGGGATTAAAATGGGGAAAAAAATAATATAAAAGTGCAAAAGATTTAATACTTATTGAATTTATTTATATATATATATATTTTTTCCTGGATGTTTGAAATGTATCTTTTAAGTGAAATGGGGCTTTCAATTTTCAAACATTTTTATTAAAATGAATATAAGTAAGAATACCAAATTTTTTCGCTAAAATACAATATAAAGATAAATAATAATTTACAAATAAAAATGTTGCAATCTAAATTCAGTACTTCGGATTTAAAGCTGTATTTTCTAAAGTGTTTAGAAAATAAAAAAAATTAATAATTTTTAGTTTGGTAAAACTTTCGAAATTTCAATCGATTTTTTTAGAACTGTTCAACAAAGATTGAAAAATATTTATGAATTCCTTTCGTGTGTCTTCCTATGTACACTTTTATTCCCATGAAAAAACCTCAAAACTGATGTATGTAATTTAGGATAACTACAGCATGTTTTCTATTGTAGATATTAAAGTTAGCTTTCTCAATTTATGTTCATGAACTTGCAAAATTAGTGGAATATACTGCAGTATATGAGAGGTATTTCTTTAAAATATATGTTAATTTCATTAAGCTACGCCTAAAACACTGCAAAATTAACATAGGTTACTCAAACGACGTTTCTTATAAAAATATGGTATGATTAGTATTAAAGATATATTTACAGGCTCGCACAAAAATATTTAGATATATCATGGATGTAAGTCAAATTTGTTATGCATTTGAAACCCTTTCTAACGAATTTACATATGTTTAAGACTTCAGTGTATATGTCTGTTTGTTCGTCTTTCTGTCTACTTTCACATTTCCACATATAATTATAATTTGTGATGAAACAAATATATGTTATTCAAGTTCCCTATGGCAATTTTTATGTGTAAAATGATATAAATATCATTATATTTTGTAACTAGAGACTACCAAAATAATTCGGATGCATTACATTTTATGTGAAGTGTTATTTAAAAGGACATACAATTTTGTTTATCTGTATACAACTTTATATAAAGAATTTTATTGTTTTATTATTATTATTATTATTATTATTTTACATTATTCTGTATATTTATGAAAATTCCATGAATATTCTATGAATATTCTATTTAGAATCTTAATAATTAATAATATTACTCTCACACAAATCATACTTCAGTTGCAAAATTATTAGCTCAGAAGAATATATTGGAATTCGTAACATATTTACATATTAAATTATATAATAATATTTTTTTGAAAAAAAAATGTACGTTGAAATATAAACAAAACATTTTGATGCCATATTTGTTATTTTACGTACTTTGGTTCAAAAGCTATGAGCAAAATTGTAACTGATTTTAAGACCAACTTTATTGCATTTCCAAACTTTAACACTTATTTTCTCAAAAGTACTTTTTTCCGGGCTATTCGCGATGTTTTAAAATATAAATTTTTTATCTATTCCCGTAAAGGTTTGAACAAACTTTATACAAAATATACCTACCAAATGAATTGTCATTAAAAAAATCTATCTTTATTTTGTTTAAAAAAAAAAAAAAAAAAAAAAGTTTTGAAAACTAGAAAGTTTTTTAATTTTACATAATTTAAAAAATAGTAAATTTTGAATTTCTCAAATCTTTAATTAAGTTTATGAGATAAATCTGTACAAACATTTTAAGATCATGAAAAAAGGCTGATTTATGGTACTAACTTCATGGTAAAATATCTTGCGGATAGTAGCAAATAAATAAAGAAAGAAAGAAAGAAAAGAAAAGAAATTAATAAAAAGTAATAAACACTTTTGAAGAAATAAGTTTGAAAATGCAATAATTCGGTCTTAGTTACAATATTAGTTACAATTTCGTTCTTAATTTTTCAAGTGAAGTGCAAAGAAATATAAATGAAGCTACGAAAGGTTTAGAATTGCTTATATTTCAACAAATATATGTATATTTTTAAAAGTCTATTTTTGTTAAGTTTAAAATCCCCTAGATTCCCTTAATTATTCATTATGACTCGGACAATTGCGAGTTTTAAAATGTTAATGCGCATGGCACTTATGTATATTTTAATATATACCGTGTAACTTCAAATATAAATTGAAAAGAATTTCACACGGGATATTGCAGAGATGGTGAACAAAGTAATAGAAGCTGATTTTCACATTTATTCGCTTATCTTTAAAAAGAATGCATTATTATCAAAATTTAGGAATGTAAATAACATGTTATACCACACGTGCTTTAATGACAGTTTTGTCACAAAAGGAAATAAGAAATTATAAAATTTAAAGAAAAACAATAACGATTGAGATAACTGTAAAAAAAAAAAAAAAGCTTGAAATGCATTTTAGTTGTAGCATATGATCCCTTTGCTTTTTTTCATTATCTCTATTAATTTTACCATAAGAATATAAGAAATAAACGTGGAGATATAAAGTTTTCTTTAAGAATTTCGAAAATTTTTCACATATGCTTTGTTTATAACTCGTAGCGTTTTCAAGCTAATGTAATGACAATTTAGGGAAACGAGACATACTATATAAACACAACATCCTGCAATCAGAATACAAAAAAATTAAATAAGAGCAAAAATATGAGCATTTTTCAGAAATACTTTTTTAACTGCGCATGCGCATCTGTTAACAATATTTTATTTACTCGACTTATTAGTCAAATGTTACTTTAAAATCGTAAAAAGTGCGATATGACTGTTAAGGAGATAGCTGGTGCAATATATGTGTTGTAACGAATTATTCACGCACAAGTGAAACGAGCGAATTCTGAAGTATTTATGTTACAATTTTATTTTTCAACTCTTTCTTAAATTTTATTTTAATACTTTTTTGTACCTACCACTTTATTTTTTATGCATTTGTACACTAATAACACAAGTATTCCTTCAAAACTTTCAAAATTAAACCTAACTTGAAAATTACACAGCACTATTACAAATAACATAACATATGTTTATTCTTCAAAAAGTATTCAAAATTTAAAGTGTAACATTTATAATGCACAATATTTGTATGTCATGTTTGTTTAAATCTAAATTTAGAAACAGATTGTATTTATAAAAACAAGAAAAATAGTAGAAGTAACCAACAATACTTATTTATTTCATTTCTTTTAAATGATATTTCAATATAGAAATTCTTTTTGAAAAAGAGAGTTAGTTTTGATTCTCAAGGGAATAAAAGTAAAACATTTGGGGATATAAAAGCAATAACTTTTTTTTTTTTTTTTTTTTTCTGTACGTTCCGAATACAAATAACAAAGAATCTAAGATTTATGCAGTTATTGCTTTTTCAGCATTCTGCAAAAGTAGGTAAGAAATTTATCGTTTGAAGCCGCCAGCTATTGATCAGGTATCCATTACTGGATGAAATGAAAAATGATTATAAAAGAAATCATATTTGCAACGATGGTGTATAAAGGTATTAGAAAAATGATTTCGGGAATTACAATTTTTTAATGTACTTGATAAGATTTCTCAACTTAAACAATACTTTAAAAGCTTTTCTATTATATTTTATCTTTTATAAAAATAATAGTAGAAAGTTATGACAGTCATATATCGAATATCCACTGATAATTTCCAAATATTAGGGAATGTTTCCAAATGTTACGGAAAAAAAAAATAATAAATAAATAATGGAGGTGTTTAATATTACTAGAATACGTTCTGCAGGGGCATGCGGTATTTATTTATCTTTTTTTTTCAGAAATTATGTTGCACTTCGGATTTTTACAAGAAGTAATTGAATTTTGTCATTTAACTAATTCAGTACGTGTGCTTCACGTCGGTACAATTTTATTTTCGCGGAAATTTCGCCTGGGAAAAAATTCAAAATTTATCCTTTCTGTGGATTTGTTTCTTTAAAAAAAATCATTTTTGTTTCTTCGTCATTTTCAATTTTGGTAGACGTTGATTTCGATCAAACTCAGTTAAGCACTTACATTTTTTAAAAATGGTCTATCGTGTTCTAGATATCTCAAAACATGTAAATCCGTCACAAACTAGAAGTTGAAAATTTTTATGAATCCAATGCTTTCTTCTGTTGAGTGCAGAAGAAAGTAACGAAATTGAATTCATGACATAGGATAATATATTATAGCTATAGTACGAAGGTGGATGAAATTAAGCGAATAAATATAGCAAGATTAAGGAAGAATGGGTTTTACGACGCTCTACAGCTTAAATATAGCAAAAAAAAGGGACATAATGGGATGATCCTTAAACTGAATTAAAGAGTTTTATAAAATTATTTGTATGTGGGTTAATATTTTTTAAGTCTTTTTTTAGGCAGCAATGTTTGCTTTATACATGGGACTACACAAAAACAACCATTCATCATTTATTTCGGTGGGAGGGGGAGGGGACCCTCCCTTTGCCTAATGCCTTGCATATAACATCACATTAATACAAATCATTCCCAATTTTTTAATGAAACTGAGTGACTACAAATAATTATTTTCTTAATTTGTTTATCGTTGGTACCCTAAATTCTCTCGTGGTTAAAGTTTCAATGGATAAAATGGTACTTCTGTCTTGTTTGTTTATACTGGCGGCTTTAAACAAAAATTAATCTAATAATTCTCAGAAAATTCGAAAATAAATCCTAAATTAAAAGTATTCTCTAATGTTAAACTGTAATACGATTTTATTATTTCTTACAGGTTATATTAGGCTATAGGCTATTATAGAACTTGGTTGATATAACATATTTTAAAGTTTTGAATATTTTTGTCGTGAACGATTCAGCTTAAGCAAGCTCAAAAAAGAAATTTTGATGTAGTTTTATTGGAATAAATGATATTTTTTCCATGTAAAAATGCAGTGTGTGAGTTTAATTTTACTTTAAAATTTATAATATCGAGTTTCAAGTAAGTTATAAATATACGAAAAATGAAAATTTCCGAAATTTGTAATTGAAATAACGGATATTCACTATAGAAAAATGACACACACACATTCGCGCGAACGAAACCTTATAATAACAACGTTATCTAAATTAAATGCGCATGAGTGTTAGCGTTATCCGAGAAACACCACGTGGAGGTCGCCACGCATCGTTTCTCATGGGGAGTTTTGATAAGGCAGGTCCCCTTGACTACTGCCAGCAAGCGTCCCGAGGTAATTTAGTCTTTTACACTACGAATGCAACAGCAACAATATATTTTCAGAAAATTCCTCAATTTTCGGAATTTCTTTTTTTTTTTTATGATGTTGTGGAGAAACAGAAACTGGTTGATTTTCAATAACCGTTTTCCCTGTCTGAGAAAGATCTGAATCCACTGCGATTTGAAACGGAGGTTCGTCAGTAGAATTATCCGGCAGTGCAGTAGTAACTGTTTCTTTTTAATCGAGTGTGTCCACTACCTGGGATTGAACTGAGTCCACTTCGGTTTGGAACGGAGGTTCATCAATAAGAGTATCAGGCAGTGAAATAATATTATCAACTTTTGGCAGCTTTTTTATATCCAACTTTGGATGCTTTCGAATACGAGCTTTATATAAAGCTGGGTTATAAAATTTTTGACTATCATTATTCATTGACAAATAACGTCCAGCAAAGATGGAAGTCACTGGACACGCATACCTTTCCCGAGTATCATCCATAGGATGATGCTCGAAAAATTTAAAAATAAACCACATGAGGAACTTTTTTAAAAAGTAACTCACGAAGAAAACGCCTAAGAACGAAAGATACATCATTCTCAGGGGAGAGTCTGTAATTAGACTGAAGAAAATTGTTAAAAAGAGAAGCATTTCATTGTTGTAAAAATATATATATAAACATTGTTGTTTATAAACAATTATTTTTTTATTAAATAGTTTTTGCAATTGTTCATTCAATTGTTGAACTGAAATATTGGATACATTGTTTATAAAACAAATGACGGCAAAATTTTGTATAAAACGAAAAATAATTGTGTATTCCATGTCATGTGAAAATGCGATCAAATTAAAATGTCATTAATATAACGATAAAGTTAACAGGGAATGACATCATGTCAAATAGAGGAATCATTCTATAAACTGGGTTGCAGAAAGTATTAAAACTTATGATATTACTTATTATATGCTGTTGAAAATCTGTTGCCAGATTGTATGAAATTTTGAAATTTCATCAGTTGCAACTATATCACAATGAAAAATTGCACCATAACTAAATTTCAGGACGCCCATTATGCACAAAAATTTGTCAAAATATTTAACAGTCTTATGGCAGTGTCTACTATAGCCTCTAAATTTATTTGCTGCGCTGTGTTGTGTTGTAGATTTTAAAGCCAACTACAACGTGGTTGGATTAAGTCTGAGTGAAGCACCCTTCATGGAGATCTTTCTAAGCAGTTTTTTCTATATACCGTGGGGGTTGGGGGAGGGGCAATAAACCCGTTTCCAAGCATAACTTTGCTTCAAATTATCTCAGCAAGATTAATTTTTATGTGTGGATATTTTATACCTTCCCAACACGCACTGTAAAATGATTTTACGAAATTTTTTCTTCCCCACTTTAAGGGCGGGTGGGGGGGAAGCAAAAACACGCTTATAAGTGTAACTCTGCACCAAATTATCTCGATTATTATTATGTCGATTGGTATTGTTTATGTGTACTCAAGACAATAATGCAAAGGGATTTTGTAAGATTTCGTCCTATCCCCCCCTGGGGGGGGGGGGGGCAAAAAACATATTTCCAAGCATAACTTTGCTTCATATTATTTCAGTAAGATTAATTTTTGCGTGTGGATTGTCTATGAGTTCCGAACGCGCATTATAAAGGAGTTACGAAATTTCCCCCTCTTCTGCTTTAAGAGCGGGGAGCGGGGCAAAAAAAAAAAAAAAAAAAAAACGCTTTTAAGAGTAACTCTGCTGCAAATTATCTCAGAATAGCGAAGTTTTGATATGTCGATTGATTCTGCGTACTCAAGGCGCACACTACAAAGGGATTTTGTTAAACTCCGCATTATCCCCCTTGGAAGTGGGAGGGGGGGGGGCAAAATCATGTTTCCATGCGTAACTTTGTTCCACATTATCTTAGAATGGCAATTTTTGATGTGTGGACTGCTTATGCGTATTCAAAACACTCTATAAAGTGATTTTGTGAAATTCCACCCTACCACCCCTTAGGAGGCGGGAGGCGGGTAAACATGTATTCATGCGTAACTCTGCAGTAAATTATCTTAGGAAAAAGATTTTCGATGTGTGGTTCTGTTATATGCATCTAATTCATAATATAAAGATATTTTGCGATATTCCCTCCTCCACATGCATAATAAAGGGATTTTGTGAAGCGTGGCGAGTAGAAAAACCGCTACCGAAGGTAGCAAGAAATTTAACTTAGATTTTGTCTGATTTCAATGATTTTTTGAAATTATTATTATTGATATGTAATTTTGAGAATTCATTTCAATATAATGACCAGCGAAGCGGGTAAAGCCTGCTAGTGTATAGTAGAAAAAATTATATCGTTATTTTCATATGATCATTCACTTATTTACTTATTTTGTGTGTGTTTGAATTTAATTTTCATATGTTTTTATTAATGTCTTCTGTTTACAAATGACGAAAATGTTGGGTTCATGAGAATTTTCGATTACCAGTTTTCAATGAATATTTATTAATTTTCAGCTGTCTTAACGCAGGATTCGACCATTTTTAGAAAACATCTGTTGTGTGATAGCACAATTTTGTAGATTAGATACTGTATCTCATTAACAAAAGGACGGAATTCAACTATACTTTATACTTGCTTCAACCTTTACTTAAATTGTTGCTGATTAGGTTTTAAAATATACCGCCCAAATACATTATATGCAATTTACGCCATGTAAGATAAGGCTATATCGCAATTTCTATAGCGTATCAATGCACGAAATTTGATAGGAATGAGAGACGTGACGAAAAGCTATGTTTATTCAATTAGTGTGCATATTGGCTGAGAAGTAATGCTGTTATGATGCAATGTAACCCTTTTTACGGGAAAGCATTATAACAACTTCTGTTATATATAAATGCGCCAAACTTAGAATGCAAAATGGTTATTTTGAAAAACTATGCTATGACAATTTGATAATTTACAGTGGTGGCCGAGAAAGAAAATTGGTATATCACTATTTGATAGTCCTTACATAGAATTACATCTATTCATTTAGAATGTTTCTTTTTTGCTTTTTTAACAACCTCGAAAATTCATTTAAGATAAAATGGAGTATAAGGCTGATATATATATATATATATTTATTTATTTATCATCTATGTAAAAAATTCCAGAGCCGAGAATCAAACTCCGGGTCTTCCGCTTAACGCGCGGATGCTCAAACCACTGAGCTACCCTGGCTGATAACCAGCTCGGCACTTCTCACATAATATACGTTGGCGAGGTGACCGAGTCTGCATTAAAGCAGCTATATCAAGTGACAAACAGCCAGGGTAGCTCAATAATTAGAGCATCCGCGCGTTAAGCGCAAGGCCCGGGGTTCGATTCCCGGCTCTGGCATTTTTCAGATAGATGGTAAAAAATCAGCCTTTTACTCCATTCTACCAAAAATTCTATTCATTTAAATTGTCTTTTATTCTCGATTTATTTGTTTCACATCGCAGGTAAAATTTATCTTTTCTCAATGCATTGTTGCAATTGTGTGCAAATCTTTTCTGTTAAATAATCCTTTTTCAGTTATTTTATTCCTCCCTCCAAACCACGGGAAAAAAATAGTTTCTTTGTTCTTGTAGCTATGACATTAGTTTCAGCAGTATCTCGAGCAAACTTGAGCTTTTTTGTTATTAAGAAGATTTTGCAAAAGTTTATTGCCTTAATTATGCATTTTAGAAACATTTTTTAAGTAAAATTCTGACACGGTTGAATGTGTTTAAATTATATAATACTGTTACATGAGAACACAGTAATGTATGAATTAAATTTGTGAATAAATGTATTTCCATTATTTGTTTTTCTATAGTGTTGTTGATATGGTGTTGCATTAACAGGAAGTTGTAAATATAAAAGAAGTTAGTGTATTCTATATATTTTATGATATAATGAGCCTGTCACATTCAGTTCGATCTTTTTTATATGTATCTATAATTGATATTTATATTAGCATTATGAAAGGGATTCAAAAATATTTAAGTCCAATATCGTGATACATCGTGATATCGCGATTTTGCCTTGACAATATATCGTGATATTGAAATAGTGGCATCGTCCACTCCTAATTGCGACTTCATGTTATGAGTCAAAATTATGCTGTTGTGAAATTAACACTCAACCGCTAAAAACCTGCTTTTTCGATTTAGAAAACCTTAAAACGAGGAAATATAGTAAACTCTCAGTTTTGAAATTTTCCTCCAAAATATTTTTTCTGCCGTATATACAGAGACATGTCATAAGTAAATAACACCTTGAATTTTATGAACATTATTGAATTTCGATGTAACAACTGGTCAAGGTAACTTTTTTTTTTCAGGTTTGTTTAAAGTAACATATTGCCAAGCTCTTAAAATATGCCTCGAAACCCTGGTTCAAAAGAATTAAGTGATTTTCAACGAGGGGAAATAATTGGACAAAATGAAGCTGGTAGAAATCAAAGGCAAATCGCCTTAAAACTGCAGCTTCCTCTCTCATCTGTCAATCGGGTGATTGCGCAATTAAAAATTGATCCCCCACACCCAAAAAAAAGTTACACCCCGTTCAGGTCGACCTGGACCAACAGCATGTCAACTGAAAGCTGCCAAAAGGATCATCGGAAAGAATTTTCGTTGCAAAGCTGCATATGGGGAGCACAGTTTAATGCGAGTCGCCGTACAGCTATCAGATATCCTCATAAGTTAGGATATCATGGGAGAGCTGCTAGACGCAAAACTCTTCTCACTGAAGCCAGTATTAAGAAAAGAAAAGAATGAGCAACTGCAATGTCCAAACGTGATTTGACATTTTAGCAGCATGTCATCATCTTTGATGAGTCAACTTTTGCTCAATTTTCATACAGTGGATGCACATGCATCTGGAGACAATCCACACAAGAATTTAGCCTAAATCGGTTACAACAAACGGTAATACATGGCGGATTTTCCATTCTCGTGTGGAGTGCGATTTGGAGCACTGGAAAATCAGAGCTAATGGAATGTGTGGAGAATGAGCTTTTGCCAATATTCTAAGGTGGAGTACTAAATAAATTATTGGCGCTTTTCATGGAAGATGGCGCTCCTTGCCATACGGCTGAAAGGACCAAAGAATGGGAAGCAAAACCGGGCATTCGAAAGCTTCCATGGCCAAGTCAGTCACCGGACATGAACACCATAGCACACGTATTGGTTCTGCTCCGACAACCTAATTCTTGGAAAGAACTTTTTCAATGTTTATGTGAGGAGTGGACTAAAATTCCTCAGGCTAAGATAAAAGAACTGATTGGCTCCATCCCAGACAGTGAAAAAAGCAAGTGGGTGTTCAACTAAGTTCTAACGTACATATTTTGTTTTGCATCAAGTAGATACTCATACTATGAAATAAATAACATTGTTTAAAAATTATGGTGCCTATTTACTTATGACATGTCTCCGTAGGTAAAAGAAAGTAATTATCCAGCTGCAGTTTCAGGAGCATTTTGTATGACGTCATCAGTCAAAATGCCGACTTTTGCAGTGAATATTGCTATGTTTAATGCAACCGAAACTGCAGCAAGCAAATTTTACTTATAATTTCGGGTGCTATTAATGTTCATATAAATTTTGTTTTCTTTATTCATTAAACACTGTTTTTCGATTAATATGGATTATTTTATAATTGTCTATTATTTTTCATTTGATAAGTTTTAAAAGATAAAGCACAATTTTAGATTCACAAATAAAAATATAAACTTAACTAAAAATTACACTTGCATATAAATTCTTAGTTTAATTATTCATAGCATGTTCCAAAATAGTTGCTTTCATAACTAAATTTTATAAATATATACACACACACACACACACATATATATATATTAATATTTTTAATTTCTTATTAAAATAATAATAATAATAATAATAATAATAAATCCAGAATTTATAATGTAACATTAAAAAAAATCTGATTGTCTAGTAAAATGCTGTGCAGATTATTTTTGCAGATATTTTCCTGCTTTCCTGTGTTCTATTCATTAAAGTCATATTATTCAGCTAAAAAAATAATAATAATAATAATTAAAAAAAAATTTGAAGAAATTTTGAGAATACTTTTTTAAAATTTAAAATAATAAAAATAAACATTTTAATTATAAATATTACAGAGAAAACAATGGGCCCAATATATAAATAAATTCAAATAAATAAAAAAATATCTTTACTTTAAATTTGAATTTTTTAAAATCAGTGTCCGCAGCATCTTCTTAAAGATAATAAGATAAAGCAAATTTTAATTAATTTTCTTTTACATTTTTATTATGCACACAGAAACATTTTTTATTTTTGTTTGTTTATTTCATGAAAAAAATAAATAAATAAATAAATAAATAATGCGTTTATTTGTGTTAAGAAAATAAAATAATAAAACAGAAGCACAGTACAGTTAATAACACAAATCTCTACTAATCCACCCATTTAATTCTAATATTAACATTCCGAAAATATACCTAAATTAACGATTTAATGTTATTTGTGTGGAAGGGCGTCACACACGACCGCAAAAACATTTTTCCTATAGATACTAAAGCTCCGTCAGGAAGAATCAATAAACCCCTGCCTGTCGCACGGTTAATTTCTCTCTAACCCTCTACATCCGTAGTCAGCTTGAAGTGAAGTAGCACTTCGGAAAATTTTGTAACATTACGGTGGTTTGTCTGTATGCGCCAAACAACAGGGTTATCGTGAATTTCTCTTATCGCTCGCCAAATTTGGCCTAAAATCGTAAATGCTTTGCGAGAAAACGCTTTTATAACTTATCTTTTATTTGATTTTATCTTTTCTTTTCTATTAATTTAGCATATATATTCTTATGCATTTAGATAATAAAGCAATTTTGTGTATTTTTTCAGATTGTATTTTACTTCTGCGTACAAGCAAAGTATTTGTTTTTATAAATTAAAACATTTATACAAAAGCATTTGCTTAATTTTAAGTATATTGTTTAAGTTTCGTAAAAATTTCTAATAAAGCAATATTTCTATAAAAACATAAAAACTATAAAAACATCCTGACATTTTTTTTTTTTTTTTTTTTAATAATTGTAGAAAAGCAGTTGTGTTATAAAAGAATAAAATAAAACGAAGAACATTATTTTTGCATATTTCTTTTCAAGGCAGAAGATAAACGTTTTCTTATATTTAATAGTAATTTTAGATTGATTTTAATATTTTAAGACATTATTTTTGCCTGAATGAATTTCATATTTTTCATCTTTTACACTAATAGAAGCAATATTATAAAGTCTGGTAGATTCTTCAAGAAAAATAAAATATTTGTGATATTTTATTTGTAAATATTTGTTATGCTTAAAAATTTACCTAATGAATTTTTATTACTTAATCTGAAAATTAATAATTGCGATTCTGTGTTCTTAGAGTCTTGCATTTAAAAATGCAGATAATTCGCTAGCTTTAAATTTGAAAAAAAAAAAAAAAAAAACGCTATCTTTTATTATTTGTATAATGTCTAAAACATCCTAGATATGGGTACACTGTGAAATTATTTATTTCAAAATTTCTCATAGCGTTGTCATATGTAGTTTTTAGAGCATCAAATACAACTTTTGAATGTATCAAGTGCTTTTGTAAAGCGACATTATATACCTCCAAAATTTTATTGTTTTCGATTGATATAATTTTTATTTTAAAAATTATTAGGATATTGGAATTGGTTCTTTATCTTAGTTTGCAATGCTATTCAAGAGCAATTTGAACACTGTTTGTTTACTGACAGTATTATGTACATGTACACCAATGAAATCGTAAAAAGCAATCCAATTACTATGTTTAATAAATGTAAATATACCATGAATAGGGGGAACAGTTGAATTTTTAATTCAATTTAAATATATATATTTATTTAAATATTATTTATTTTGGAAACTGTGAGGAAGTTACTCATATATTATTTAAATAAATCTATTTTTTATTCGAAATTTAAGTACCAAATTATCAGCTAAATAATATCAGTTCATTCAATTTATTTAATTGAGAAATACAAACTTCCTTTAAAATTATTAAAAAAAAAAACTTATTGAAAGAGCACAATTTGTATTTTCCGTAAAGCTCAAATAATTAAGTGTAGATTTATTACTTTGTTTGTTGAATTACTATCACTAACTGGTGCAATTTAAATCTTTTTTGGTTAATAAATAACTTTTTGATTACCCATCAGAAATCAACTAACTCACTGTTCAAACTATAATTTATTAAATAATTTACAATTTTGGAAAATTCAACGTCAAATAATATTGCACAAGTTTATTTCATTATAGCTAAATTTAGAATTCCCTGTCACATAATATCATAAAAAAAATGATTCAGTTTCTAAAGTACAATGGACGACTAGAACGAGGCGGAGTTTCCTTTTGTTTGTGGGTAAAAGCTGCGCTATGATTGGCTATAGTCATTTATTTGTGGGTTAAATGAAGACTCCTATAGGTTAAATTTCACCATGACGTCGAATGACGACAGACGTTCTAATCGTCAATTATACTGCAATCGTTAGATGTAACGGATTTTTACTTTAAGGATTTATTTTGTTGGCGAAATAATTGGCTATAAGTTTTGATAACGACTTTTTGAATTAAAAATATTTATATAATTTTATTCGAGAAACAAAGAAAGTATTTAACACTATAATTAGACTGTTTTTTATGAATATTAATTTTTTACTTCAGACATCCCTGATCTGCTCGAGGGAAGGGAAATCAGATCTGCTCGAAACCATCGTATGGCTAAGTCGGAATTACATTCGCTCACTCCCCCATCTTATTCGATAATCTCAACGTTTCACTCTAGAGTATTTGCATCATCATTAAATGTTGTTCAGACTTTTGTATTAATTTTTGGAAATATTTATCCTTGATATTTTTGGAAAGTTTCCTCAATAAAGGCATCCTGATGACTGCAGTGGATTTTTTTTTTTTTTTTTTTTAATGTTTCTAGTTTACAATTCCTTGGGATCTTTCTCCATTATAAACGATTACTGCCTCATGAAACTTCATAACACATATGCTTTTCATCAGTTTTCATGCGTAGAATTCTTGCATATATATTTAATATACACAGGGCATATACCAATTTTATATTTCACTCATGTGACGTCTTGAAATCAACGTTCACAATCCTGAAAAATGTTATCATCACAAAAAGTTATGAACCTATCTTATTTAAAAAAAAAAAATAAATAAGATCATCAGTTATAAAACTGTAAGCAATGTAACACGACTCTTTTTTTTTCCTTTGTGTGTGTGTGTGAGTGTGCATGGACATATATAGGTCTATTATATTTTTTAATCCATTGGAGCACATTTTAGATGAAGCACGCAAAAATTTGGGGGCAATTGAGCCGTCCAGTATCATGGTTTTAAAGTTTTTCTCGCTCATCTCCGATAAGCGTATGCGATTTATCGATGAGTAAAGTTCGAGCATCATGCAAATAATGGAAATGTCCAATAAAACATACGTAAGAATAAATACAGCCCCTCTCCCCCAAGTCGATGTACTGAGCTTCTGGTGCACTGACACCAATATTTGTTATGAAGTTTGTTGATGCAGTGATCGTTGTTTAGTGGAGAAAGTTGGAAGGAATGGTGAATTAGAAACATTACAAAGATACAATCCAATTCAGTCATCAGGATGCCTTTATTGAGGAAACTTTCCAAAAATATCAAGGATAAATATTTTTAAAAATTAATACAGAACGCTGTAAAACATTTAATGATGATACAAATACTCCAGGGTGAACCATTGAGATTGTCGAATAAGATGGGGGAGAGAGCGAATGTAATTGCGACTTAGGTATATGATGATTTGGAGCAGACCGAGTTCAATTTCATCGAACAGAGGGATGTCTGAAGTAAAAAGCCAATATTCAGAAAAAAACAGCCAAATTATACTGCCAAATACTTTCTTTGTTTCTCGAATAAAATTATATAAATATTTTGAATTTAAAAATACGCTATTAAATCTTATAGCCAATTATTTCGCCAACAAAATAAATCCTTAAAATAAAAAACCGTTTCATCTAACGATTGCACTATAATTGTAATTTAGAAACCAAATCATTTTTTTAATGATATTATCTGACAGGGATTTCAAAATTTAGCTATAATGAAATAAACTTGTGCAATATTATTTGACGCTGAATTCTAAAAGAGAATTTATTTAAAAAATAATACTTTGAACTGTCCGTAAGTTGACTTCTGATGGCACATCAAAAAGTTATTTATTAACCGTAAAAGATATAAATTGCATCAGTTTATGATATTTATTCAACAAACAAAGTAATAAATCTACACTTAATTATTTGAGCTTACCGGAAAACACAAATTGTGTTCTTTCAATAAGTCTTTCTTATAATATTAAAAGAGAGTTTGTATATCTCAGTTAAATGAATTGAATGAACTGATATTATTTAGCTGACAATTTGACACTTAAAAAAATTCATATAAAATTAGATTTATTTAAATAATATGTGAGTAATTTTCTTACATATTTAAATATGTTTTGCCAACTTTTATAACACTTTGTTCCAAAGTGTTATAAAAGTAAAATGTACACACTGAAAATCATGTAATAATAAAATGATATAAAATAATTAGACAAAATTGTTGCTTTAATTGAAAATCAACAGCAAAGCACAATATTAAAGATTTAAAAATTTACATAAAAGATCACAAATAAAATTTATAAAATAGATAATAAATTTATTGTATAATAATATCTATTAATGTTTTTTTCACAAATTTGCTCTCTGCAAAATATTTTAACGAAAAAAAAAAAAAAAACTAAATAATTGAAGATTAATTAACAAGAATTTTTAAAATGTTAACATTATAAGTTATTTTACATTTTTATATTGTTTGATTGAACGTTACAAAGTGTGCAAATTCGGTATTTAAAACTTGAACAAAATCAGGCTGAGTATGTTGGGTATAATGCTGTGTTTAGTAAAATGCTGAACGAAAGCCTCTCGTGTGATATGGCCATTAAGCTAGTACACAAGAGATAGTGATTGTTTGAAAACGCAAAGTGTACTGAATTGCAATCACCATTCGCCAATTCAAACCCAAAATTGCCAAACTAATGCCAAATAAAGCGCCAAAAGAATGTTTTAATTTGTCAATTTAAAAATTTAAAAATTTAATCCGCTATGCAAAAGACAAAGTAAAGCTTGGCAACATAACTTATGCCAGACATAATTACTTTTTATTGGCGCCAGGAATATATCATTAAGAATTTTTATATTTTATTTTTTTATTATTTTTATTATTATTAAAAGAAAATAACTCAGCATCTGTTGACGCCTATGAGACTGATATAACTTATTAAGAGAGCAAAAATTACCGGAAATGAAATACATTTCACAATTTCTGTTTATATTCGAAAGTAATTTGAACAAATAAATTATTTTATTGATATTATTAAATGAGATTTGGAAATCTAACATTGTTTAAAAGGGAAAGTGTACTTACTTACAAATGTATAAATCCCATAGTAAAAATATAAATTAAATTAAATAGAGATTGATTTTTATAAAAGATTGAATTAATTTTAGAGAAATTGTAGAGAATATTATAGAATAAAATGTTTTTTTTTTATAGGAATAAATTACATTTACAATGAAATTTTATTTGTTAAAGGAATTAATTATTTTGTAATTATCCTTAATGAATTGACATTTCTTAATTTTAAGTTACAAATTGAATTATTTAGAAATGAATCAAATATTTAAAAGCATATGTGTGAACTTGTTCACAGGGATATTACTTGATTATTTTTAATTGGAAAAAATGGTTCGAGTATCTGAGCATACAAAATATTCAAATATATTATGTTTAAAAATTTTCTCATTGGTTCATTTTAGCAAATTTACACTGAAATAAACATAATTATATTAACATACGTTTTGCTATGCAGAAAAACAAGATTTAGAATACGATATGAAAAACATTCACCTACCTTTTACAGAGCTAACCAAAAGAATTCGCATTTCTAAAGGCTGCAGAAGGAGTTTGCTTAGAGTGCATTTCAAATACCTTCATGCGTTTTTCTGACTGTTTTAAGTACAACTGAATAAAGCGAACATAATCTGTAGTAGATGTAATGCTGCAGTTGTAGATGTACTACTACTTAGGCTACCTGAAATAAAACCCACGTCGAGCTCGACGACCTAACTGTTTGGAGCATTTCGTAGTATTCTCCGGAATTCACGTAAATATAAGCTAGAATACATGAGAAAGCTCCCCATGGAGAACATTCCACCTATGCGTAGGACTATAGACCTTATATATATATAAACTACGCCACTAATAGGACTTCCCATTATAGGGAATGTCTTCAACATGAGGGTGTAATCTGAAACCTTCATCCTATGCGGTCAGCACCGTATGTCACGTGACATGGAGTTGAGGGCGATTCTTCCCATAACAAAGCACTTATTTTTGTAAGAATTCAAACAAAAAATTCTCCCCTTCAGAATGGTTTCTCACAAAAGAATTTTTTTTATAATTAATCTATGAAATTTTAGCTTTCCAACGATGCGTAAATCTAAAGGCTTAAATAAAAAGTATGTGTACAATACAGAAATTAAAAAACTCTAAACTACTTTCTTTCCTATGGAAAAATCGCATAATATTCATTCTCGTCTCTCTCTCCTGGTCTACATCACGTGATAATTTCGCTGGGGAAGCTATTTCATGTCGCAGACAGATAATGAGGAAGGATGCGTGGTCTATTATATAAGGTCTATGCGTAGGACCCTCGTGTAGTCTATCGGCCTTATATTACCATCAATACTGTTACCTAAAATAAGTTTGAAAACGTAGTGTAAGTGAAACTTTTCTAAAAAATTAGAAATAAACTTTTAAATTAATAATAATACTCGTAATGCGGAAGAGAATAATAAAACTCATTGCAAAGAAAAGCAATGATAATATTTTTCTTGTAAGGTTAAGCGAGTTTGTGGAAGAGTATGTTGAGAAGAAGTGCTATTTACTTCGTACTGCTTCAACTTCGTACTTTGCTTCGCATGAACTGTAATTCTTAATTCAAAATTATTCCTAGAAACATGTGTTTGTGACCTTGCATCAATACAGAACATGCACGTGCTTTTTTTTTTTTTTTTTTTCTAGTCACAGACTTTATTTTTCTTTTTAGCAGAGCGGTAGATTCAGCTAGAAGCATTCTTTTAAGACGAGTCTTAAACAAAATTAAGCTAGCAAGTTTTTATTGACCCTGACGTCAATGAGACAAATTCTGTATATATATATATATATATATTTATTTATTAATGAACTATTTTTTTTTCATTAACTATAAATTGTTTTGTTTTTTATCTCCAATAATTCGAAGCAAAGACATAAAATACAGTTAGATTTTACTAAGTTTCCATGAATAAAAAAATGCTAAAAATTTGTTATTTCCAAAGCAAAAATGAATGTTTAGAAAAGTTTATGTGAAAAAAGAAAAAATAGAGCTGCCTTGGTCATGAGAGAAGAATTGTAGTATGTTTCAACAGAAAATGTTGTGCGAAACCTTTATTTTTCAAAGCAAGATGAACTGAAACTAAATAAGATAGCATTTGGATATGTTATTTAAAAAATAAATAAAGAATATAAATTGAAAAAAATATGTGATTTTGATATAATAACACGTAATTCTTAACGTCACAAATAATACATCAAATTCTATCAAAAGCGTCACTACAATTAACTTCAAGCTAAATTAATACATCTTAAAGCTACCTTATATTCTGCCGATGCCACACTGAAAGCGAAAGTATGAAAATGTAACAAATAACATAAATACGTTTTTCAGTCCTGAAATACCATAAATAATCGTAATTTACATTAATATCCTGTAATTTATGGCACCATCCTTAGATAACCGAATATTTAGATTATTATTTATGCTTTAGCATTAATATTTAAGGCTGCGTTAAAAAACATATTGGAGATTTTCGAGAAACAGAGAATAGAAACGCTAAAGTTAAAAGTTATTTTGTAAATTTAATAAAGGTTTTCTGTACCACCGACATGAAATATTCCAAGCATCGCCATTTTTAGTTGGTATTTAAAACAAAATAAAACATTCTTTAAAGATGCATATAAAATATAAACATAAAGAATAATGAAGTTATGTAATACGCGATGTCATTCAAATTTATGAATATTTTATTATAATTTTTAAAACTTAATATCTAAATGTTTTAAAAAGTTAACTGTAATATTTTAATTACGATTGGTTTGGGAACAGAAAGCTCTATAAATCCAAACAGACAAGCCACAAACTGTGTTTTCAACTAGTAATACTTCAAGAAATTCTACAGGTTTGCTATAAAAGTTTAACTATTTTTCTAAACAAATAAACTTTAATAGTATTTTGATTCTAAAATTCTGTCAAATTTCTATGCCTGTCACAGAAATTGCTGTAGTTGTATGTGTAGTTGTATGCTGCAGTTGTAGATTTCTAGACTCTTTCGTAATTTCAACATAACTGTAATATATTTTCATAAGGCTCGTTCGAATCCTATAAAGTTACTTTTTAGAAAAATGAGGTTAAAACTGGAAAGTAATAAAATTCATCTCATTTGTTCCATGTTCCGATCCAAAATATACCTCTGGGAATCACCGAAATGGGGAAGCCATCTCCTAATCAAAATTGTGATGGCATGTCTCCGGACCATCCTTAGGGATGCATCCAGACCAGTACAACTGCAACGTTAAATCCAACCAACCAACCATCTCATTTGAATATGATTTTATGCATGTAACTATCAGTCTACATTCATCTAACTACAGCTTCAACATACAGTCATTGATTGTACTGTCGTTAGCGTACAAATCTCCGACCGGGACAACATTATAGATAAATTCCACCTGAGGCATTTTTTTTCAATCGAGGAAATTTACAGCACAAACAATTGTTTACAAAAGGGTTGTAATTTTCAGGCGAATTGCTAGTGCATTTTAATGTAAACTTACATGCAGATTTTTTTTTTCGTTACAGTGTAACAATATTGACTATTTTTGTAATACACACACACACACACATATATATATATATATATATATATATATATATATATATATATATACAATCGGCAGCAAAAGTATCCGATCACTAGCCAATAATTCCGATATCAAAAAGTACACTTAATAGTGTTTTGTTAAATAAATCGTTGTCGAATCATGTGCTTAGACTGACTAAGAACAAGGTTCGGCAAGGATTTATTTAACAAAGCAATATTAAGTGTACTTTTTTTAGACAGGTATAACTGCTAGTGCTCGCATAGTTTTGCGTCCGATTGTATATATATTAGGTCGTCGCAAAAGTTCGTGCGGTTTTTTATTGCTTCATTTCATAAAAATACATCAAATCAAATGACAATTTTTAATCAAAATACTCTCCATTACTTTCTACAAACTTTGTCCATATTTTAGGTAACAAATGTATACCACGGCGATAGAAGCTCTCGTCGTTTTAGGCAATAAAATGATTCGCGTTCGCACGAACTTTTGTAACGACCTAATACATAATCGAAGGCAATATTCATATTTCAAATAAAACACATTTTTTTGTATAATAAATGTGGTTTTAAAATCATCCATATATTCATTTTTCTTATAAATTCTGTAAAAAAATATCTTTTTATTCCTTTTTTTTTTTTTTTTTTTAATAATTAAATTATTAAAGAAATAATCTCTCTTTCTACTGTTTATGTTTTTATTTTATCCCTTTATCCTGGTTATTTGGAACTTCCATTATTTATTTCTAAACTTCCGTAAAGCTATTTAAGAAAGTTTAATTATGTTTTACTTTGAACTCAGTTACTGAAAAGAACATTACAACAACAAAAGTCTCACTGCTAGTTTCTATCGAATTATATTTCTTTTCTTTTACTACTTTATAGCAAAAAAACCTCTCACTTGCAAATCGGAGATTCTAAATCACACAATTTATTATGTATCTTAATCGTCTGCCTGTTAAACATTTATATCCCTTAGTAACCAAGAGTATCCAAATAATCATCAATATACATGGTTTCAGTTCTTTCGTTTCCATAGTAACCTGGATTCTTTGCATAAGAAAATGATGTTCTGTTCATCTTAATGGAAATTAGGTACATACCGCAAGAATTAATGCTTCTTCCTTTTGCTACTTAGATTTATACATTAAAGATTTATTTCCCATGCAACTATTAATTAGTTTTAGAACGGGAGGAAGAGTAATACAGATGTTTAAGGTATGTAAAAGGAGACTATTATAAATGAACCAAAATTTCTAAATTGTTTGCTATAGAACTAAGCCAATTAATTTTATTTAAGTAAAGGATTAAAGATATTCTGATTATAAAAGATAAATTGAATGCATCAAATAACTGTTTTGATGTATTTGTTAAGTTAACATCAAAAGAATGTTCGTAGAAAAGTCAAAGTAAATGTAGCGTTAATTAAGGAAGAAAGAGATAATTAAAAGTAAAAATAAAAATATACGAAAGATTAGTTTAATGTTTGTAATGAAATGAAATATAATTTTTTATTATTAAAGAAAAGTAAACTATTTGCAAATTATTAAGAAACACAAAATGCATGAAACGTATAAAAAAGTAGTTAAGTGATTTTGTGTAATTTAAAAATAGAAATGAAATGTTGTTATTGATTATGAATATTGCACTCCAGAAGATTTTTAAAACACTTAGAAATTATTTTCTAAGTCCTTTAAAAATTGAAATATTTAATATTATTTTAGTAATGTGTAGTACTGCTTTTGAAAATGTAAATTAATGGATTGTATTAATATTCATATCACATTTTGAGGACATATATATGTAAACAAAATATTCTCTCATTTTTTTTTCTTTGGAAGAACATCAATATTGGATTTAGAAATTAGTTTTTAACAAAATTAAAACGTAAGCCATGCTACAATCACCAGCAGTTAGTTATAATAAAAAAGGCGCTTTTAGTGTATAAATATATACTGGTATTTGGTATCATAAGGTCATGTATCAAGCCCACAGATGTTACTGGTATATATATACCCAAGTAGCATAGCAATATTGGTTCAATACCACCCAAAATAGACGTCATCGGTAAAGATAGAATTTTTTCACCAAACTTGTCTAATCTTGTCGAATGTTGGATCTATAATTTTGAATTTTCTAATAAGTTTTAAATTTCATTTTAATTTTCGAATTATAGAAGACAGAAAACTAATTTAGAAACATTATAGTTACAGTAAACCGTTTATACTGTAATTCAGTCGATCCGACGCCTCCGATATCAGCCGATATTGGTTTAAAAAAAAAAAAAAAAAAAAAAAAAGTGTCATATACACAGAACGATCCGACGAACTCCGATATTTACCGTTATTACTGAGCAAAGCTTTACACAGTAAGCTCGTTCATACCATAGATATAGTAATATATATAGATCTATCATCCCCATGTTATCGAGCAAAAAATTTTGATGCGAAAAAAAGTTCTAAAATCATCCATTAGAGAGTATTGAAAAAAGAATAAAAAGAAAAATTAATTTGAAACTGTATCTGAAGTTTTTCATTCACCTTTAGTAAATAAATTATTAATAAATTTTATTTACTAAATTATCCGTGTGTATTCCTGTGTGTGATTTACTCGGAGAAAGGCAGCCATTAGAGTGATTTTTCCCGAAAAAAAAAGGTATCACTTTTTCCCTCTCGCTGATCAATCTATGTCTTATTACTATATCTATGGTTCACACAATGTTAAAAAATGTAGCAAAGTAAACCCGACGTTAGCGCCTTTCGTCGTGCAGTGGCTGCGGTACCCAAAAGAAAAGCTGGGAAAACCCCGCCCCTATTGTGCTTTCTTTAAAAGTGTTATCTCTTAGTTTTATAATGAAAACAAAAATTACTTCTAGCCCTAAATAAACATTATATAGATGTGATTATTTATTTAAAATTATTAGCGTACATTAGACTTTAAATACAAAATATGTTAGATGTTAGCTAATAACCTCAAGTAAACAATCACATTATTATTATCATCATCTAACATCTAACATATTTTATATTAAAAGTCAAATGTACGCTAATAATTTCAAATAAATAATCACACCTACGCTGATCATTTAGAGCCAGAATTAATTGGTGTAAAATATAATTTTTTAAATCGATCTTCTAATGTTGTAAATTGTATTGCAAATACAAAAAATTCATGTATTAGTAATTTGAGGGGGAAAAAATGTTAATGTACGCACATTTCGAAATTAAAATGTTGGTTAAAAAAAAAATAATAATAAAATTTCGGAAAAGGAATCGCTTATAAAAGATGACTTTATCATTATTTATTTTATTAAAAGAAGCATTATATTATGTTCTATAAATTCAATCAGACGCAGACGAAACCATTCGCAAAAAATTTATCAACTAAACAAAATATATTTATAATCACTTTATAACCAAATCTATAACTAAAATAACATTTAGGAATGATAAAATAATATTTAGGAATGAACAAATATAATATACACTAATTTATTCTAACCTCATAACAAATCAAACAACTGAATTCGAAATTCCGTAGATTTTCTGTTGATCCGTAAAGAATAAAAAGTTGAAAAAATTAAGATTTCAATAATTATATAAATTGTAAGAAGTATTTAAAAAGTACTTTTTAAAAAATATATTACTTATCTTAAAATGAGGGAAACTACGCAAAATACGAATATTTTAAAAATACTTGAATTTTTCCGTTTAGATGTGAATTCGTTTAATCACAATTCTATTTTAATTTTAAATACCGAGCATCGCACGAGTAAACAAATTCTATTCAAGCATACGCAGTTTCAGACTGAGTACTTTAGACACCGCCAACACCAGATGGCCTTGTCATCGATCAATGACGTAATCATGACATAACTACTACGAACTACTACTACACATTTTGCCCTATCATCCACTGTTTTTTAGGAATGGCCCTCTATTTTTACCATTTTTCGGTGATCTTATGGCTATAAATTCGATTTTTAGGAAGGGGGAGGATTATTTTATCCGTTAAATATCATCTAAGGGGTTAGAGAGTTGGGAAATTCTAAAACATGGACATTTGCGACAAGTGATTTTTTTTTTTTTGGGGGGGGGGGGGGAGTATTTGCCACTGAAATCATGCATTACATATCTTATATTTTTTTTAATCTGTTATTAATGTTATTTTTTAAACTTAATTCTTTTTTAGGTGTCAAATTGATTATTTTTCATTCTTCAAATCAAATTCATGGCCCCAAAATTATCGAGCAGGAAAAGAAATTGAGGGAGCGGTTGGTGTATCTAGAAAACGATGAGTGACTGGGCAAAATGGGAGTCATATTCGGATTCAGGAGGACATTTTACGTAAGAATCAGCAAGAATGATATCAGATCTCGAATTTCTTTTTTGATATTTCAAAAGTATATAATGTTCTACAAGTAAGACACACAGCAGTTAGAAGAAACTAATCTGGTGTGTCACTCACACGACTTTCTCTTACCCTGAAATTTAACACTAAAAAAACAGATTGGAGATTAAAGGGTAAGTTAAAAATGTACTGTTATATATACCTATGCTAAAACAATTCAAACTTGGCTTCAGTACAGCTATATTTAACAAATAATTATGTGTGGGGGCTACCAACCCTTTCAACCCCAGATTTCCTTATTGTACTAATCTTTATATAGAATTCAAATCTGTTATTAAACTGTAAAGTTCATTTAAAATTATTCAGACATTTTTCACATGCAACATTGCTTGAAACTTATATTCTTGATTAAAATTGTTTAGTAACAAACGTATAATAACTCCAAAATGGAAAATTTAGATCGCCGAGAATTATTTACTTTTAGTTTACTCTAAGAGATGCAGACAAAGTTCAAACGTTACAAACTTGAAATCGGTATTGAGGAAGCCTCAAAACGTGTAAATATACAAAAAACAAGCAATGAATATTTAGCTTTAGAAATATATTATTTGTTATATGGCTATGAGAAATTAATTTCCATTCCTGAGTAGATTTTCTGGACATGTTAAATATCATAATAAGACACTTTCACTAATGACAAAGAAGTGTTATCGCTTAAACATTGGTAACACTGCATATTTTCTTAAGGTTATTCTCACACCACATGATGAACATAAATATACTCCCATATTAATAACACACGGCACAATCTGAATTACACTTCCATGATTTTTTAAGTATTGTCGCACTATAAAATAGTTTTTGTGTAGCCCTGTAAACGAACAGTGAATGATTTCCATACCACAATCTACATGAAACATGTTTTTACGCATATAAACAATCTGGTGAGTCACTCGTACGACTTTCTCTTACCCTGAAATTTAATACTACAAATACAGGTTGAAAATTAAGAGGTAACATAACGAGTACTGTTTTATAAACCTATGTTAAAATAATTCAAATTAGGCTTCGGAAGAGTTTTATATGATAATTAACTCTGTGTGTATGGAGGGGGGCCTTCTGCCCCCTTCAACCCCCCGTTTTATTACTGCACCTAAATTTATATAGAATTTAAATCTGTTATTAAAATTAAAAGTTAACTTAAAATTATTCAGACAACTTTCACATGCAACGTCCCTTGAAACTTATCAGTCTTGATCAAACTTTTCCAGCAACAAATTTACATTAATTTGAAAATACAACTTTTGCATATAATGAAATTATTCGTTTTTAAGTTACTCTAAGAGACACAGACAATAATCAATCTTTAAAAAACTTGACTTTGGTAATCAAGAAACCTCAAAACGTGTAAATACACTAAAAACAAGCTATGGATATTTAGCTTAAGAACATACATAACTTATTATATGTCTATGAATAATTCATTTCCATTCCTGAGCAGCTATCCTGGACATGGTAAAATATTACAGTAAAGCACTTCCGCTAACAATAAAAGAATGTTATAGCTTAAATATTTGCAACCCTGTATATCTTTCGAAGAATATGTACAAACCACATAGTGCACCTAAATATAATCCTATAGTAATAATATACGGTACAACCTGCAATGCACTTTCATCAATTTTCAGCTATTGTCGCACTTTAATCTAGTTCTTTTGTGTAGCCCTGTAAATGAACAGTGAATGATTTTCTGACCATATTCTACATGAGACGTGTTTTTATGCATATAAATATGTAAATATATTAATTTCATTTGGTTGAATGCAGTCTATAGATGTTAAACTCTACTTACCTACAATTTCTCCAATAGACGTAATGCATTTGAATACTCTTGAGTGTACTTGTACAGGACCATTTGCTTCATCTCAACGAAAAGCTTAGTGTAGCATTCCTATATGATACATATTTAGAATACCGAGTTTGGAATTTCTGCTACTATTTGTTCTTGAGATATGCTAATAACAGTCAGACATACACACAGACACACACACAGACCAACCGCTAAAAATATGATTTTCGGATTCTGGGGACCTCCAAACGTGTAAATATAACAAACAAAATCTCGCATTCAAAAATTTTACCCTAAAATAATACTTTCTCTACCTTATTGGTAAGAGAAAGTAAAAATATATATTAGTTTCATTTGGTTAAGTGCAGTCTACAGATGTTGAACTCTACTTACCTGCAATTTCCCCCATAAGCGTAATGTATTTGAATCCCATTGGTTGTCCCTGTACACGAACTATTTCCTTCATCTTAACGAAAAGTTTAGTGTAGCATCCCTATATCATACGTATTTAGAATACTGAGTTTGAACTTTATGCTATTAATTGTTTTTGAGATAGGCTGATAACAGACACACAGACACACACACACACAGTGACATGTACACAGAGACACACACACATAGAAAACAACTGCTAAAAACATGATTTTTGGATTCAGTGGACCTCAAAAAGTGTAAACATAACAAAAACTCACTTTCGAAAAAATTGACCTGGAAACTATACTTTCTCTACCATATGTATGCGTAAAAGAAATTAACAAGATATTTTATAATCTCTTAATGTAAAATTTATTTAAATTTGAACAACTGATGTCTTTTTAGAAAACAAGTAATAAAATATTTCTTCTAAGAAAATAAATAATAATGTTTCTTGTAATTGTTAAATATACCTTTTTATACCCATAAAGAATAACTGCTTTTTTAAATTTACCTTATTATATTAAAAAATCTAGTGAAATAAATTAAGTTTTCAATTAAATAAAAACTTTCAAGTAAAAGATACTATAATTTGAACCACCGAAAATACCATTTAATCTAACATATCTTACCTTTAATCATTTAAGTGCTGATCTATGTTTGTATGTAATCTTGAGTGAAGGATGTAAGGTTTTGGTTCTATAGTTGTTTCTTATAGTTGATTACGTTAAGTGACAGGAACTCAACACTTTGATTTACGGTACAAAATCACACTAATTATTAGAAACAGATTAATAGTGTTTATTTCAGAAAGCACAGTAGTATGTGTCTAATAAAAAATTGGGTTTACATTATATACACGATACACACGATACTTGGTATACACTGTTGGACAATAATATTTCTATAGGCCATTGAAATTTGCACATCAGGTAGGAATGCAAATAACAAAATGATATTTATTGGATTTATACATGATAGTGAAAAGAACAACTGATTAAAATTTCAGGAAAATTGGAGGTATAGACGCTGAGACCCAGTACCCAGTATTTTGGGATCTTAGTACATGGAGCAGCCCCCTCAGGCAGCAGTAAAAGCATTTATCCGCCTAGGCATGGAGTCGAACAGAGATGGAACGTGTACAGCAGTTTATTCAGTTTCAACACAATGTTCATCGACCGTGGTAACTGGACAGTGCTGGCACGCCAGTCTCTCGGCAACCACTGATCAGACATTGTTAATTTGTTATTGATCAGAAGGACGTGTTAGCCAGTACAACAGTTAAACACTTTCGGTATTAAGGAAGATCCGAATAACACTGACAAGCCGAGTCATGTGCATTTACACCTAAAAAATAGAACGGTCGCTCATCAGAGTGCCTGCAATGCGAACAAGAAAGCATCGAAACATGTAACCAATGACAACTTATATATCAGTCCAGTTAATGGGTAAGCATGACAATGTCAAATGCAAGCTGGCAATGTGCGTTCTCTACTATGTCATCAAATTCGGATGCGACCATCTTGATGCTGTAAACAAAATGTGATTCGTTTAAAAGATGTCGTTATGCCATTTCTGCTTCCTAATCACACCACTGGTGGCGCTCCTGTCTGTGATGCAACGTCAAGGGTACCCATGGTCACATGGGATGAATCCATACTGCTGCAAAGGTCGTGAAACTGTACTTGTAGAAAATTTTTGTCTTGCAAAAGATAATATTTTTTGATTTAAGGTTCCTGACATGCATATATAATCCGTTAAGGCCATGCGTATAACATGTCTTACTTCTCAACTGTTAGCGATAGGGTCTGCTGAGCCACTATGCTCCGTTTCGTAGGATCGTCCTGAATCTATTGATTTTTCTGAAGACAGTTACAGGATCTTGTTTAACGCGAGCAGCAATTCTGCGGTACAATAAACTATAAACCTGGTATGTTACAATTCGACTTTCATCAAAGTCAGACACGTGCAAGTAGGCTTTTATTCCTTCTAACACAAGTTCAAATTGAATTTCTGTATCAGAAAATTGCTGCACAATCACTTATTTTATGCACATTATATAAGTCAGTGGCATATTGTAAGGGAGTTTGTGTTTGTACGATGTTTTTCAAGTAAGACCAATTTTAAATACACTTCATTTTTTACAGTGCATATTGATTATAGCCAATATACAGGGCTACCCATAATTAAACAAAACGGTCATTTCTATTGAAAGTAATTGATGGAAGTGCTTTGTACATTTTCCTATGTCGACAAAAACTGGAAAATTAATTTTTCCTACCCATTCTGTAAACAAAATATTTTTTGAAGTTCTATTTTAAACTCTATATTTTTGTATAATATCACGTTTTGAGGAGCCCTGGTTACGATATTAAGTTGATGCGAATTTAAATCCAATTTTTAGGGGTTGTTCTGTATGTATATATGTTATTAGCATAACTGAAAAACTAATAACTGCAGAAAATTCTAATTTGCCGTTTTGAATTTCGTATTAGGTTGCCTTTTAAAAATTTAATCAAGACTGGCAAGTTTGAAGGCAAATTAATAATAACCTGTTTTTCTTTTTTTAATAATTTTATGCACTGTAATTGAACGGAGGTTTAATGGGGACTGCCGCCCTCGTCACACAGAATTGCACGTCAGATAAAACTGTTTCTAAACCTATTTAAGATTATTTTAAAAGTACTTTGAACTTCATTATCTTACGCTATTGATCTTAAAAGTTAATATGCAATCTTTCATTTTTGTATTGAAATGCAGGTTAAGGGAAAGTCGTGTGAGTGACACACCCGACTTTTTTTTTCTGAATTCGGTTGTTTTATATCTAAAAATGTAGATCTACTTCAAAAGCGTCGTCTGCTTTTCACTGGAGTACAGTCGGTAACAAAAATGTCCGAACACTAGCAAAAATTCCTATATAAAAAAAGTACGCTTAATACAGTTTTGCTAAATAAATCCTTGTCGAATCCTGTAATTAGACTGACTAAGAACAAGATTCCACAAAGATTTATTTAACAAAACAGTATTAACTCTACTTTTTTTATATAGAAATTTTTGCTAGTGTTTGGACACTTTTGTTACGGACTGTACCTGGATACAGTAGGATGAAACACTTTCCGTTTACGACTCGTGGGAAAGGGAAAATAGTCCAGTCAAAATAGACAAAAAAAAAAAAAAAAAAAACTTGAAATTTCGAAAAAATTTACATAAAACTGAAAACTGGTAGAGACCTTAAATACATCACTATAAATGAAATGTCAAAAGTCTTCATCGATCCCATTTGTGCTAAAAAACTTTACGCGATGTCAAAGGTCTAAAAATCTGTTTTTCACAAATATGTATCTATACTGTACTTTAAAGTATCATTAGTTTAAAAAGCGTATAAACAGAATTTAGTAAAGACATGTCAAAGGTATATATATGAATAAAACGTGTGTCTGTAATCTCACTAGATGGCACTAGGCGGTACATACAGCAATTTGTGTTCGAGAAAAATGTTTATAGTGCACTCTCATTGTTTTTGATTGGCATTTTTATCCAGCTTCACGTGGGTTATAATTAATCCGAAAGAAAGATCCGGGGTTCGAGTCCCGGTCCAGGCATTATTTTCACTCAGTCGGAAAAAAAAAATTCAATAAATATGATTTTCTTCCACAGTTGATTGTGTTATTTTAATAAAAATTGTATTTCTTTCTCCCATTATCTAATGGTGTTTTCCATTTCCTGCGGCTTATTTTCTGTTGAGCTATCCACATGATAGACCAGAGATGTTTCTGCCTAAAGGTTGTCTGAGTGAGTAACTAAACTAAACTGCGTCTGTATTAGCACATCCTAAAGCTACAGTTGATTTCGTTCAGTTAACGAACGATACAGTTAACGAACGATAACACAAACATTATTGATTTTACAATTTTTATTAAAATCACACAATCAACTGATTGGGAAGAAAATTATATTTATTGAATTTTTTTTATTTTTCCGACTGAGTGAAAATAATGCCTGGACCGGGAGTCGAACTCCGGATCTTTGACTTACAAGGACAAGGCTCTACCAATTGAGCTATCCAGGCCGACAACCGGTCGGCATTACTCACTCTGCCTAAAGGTTGTCTGAGGGAGTAATGCCGACCGGTTGTCGGCCTGGATAGCTCAATTGGTAGAGAATTGACCTTGTAAGTCAAAGATCCGGAGTTCGAGTCCCAGCCCAGGCATTATTTTCACTCAGTCGGAAAAATAAAAAATTTCAATAAGTCTGGAAAAGAGCTGTTATTTGTGATTATTTCAGCGCAGTCATTTAAATCAGGACATTTTTCAAATAATTTAAAAATTTTTGTTTTACCACGTTTAAAAAACGTTGACTTAGTATCACATACATATATTGCATGGAGAAATAAGACATGAGCTTGAGATTTTCGATATGAAATTAAACTTTGTGATGAATAAATACATTTTTGCTTCTATTTG
Source organism: Salticus scenicus (assembly GCA_963930645.1). Taxonomy (NCBI): domain Eukaryota; kingdom Metazoa; phylum Arthropoda; class Arachnida; order Araneae; family Salticidae; genus Salticus; species Salticus scenicus. The sequence continues at coordinate 81,209,064 of OZ005653.1, forward strand.
TGCTTTTCAGGGTTTTAAAAAGTAACCATTCCTATCAGTAGAAATTCGTGCAGTCAGTAATATTAACAAATCGACATCTTCACCAACAGTAATAGTTGCATTTGCATTAAACTTTTCTAAAAATGCTTCAATTATGAGTCATTATTAGCTTGTTTCACAAAAATACCTGCAATTTTTAATATTTCAGATAGCATTGAAATGAAGCGAGACTTGTCATGAGCATTAGAAAAAAATTGCTGCTGGTTTGTTGAAACAAAAAAATCGATCAAAAAGAATATCAGATGAGGGAGATATTTTAGTAGTCTAACGACGTTGTTCTTCAGCTTTGGAATTCTTCGTGTAATCAGAATAATCATCAAATATTATAGTGACGTTGTGACCGAAATACCTGTGTACATAGTGGGCGTACATACCAAAAATAGCATTGATAGTTTTCTTCTATTTCACACTATACGTTGTAAAAGATATCCCACATCGACGATATAAGTAGTATTTGTGTTATTAGTTTCAATATTTACACATTGAAAGCAATCATAAACGGCTGATTTTTGTGTTTTGCGCATTCCAATTGCATTGAAGAATGATACTGAATAAGGAGCTAATTCATAATTGAAGAATGTTTCAAGTTCATCTTCAAAGGACTTAGTAATATTCATACGTTGAAATAATACAAGATCTATTGGTACCTTTTCCTCGTGAAATTTTATAGCGCTACTGATAGTTAAAAGAGAAAGTACTTCATAAACAAGTTTTAATTTGATATTATTAAAATTAACATTTCACCTTGCATACAATTTTTATCAGAGTTAGGATCGATAGGAAATTTTGACATTTTGCTTATAATAATGTATTTAAGGTTTGTACCAATTTTTAGCTCTATACGAATATTTTCGAAATTTCAAGTCTCTTTGTCTATTTTGACTGGACTATTTGTAGCGTCTAGTGCCATGTGATGAGATTAGATGAAGATAAATCATTCTAGTCTTATAAATACCTTTGACATGTCTTTACTAAATTCTATTTTATACGCTTTTTAGACTAATGCTACTTTAAAGTACGTCAAAGTGAAAAATTTGTAAGAAACCTATTTTTCAACCTTTGACCCCGCATAAATAATATTTTTGCACAAGGAGGACAGACGAGGACTTGACATTTCATTTATAATGATGTATTTAAGAGCTGAACCTATTTTCAGCTCTATGCGAATTTTTCCGAAGTTGAATGTCTACTTTGACTAAACTAAAATTAATAATTTATTTATAATAGAATTATAAAGATAGTAAAATGAAGCGTCATCATTCCTAAATTATGAAACACATTTTTAAAATTACGTTTTAAATTAGGAATTAAAGTTATATTAAATATTAGAGTGAGTCAGTGAATGATTGAGTTAATGTTATTTTTTAAAAATGTAAAGGAAAATTAATAATAGAACCAGAAATTTAAAATCATGCATCATGCGTAGATAATGAAAATCATTCAGCATTATTCGCAATAATTCTAATCACACACAGAATTAACCAATGAATGTTTCAATGCATTAAAAAAATATATAAAATTAATTCTTAAGAAAATAAAACTGTGCATCACCCACGAATTATGCTTTCCTATAACTGGAGAGAAAGAAACGACTCTTATTAGTGAAACGATTAAAATATCTAGAAGGTAGTTTTCGTTTTTATTTATGCGTGTATATTCTTTTCTTTATTTTTTTTTTAAATCTGTCATTTCTTTATTAGTCTTTGACCTTTTGCGCATATATATGCGTTTGAATATCGCCGAGGATCGCCAGTCTTTAACTAGCACCTGAAAATATATGAATAAATAAAAAATTTTAGATAATACAAACAACAAATAAAGTTTCTTATAAATTTTCAAGCAGCGATTTATTTAAGGAAAAAGATAATTGATTAACTTTCAGAAAAAAAAAAAAACCTTTTAAAACCTTTTAAGGCTATTTTATCAGTTCAAAGTGAAAGTCCGTTTAATCTTAGCACGATTTTCCAGTATTACCGTTTGTGTTAATTATGTTTAATAAAAAATATATACATACATATTATTAATTTTTTATTGTCATAAAAGAAACTTTTTTACATTCTCATTTCACATTTTCAGCAAAAATTCTAAGAATTTTCTTTTAATCATTGCATTCTTTATTTTTATTAACTTTGCTTAACAGTTTTCGCTTTTTATACGAAAATGGATATGTAATGAAAGCAATATTTGTGTCTCCTGAGTTGTAGTTTACCTCTGAAACATGAAGACAGAAGTAAACAAATACAAAAATGAAATGGTCAGAATTATGAGTTTGCTGTTTCACCATTTCTTTTCGTTTTCTATAAATGTTGACATCGCTATGACTAGTTTAATTTGTGTCGAATTCAGCTGGAATGAAACAGGAGAAAAGAATAAACGGAAAAAGAATTTTTAGAAACAAACTTATAACCACCCATTCATTTAATTTCAGATTTCAGATTCAGAATCTTCCTTCAAATTTTTTATTCTGTGAAGATTTTTTGTGTTTTCTTTAATTATCTATTTATTTTACTTCAGATTTTTAATAGAATTTTTAAACTACATTTCTGAAAGTTTTATAAGATGAAGATATTTAGAGATTGTTTGAAATAACTAAACCCAGCAAAAATTGTCAATGTCTTAAACGCCAAAGTAATAAATTGAATGGCAGACAGCTGTTTCGCTAGTATTTAGCCTACAGTTTTCAGTGAATAAAGAAATAAGAGGGAAGTGTTCCTGTATATAGGAAAGGAATGGGACTCTGACAAACCAATAGAATTATGCGGAATGTGGGGTGTTGGCTTATAGGAAATTGACGAACAATAATTGTGAACAAATGCAGAAGAAAATAAGAGAATGAGATCTCGATGTAAAATTTCCAACAATCAGACAAATGGGGGACAGCGAAATCTCAATAAACGTATTTTTAAGATGCTTATAGATAGCAAAAATAAAGTTTCAGTAAAAAGCTTCAAAAAATCGGATTCGTATGTAGATTTGAGCCTGCAAATTATTTTAGTTGAATCAAATTTAAGATTATTGATTTTGTCCTAACAATGCTTTGAAATGGCTGATTTGTTAATTTCTTGTTTACTGATATGTTTCCTGAGTATTTGTTTGTATATACATTAGTGTTAAATTGTGTATATTAGAATTTACTTTAGAATATATATAGATATATACAGGATGCTCAAATCAAATGTTCCTAATTTGAAAAAGGCATTTTACTCAATAGAAAGTTAAAAAGGATAAAAAAGACGTAAGTTTCGATAGCATGACTCACAAATATTTCAGAAAAAATCAGTGCACTTCCATACACACGACCAGCACATTTTCTGTATACATCCAGTACATATTCTGTACACTTTCTTTAAACTTTCTGTATGCTTCCAGTTTCGAGATTTTTTTTTTACTAAATTTTTATGCTCTTAGCTTACAATGGAATTCTTTTATAAATTGTTTAAGATATTCTTTGCACTGTTATTACGGATTTGTGCTCTGCTTACCACAGAACAACTTCTTCCTTCGCCTGCTGTACAGCCATGCTTTTATTTGTTGGCTTAGTGCATAAGGTGATTGCACGTGCACGTTCGCCCTATCCGAGAAAAATAAATTGTGAAACAATCAAAAATTTTATCAGCCAATTTTGCCTTATAACGCCAACGTTTCGCTAATAGTCTTTTTAATCAGTCGTTGTAATTGGGAACATTTAATTCGGACACTCTGGATACTTAGAAGGACATTTATATAGGTATAGATATAGGAGTAAACATATTAATACATTCTAGTATATATATTTACACACACACACACACACATATATATATATATATACTCTACTGGTAAATTAATGTAATCCCTAAATATATTAACATATTTAAATATTATGCATTATAAAAATCTATGTTGTTTTATATAAAGGTATAACTATCAACCGGTATATCAATATATTTCCATTAAAATTCTAATACTTTGTTAAAGGGATGATGCATGTTTTAATCTTAATAATAAATTTAGATATCTCGATGGCATCTCGTGTATTGTCTATACATCAATTAGATGACAGCTTGGTAACTCATTTTAGTTGCGGTTTATTGGACAGTTTAGTAATGAAATAGGGAGATTCTGATTATAACGAACTTTTATAAACTTTTAAAATAGTAAACTTTTATAGTAGTTAACTTTTGTAATAGTAAATTGTTAGTATATAATTCTCGATCACACAACTGTACTTTTTTAAAAGTTAACCTCTATATTTAAGAGAAATTATTTTTCAAAAGCCCTTCTATTAGTTTACATAAAGAAATAATTACGGAATGAGTTTGGGTAGATAAAAATCGCTTAATGGAATATTATGAGTACGCTTTATACTTAAATAAACTTTTAATTTGCTTGCATAATTAGAACTAGTACACGTTTTCAAGCGTTTCTTTTCTTTAATATGCACCTTAACTAGATATATTTAAATGAAAAAAAAATCATAATATGTATAATATCAATGCAGAACATATTTTTATTGAGATAAATATACATTAATTTATCGTAAAGAAAATATCCGAATTTTTTCTATGTTTTTATAAATAAACTGGTAAATACCATATATTTACTGGTTTATACATAAATATTTCTCATCCATCTTTAAATAACACGAATGACTTATACGGAAAGAAATATCATTATTTTCGTATAATTTCGTCGGGCAAAGTCATTCCTGTTCCTTGTTTTCTCTTAACACTGCTCTCTATATTGTTTTCTAATGTGTTTTCATTCAGAGGAGATGGAAGTTTACCGAAGTATTTGCATGATCATACATTATCTGTCACCGCATGATGTGATAAATATGCATTATTTATACGTTAATAAATAGAAAGAAGCTTGCATTGTCAGAAGAGTACGATAATAATTGAGTTTCTGCTTGTAAGATATTTATTGTGATACATAATAGAGCAGTCTATCACACTTTTATGATAATTAAGATATTAGTGTTAAGTGAAACATAAACAATCCAAAATAAAGGCAAAATTGTTAAAATTATTAGCAATGTTTAATTGTGTCTAGCATAGGAGTTATCAAATCCATTTATAAATATTACTTTTAATATATATATATATATATATATATATATATATAATTTGACTCCATTCTACTTTCTGAACATTTAGTACTTAACGGTTGTATAAATAAGTTAAAATTTAAGAAGGCGTTGAATAAAAAAAAAGAAAATTATAATAGAGTAGAACCCCGATCCATCGTTTTTCATGGGGTGTGTGGAAAAAAAAAAAAAAAAAAAAAAAACGATGAAAGCGAAAAAACGAAGAATGCGGGTTAAAGTCAAAACACAAATAAAACAATGTTTATGAAATAATACACGCGATATACATAGTATACTACTAATAAAAACTAATTTGTTACTTTCCAAACTGACAAAGACATAAATCAAAATTGTAGAACATTAAATCGTATTTATTTTTAAAAATAAGTAATTTTATGCTGGATTTTTTATTCATTTCATAAATTAAACGGGGTTTTTCCAGATTTACAACATTTTCTCGTCCTTTTCTGTGATTTCACGTGCATATGAAAAAATTCGTGCATTTTCAAATGTCGTAATTACGTAAGATACACTTGGCACTGGCGTAGGCTCAGCCTCAAAACTGTGAAAAAAATGTAGTAGTTGGCCACACTGGATGCATCCATTCTCCTCTTTACACAAAGTAGAATAATCTATTCTTCAAGCAACAACACACTATTCGTATTCAGTAATTCATAGATACATGTTGCAACATCTGCACAATCCCTGTTCTTCACCTAAAACAGCATAAGGTTGAATAGTTGATGGTTGAGTTTCGCATCACACTAGTGCTACAATGTGGGCAAATTGCGACCGTCTGAAACTCACCTTCAAGGATGGTCCGGAGACATGTCATCACAATTTTTATCTTCCGGGGAGGAGGAAAAGAGTTAGTTTAGAATAAAAGAAGTAATTTTAGCCTAAATGCTATATGGAATCGCTTGATTTTCAATTTCATTTCGGTCAGAAGAAAAATTTTACAACGATAAATGGGGGAAAATGACTTTTTGAAGAACAATGTATGCGGGTTTCGTTAACATTACTTAAATACAGTATGTGCAGGGACCATAGAAATAAAACGACCAATGCGGAAAAACGATGGATGCGGGAACGATAGATCGGGGTTTCACTGTATTAGTATTTTCTACATATAGTATGTTAATTTAACACTACTACAACTCAAATAATTTGAGCTCACAGATCGTAATGATAAAAAAGCCACAATGACCCAATGATAAAGAATTTTTATTTGTGTCTCTGTAAAAAGACTAAGTGCTATATTTTACAAAGTTAATACAGCTCGTTTAAAGATCATCTATAAAATGCATATAAATTTTCAGTTCATGTGGATATAGAGTTTAGACGCTATTAAACTTAAACTAATTTGAGCCAATAGGGCATAATGATAAAAATATTTTCGCTGTGTTCCTGTAAAAAAAAAAAAAAAAAAACTATACGTGCAAGATTCACCAAATTCAGCGTATTTCTTTTAACGGTAACCTATTTTAAGGTCCAGATTTTAAGCCCAATCGAATGAGATGTTCAGACGCTATTGAACTTTAAAAAATTGGGCCCATAGAAAATAATGATAAAGAAATTTTCGTTGTGTTCCTGTAAAAATCTATAAGTGCTAAACTCACCAAAATTTATACAGCTTCTGCGAGGTTGACTTGTAATATGTATGAAAATTTTCAACTCAATCGAATGAGACGTTTAGACACTTTCGCATTTTAAATAATTTGAGCCCGTAAGGAACAATGATTTTTCTTTGTGTTCATTTAAAATACTACAAATGCTACATGGTCTCAAATGGATAAAGTTAGTGTGAGAGTGAGCTGTAACCTGTATATAAGTTTTCAGCTCAATCTGATATGGCGTTTAGACGTTATTGCACTTTAAATAATTTGAGCCCATAGAGCACAATGTTAAAGAATTTTTCGTTGTCTCCCTGTGAAAGAACTATACGTGCAAGATTCACCAAAATTTATTCACTTCTCGTAATAGTGATTTACAGCAATTTTATGAATTTTCAGCGCAATTGAATAAGGTGTTTAGACGCTATTGTAGTTTCAAAATTTTGGGCCCATATAGAACATAATGATAAAGAATTTTCCTTTATGTCCCTATAAAAAAACTATAAACACTAGATTCACCAAAATTTGCACAGTTCGTGCGATAGTGACTCATAAAAATTGTATAAATTTTCAGCTTAGTAGAAAGGCATTTAGATGCTGTCGCACTTTAAAATATTTTGTCCCATAGATCATAATGATAAAGAATTTTTCTTTGTGCTCCAGTAAAAAAGAAAGATTCACCAAAAGATTCACCAAAATTAAAGGTTCGTGCTATGGTGACTATAACATATGTACTAACTTTCAGCTCATTCGAACAAAGCGTTTAGGCGCTATCGTGTTCATCGCATACGTACAGACATCGTAAAAGGAGTATATATGAATTCAGAGGATCTCAAAACATTCAGAAACACCAAAATCTCAAATTTAGATTTTTGACATAATTAGAATGCTTTCCTTTTTAATCGGAAAGTAATATAACAAAAACTCTAATCTAAAAGGGAAAAAATAGTAATTTTTATACATAACAAATATTAGGCGTTAAAGAAATACATTAAACAAAACTTTTGAAGTTTTTAAATGTTAAAATATTTTAGGGTTGCTTAAATGAGAAAAAGAAATAAAACAATTTGGTGTGTCACTCACACGACTTTCTCTCGCCTTACATTTCAATACTATAAAGATAGATTGCATATTAAGTCTTGAGAATACTAGCGTAAGATAATACAGTTCAATACACTTTTAAAATAATCTAAAATAGGTTTAGGAAGAGTTTCATTTGACACGTAATTCTGTGTGAGGGAGACTACCGCCCCCCTTAGCGACCCCGTTCAATTATAATGCATACGATTATTTAAAAAAATTAAAGCTCTAATTAATTTGTCTTGAAATTTAAGTGGAAATCTAATACGGACTTTGAAATACCAAATTTGAATTTCCTGCAGCTATTTGTTTTTAAGTTATGCTCATAATAGACATGCATACAGATCGACCGCTAAAAATTGGACTTTCGTAATCAGCGCAACTCAATACCTGATTTTATTGAGAGAGAGAAAAAAAAAAAAAAAGATTTGAAATTTCGGAGTATACTTTGTTTACAGTATGCGTATAAAAAAATTATTTTGCTTTTTGAGCAGTATTTGTCAACATAATAAATTGTAACAAAGCACTTCCATCAGTTATATTCAATAGAAAAGACCGTTTAGCTTAATTTTGGGTAGCTCTGTATATTGTCTCTAATTAATATGCGCTATCAATGATATTGTGTACTTAAATTTAGTTTTACTTGAAAAACATATAACACAAAAGAAATTACAATTCCAGCAATTTTCAAGTATAGCTTCAATATATCCAAGTACTTTGGGTAGCCCTGCAAATGAATGATGAATAATATCTTTAGAATAATCTTTACAAAACATGCTTTTATGCATGTTATAAATTTTGTTGTTTACGTTTTGTTTAAGTCAGCCTATAGGTGTTACACTGTACTTACCTTCAATTTCCGATAGACATAACGTATTTGAATTCTTTTGGATGTTCCTGTAAACGAAACATTTGATTGATCTCAATGAAAAGTGGGGTGTAGCATCCCTATATGATACACATTTATAATACAACTTTTGGACTTTTTGCTATAATTCGTTTTTGATGTATGCTGATAACAGTCAGACACACACACACACACAGAGACCAGCTGCTAAAAACATGATTTTTGGATTCAGGCGACCTCAAAACGTGTAAATATAACAAAATCTGTATTTCGAAAATTTGTCTCAAAAATCATACTTTCTCTCTCTTTTGGGTAAGAGAATGTGGAAAGAGATATACTGGCATATAAAATTGAAAGGTTAATCTACTTCTTACGATTTCTCCTGTGTTATATATATACTATATATTTTAATTAATGAACATTTAAACGCAAATTTTGGGTATCGTCTTAGATATCACTCACATAAATTGCACATTTAAATTAATTTTGTAGAAAATCATGCACACAAATATATGCATGCGAGCGTGTAGAATAGTAAGAGAGAGTTATTTATTTTAAGCAATGTCAAAGTTTTATCGGAGCTATTGAATTATAAATGCATTTTAAATTGTAAGAATTTTCTTTAAATCTTACTTGTTGCATATATATTAAGTTGTGTGTACGATGTAAAATATAGTCTAATAAAAATATTTTAGAAGTAAACTTATTGATATATATATGTAATTCCGTTTTCATATAAAATAGTGTATTTATTAAAAATTGTACTGGTATTAAGGTACTATACAAACAGAGGACACTTTAAGGACATATTCCGTCTAGTTTTAATGCAGTGTTCTAAATTTTAACTGTAACTATAACCAGTGTTCGATACTTCAATTATCTCTTCTTGAGTACGAATGGAGGAGAAAGACACTACTTAAAAAAATTATTCTTAAAAGAATATTTGTGTGGAGGTTAATACGCACCAGTAGTAGAAACTAAACTAGATCGTGGACATTTTTATGTTCCATTTGTGAACACCTTTGAAGTTTTGCAGAAAAATCGGAATGAAATGTAAGTAAGGAAGTACTGGTAAGTAAGGAAGACAGGAAGTACATATTATATTTTATAAAATAAATATTTTATTGCATTTATATATCTTATACTATTAAGTGAGCAATATGTGTATATTTCACTGATCTCGAAAACGGTAGCTCGGACAGTCACGAGATTTAACACAAAGGTGCCCCCCGAATGGTCATTGTGCACATCGAAGTCAGATTTTCGAATTTTTGATTAGTTTTTTCTTAATTAATTAAAATGTAAAAATAATAACCTTCTAATTTCTGATAAAAAAGCCATTTAAATTTTAACATTTTATCCATAATTTAATTGTTGCCAATTTTTTTTTTCGACAAAATAATAATAATTAAAAAAAAAAACGTACATTTATTTAAAATGAGGAAAATAAATAAGAAAGATTAGAAAATAAATTAGAAATATCAGTCGCATTGTTACAAATAAGATAGCAAATTAAAGGGAAAATTTTTCTAAATCCGATGCATTAAACAGCTTATCAATCGGATGATTAGTTTTTTCTTAATTAATTAAAATGTGAAAATAATAAGTCATTTAAATTTTAAAATTTTATCCATAATTTAATTGTTGCCAATTTTTTTTCGACAAAATAATAATAATTAAAAAAAATAAAAGATAAAAAAAAATAACGTACATCTTATACTATTTATTAAGTGAGCAATATGTGTATATTTCACTGATCTCGAAAACGGTAGCTCGGACAGTCACGAGATTTAACACAAAGGTGCCCCCCGAAGGGTCATTGTGCACATCGAAGTCAGATTTTCGAATTTTTGATTAGTTTTTTCTTAATTAATTAAAATGTAAAAATAATAACCTTCTAATTTCTGATAAAAAAGCCATTTAAATTTTAACATTTTATCCATAATTTAATTGTTGCCAATTTTTTTTTTCGACAAAATAATAATAATTAAAAAAAAAAAAAAAAAAAAAAAAAAAAACGTACATTTATTTAAAATGAGGAAAATAAATAAGAAAGATTAGAAAATAAATTAGAAATATCAGTCGCATCGTTACAAATAACATAGCAAATGAAAGGGAAAATTTTTGTAAATCCGATGCATTAAACAGCTTATCAATCGGATGATTAGTTTTTTCTTAATTAATTAAAATGTGAAAATAATAAGTCATTTAAATTTTAAAATTTTATCCATAATTTAATTGTTGCCAATTTTTTTTTTCGACAAAATAATAATAATTAAAAAATAAATAAATAAATAAATAAATAACGTACATTTATTTAAAATGAGGAAAATAAATCAGAAAGATAAGAAAATAAATTAAAAATATCAGTCGCATCGTTACAAATAAGATAGCGAATGAAAGGGAAAATTTTTGGAAATACGATGCATTAAACAGCTTATCAATCGGACAATTAGATTTTTTAAAATTAACTAAAGTATGAATTTTAGGTGGCAACAGCAGAAGATTGTATGGAAACCGTTAGGAGAAAAAAAATGAAAAATCTGCTTCACATTACGTCACATGATTTTTAAGTGGGATTAAAAATTGCAGTTTTCAAATTCTTTTAAATTTTCTCTCACGAACACAAAAATATAATATACAGCCTGTACCCCACAAGACCAACTTGCATTTCAAATTTCATCAATTATTTTGGTTAATAAACAAAAGTTATTATTATTATTTTTTTTCAAATTAAGTTTTATTCTATCTTCGAAAAGAATTATGTGATCATAGATATAATAATATATATAGATCTATCATCACCATATTATCGTGCAAAGATTTTTGATGCCGAAAAAAAAAAGCTTTGGAATCAGCCATTAAGTGTTATTGAAGGAAAAAAGGAAAAAAAGAAGAATGAATTTGAAACTATATCTGGAGCTTTTCATTCACCTTTAGTAAATAAATTATTCATGAATTTTATTTACTAACACATTCGTGTGTATTCCCGTGTGTATTCACTCGGGGAAAGACTGCCATATTTTGGTAGAATCGCCGTCTTTTCCCGACTGAAAAGGAATCACTTTTTTCTCCCCAATGATCAATCTATATATTATTACTATATCTATGTATGTGATACGATACATTAATAATTTGGGTTTTAAAAGTTTTTTTAAATAGATTATTTAAACTCTATGAACCATATTTTTATTTTATCAGTTTCATTAACAGATTCTGCTGGGCGATTTTTTAAATTTTGGTGTTGAAGTACACCGAACGTTTTTCGACAAGAAATTTAATATAGCAACAGCCATTTTAATCTAAGTAGCGCATCGAATATATAAAAACATAAATGATTTATTTTTACACAAAATTTACAGAACAAATGCAGTTTTAAAGATAGGAAATTTATTTCAACAAGCACTATTTTAAACCTAAAAACCATTAAAAATATAAGCAGAATATAAAGGATTCTTATGTATAAACAAAAAAGAGTCTGGTAAAATTATTAGCAAAATAGTCTTCCCCTTTTCATACAAAAGAAAAAAAAAAAAAAATACATCGCTAATATGGCGACAAAAATTCAAAAGCTGCCAGTGGAGCAACATAATAAAGTTGTGCAACACGATAATGTTTACCTATTTATTTATTTTTTTATATAATGATCATTATGCTAATTTATCATACAGATAAATGAGCCTCTGTGTGTTACTGCACTTGCACGCTGTCGAACAGAAATATTTGAAAAATTCAAATTAATATTTAAATAAATAAATAAAAATATGTTTAATGGGAAATATATATAACCATAAAAAGATTAGTTGTCTAAAATACGGCAGAAATAGCGCTCATAGCATATTGTTACAAGGGATTAAGTCTTATTGTTACAATGGATTAAGTCTAAAATGGTGACAAAAGTTCAAAAGCCACCAAAGAGAACTATATTAAGGCTGTACTATCAGGTTTACAACCCATGAATTATATATAAACACAAAAAATTAATTGTCTCATGCGACAGACGTAGCCGGTCACAGCATATTGTAATATTTGGCGTGAAATTGCTGTCATTTAATGGTTGATTGGATAAACAAAATAAACATATGAAATAACGTAAAAGCAAATATTATGTTGCCTAAACCCAGTTACATTTGAGTCCAGTCTAAGTTACATGTGAACAACACGTATAGTGTTGTTCACCTGTAAGTGGGATTCAAATATAAAAGGGAAACTCCAATTTTTTCGATACTATGTATTTCGAAACTGTTATATAATAAGCACCTAAATGGAAGCTCATTGGTAAACTATTGTCGCAGGTAATAGGGACAAGCGACCGAGTTGCAGTGGATGACCAAATCGCTGCCGAATGCAGCAGGGACCTGGAGCGAACTTTTGAACAATTTCAGTAATTTATTTTATTTTATTATAAAGCTATATAGAAAAGAGTTTCCTTTAAATTTAGTGGCCAGCGAAGCGGGCAAAGCCTGCTAGTATATATATATATATATATATACACTGTAAAAAATATGTCCTATTTGCTACCAGAAATTCTCTATAATTCGAGAAAATGCGTGTAATGTACGAAAAAAATACGTTGTCAGAACGTATTTTCTCAAATTACAGAGAATTTCTGGCAGCAAATAAGACTTATTTTTTACAGTGTATATATATTCATACATACATCAATTTGCATCATGAACCGAAATAAACTACCTATGAAAAATTTAACGGTTTTAATGTCACATTCACTTTGCAGTTCTTCACTTAAATTGTTTTATTTAAATTGTGTCGTCATTTGTACAAGAAAAAAGAAAGAAAGAAGTGAAGAATCACCTTTTGTGTGTCATATTCGCTAATTTTAGCCTGTAAAAGCTTAGGATGGGGATAAAACTAAACTGTTGGAAATAAAACTAAAAAATAATTCAGACTGAGCCAGAATGCTACCAGAAATTCTCTGTAATTTGAGAAAATACGTTCTGACAACGTAATTTTTTCGTAAATTACGCGTATTTTCTCAAATTACCGAGAATTTCTGGCAGCAAATAGAACATATTTTTTACAGTGTAGTGCGTTTGTTTATGGATCTCTCTCTCTCTCTCTCTTGTTTTTTTTAACATCAACATCAACTTTAACTTCATAACATTTTATAATACTACTTTTGGAGTAGAATTGCCATCATTTTATAGTCGACTGGGTAAATTAAATGAAATATAAGAAATTACTTGATAGTAAATACTATATATAGTCTGTATAGTATTGTTCAATGTAATAACGATTTAAATATATAAAAGTTACCTCGATATGTGTATATATATATATATATATATATATATATATATATATATATATGTGTGTGTGTATGTTGTCCGTTTCGAAACAGTCGTCCGATAAACATCCGAATTAAAGTCCAAGGGTAAGGCGTTAGATGTCTCAGGCAATAGTGACAAGGACTCAAAATATGAAGAGGACGCAGCCGAAGGCAGAAGGGACCCAAAGCAAGGTTTTGAGCGATTTCTAATGACTTTTGTTTTTAAAGTGTTTATTTATAAAGTGAAAATGGGGATTTATTTAATTATTTTTACTCATTTAAATACAGTGACCAGCGAAGCGGGCAAAGCCTGCTAGTATTGCAATAAAACATATATATATATATTTTTTTTTTTTTTTTTTTTTTTTTTTTTTTAGTATGTACAAACTACAAAAAATAAAAAGTAAGAAAAATAAATAAATAAATAAATAAAATTATTTGAATCATGTTTAACATCTGTAATGATGATTTTAATCAGGGAAACAAAAGGTGTGAAGCGGCATAAAAAACTCATCACTTTAATGACGTGAACAGAAAGAGGCAGGTTCAACATCAATCTCATTAAGGGAAACTTTTGTATAATAAAGAAAAGCTGACTTCTTAATGTTTATGAGTGTACTCTAAAAACGTTATATGAAGTATATATGTAATACAAATGAAATGACTTATTACATTATTATTATTATTATTAAGAAAGTATACCAAATAAAAATACGAAAAGCTAGGATTTTGTGGAATGTTTTCAGGGACGTATACAAAGATATACGCATAATGTAAGTAAAAAGATAGATTTCTTTTTTACACAGGTCGACACAAAATTCTAACCTATTCTCATTTTCACTTCCTATTAAAAAAAAAAAAAAAAAAAAAAAAATAGTAATAAGGAAAAATACACAATAAGTGATGATATTCACACATACATAATAATTAATCAAAGACATATACACAAAATTTGCATCATAAAAAAAATAAAAAAATAAGAAAATAAATAAAAATAAATAAACACAAAATTTTAAAATAGAATTTCCGAAGAAATTTTAAGCAGAAAACGATTACGTTTCAACCAATTATATTCTCTACAGCGTTTTTAAATATATATTTTAACTGTTTTAAAAGAAGGAAACAAAAATCAAAATAAAATATTGTTGTAAATATACAGGGTGTTTATAAAGTCCCGGACCCATTTTGATGTTTAATAACTTATAAAATAATAAAGATAGATTAAAATTAATAACATAAATGGTTAGATAGACTCAAAAAGTTTCATGACCCTTGTCAATGAATTTCCACGTGTGCCCCCTTCGTCGCACGGTGAATATCAAGTCGATAGTCAATTTCACGCCAGGTAGTGGCAAGCATGTCGGCATCCACAGAGGCTATTGCGGTTATAATTCTGACTTTTAGGTCATCAATGTTCGACACTCTCCTTCTGTAAACATTGTCCTTTACAAATCCCCAAAAGAAAAAGTCCAGCGGCGTTATATCAGGTGATCTGGGGGGCCAAGGAATTGGACCTCCTCGCCCAATCCATCTTCCCGGAAAATGGTCATTCAAAGAACTACGAACGATGGTACCCCAATGAGGTGGTGCACCATCTTGTTGCATAAAGACATGTGGCTGAAGCTCTTCTAGTTGTGGAAATACGAAATTTTCCAAGATGCCTAAGTATACGACTGATGTGACTGTCTTTTCTGTAAAAAAAAAGGCCCAATGACTCGGTCGTGCATTAGTCCACACCACACATTAACCTTTGGGGAATCCCTTTGTGCCTTACGGTATTCATAGGGGTTTTCAAAAGAGTCAAAGAGTCAAAAAAAGTCAAAAGAGTGAAAAATGCAATTAATAAGCAGACGATATTTAGAAAAGTACAGATATTTAGACTGGAAAATGAATTTATCTGAAATTAACCACACGCGCAGACGATATTTACAAAAGTAAAGATATTCAAACCTGAAAAGAAAATATATGAGTTATTCCATCAATAAATGCCATATGTTTGTTTATATCTTCATTATTTTATGAGTTATTAAACTTCAAAATGAGTCCAGGACTTTATAAACACCCTGTATATCTTACTTTTTTTTTTTTTTTTTTTATGTATTTACAAACTTTTAAGGAAAAAACAATTCTCTGATAAAGCTGTATTTTATTTTATTAAATTTGCATATATATATATACATTATAAGAATGGTGGAATATTATACGTATATTATATATATATATTCCACCGTCTTATGCCGGGGTGAACTCTACTCCTTCTTCTTCCTTTTCTTCTTCTAGTTATTGTTATTGCTTTTTTTTTTTTTTAATTTATTTTTTGATCATTTTTCTTATAAATGATCTCATACATCAATGTTTCGGAAACAATTCATATTAACTTTTTAAATATCGTTTGCCTGGTGTAAGGCTTCATTTCCATATGTGGTTCTTTGTATTAGGTTGGCGGGAAAGTTCTGTCGTATTTTACGACCTTCAGGTAATTTTACCTGACAGGTCAAGACATGTAGGTAAAATTCGTCTTGTGGGGTCTTTATATTTTGCGTACCTTTCGTGGGGTATAAGAAGATTATTTTCAATATTCTTCAACTGCTAGTTGCAAAGTGTAGAATGAATAAGATGTCAGTGAATAAAGTCCGTTTAAGACATTGCATTCGGTATGAGTTCCAGAAAGAAAGAACCGTATCGGTTGCTTGTGAAAACTTAGGTGACACGTTGGGAAGTGCATTTGTAAATGTTTCGACCTGCCAAAGATGGTTTAACAAATTCCGTACCTGAGATTTCAATCTCAAAGAAGATTATCGGTCCGGGTGGTCATCTAACAAGGAAACATTCAAAAGGTGTCATCTTCAAAAAGTATTGAAAAAAAATACATGCGATTCTACTCTTCATAAAACACCAGGAAGTGAAAAAATTATCGGCTGAAATTAATTACAGCGACCACAAAAAATTATCAAAATTAAGCATATTTGGCGATTTCACACTGCTAGGCGATTGATTTTGAGTACTTGGCGGAAAAGCAAAACACGGTTCTGTTCGTACACGGCAATCTCGTTGTTAGCAAATGTATCGCCTAACAGCGCTAAATCGCCAAATATGCTTAATTTTGATAAATTTTTGTGGTCGCTGTAATTAATTTCAGCCGATAATTTTTTCATTTTCTGGTGTTTTATGAAGAGTAGAATCACATATATTTTTTCAATACTTACTGAAGAAGACACCTTTTGAATGTTTCCTTGTAAGTTCTATAATGACATTTTGCGGTCCATTTTGGAGAGTAACCCGCATCTAACCACAAGAGAAATTGCGAAGGAACTCGACTTCAACCATTCGACTTCTGAGGACCACATCAAACGTATTTGATTTGAGTACGTGTGTTCCACTCAATTTGACTAATATATATATATTGGATCGAGTGATAATCTGTTCATCTCTTCTTGTTAGAGACAATGTGGAATTGTTTTTGGACAAGCTTATCACGGGACATGAAAATGATTTATTTACAAGAATTTAAAGAGATTTTTTTTTTCTGACCTGGAACATACGCGACAAAAATTGCAATACCAGATCTTCATTAACGAAAGATGGTGATCTGTTATTGGTGGGGTAGAAGAGGTAAACAAAGAACTACTTATTTGGTGCAAATTGCATCAATGTAAACACCTATTATAACCGGCTTGATAGACAAATGCAGTTATCAAGAAAAAGCGGCCAATATTAGCGAACAGAAAATAAATTATGTTCCTGCTTAGTAATGCTAAACCACATACAATGGTGACGCAAGAAAAGGTGAATGAGCTTTCATTTGAAGCTCCTAATCACTCACCATAATCACATAATATAGCTCTATCCGATCACTATGTACTCCGAATGTTTTAGATTTATCTGATGGGAAAAAATGAAGCCCCCTCCATTGTAGGTGCTGAATATTTTAGGTCCAAAAATGAAGACTTCTACGCTAGGGTAATGGACAAGCTGCCTGGAAGATGGCAACTAGGGATTGCAAATAATGGATATTATATCATTGATTAAAATATAAAAAAAAAAGCTTATTAAAACTGATTTACAGTCGGCAGCAAAATTATTCGAGCACTAACAGTAGTTAATATATTTTAAAAAAAAAGTGCATTAAATATTGTTTTGTTAAATAAATCCTTGTCGAATCATAATCTTAGACGGACTAAGAACGTGATTCGACGAGGATTTATTTAACAAAACAGTATTAAATGTGCATTTTTTACCTAAGAATTATTGCTAGCGCTCGAATAATTTTGCTGCCGACTGCAAATGTTTTATTTAAAATACGACAGAACTTCCCCGCCAAACTAATACATTAATTCACATCGTCCCTTATGGTGTTTGATCACTGTAATGATGAATTATTATTATTATTTTTATTACATATATATGTAGAATATATATGTATAAGGAGAGAGAGAAAGAAATTTTCATATCTGTTTTATTATAATACATATATATGTATATATATTAATTAATAATTACAAATTTGAGTAAATTTTCTCGCCTATAAATATATATATATATATATATATACATACAACAATATAAAATTGTTTAAATTTCATACCATTGAACTTAAAATTTTCAATTTTCAATTCAGAAATGCAGGAAAAAAAAACCTTTAAGAAAGAAATGTATATCCTAATCTTAATAATTCTTATGTGATTACGTAAAAAAAAAAAAAAAAAAAAAAAAAAACCTTGCATAAACTTAATTGTAGGTAATTATTGTTTTCTAAGTTCTGATTTTAATTGTTTTCAAAGGAATAATTGCGAGTAGTCTGATTTATTTACTTTAATAAATGTGTGTGCATTTTTAAAAAGAATTGTTAAGATTTGTACCATATTTTTTCAATTTAACAGATTTCTTATCTTTTTTTTTTTTTTTTTTTACAATTTTCTTTACATTTATTAGACAAAAGGTATTATTAATAATTAGTATAGGGAAAATGAAAGCATTAGTAATATTTGAAAGATTAAATGATTTGTATGGTTAATTTAAAAATAATAAACAACTACGAATTTCATAATGAGCATTAAAAAGATGTTTATTAATCGGGAAAACAAGATTTGTGTAATTGTCTCCTAATTATTGAGCGTAAGAAACATATTTTTTATTTTTAAAACTTTTCATCAATTTCTGTTGTAATATATTACATAATTACAGTTATTATGTTAAATTAAACTAAGTTTTAATGAACAGCTTTTAAAAGCAAAAAATTCTTGCAAAACAGAATTTGGTTTCAAGAGAACAACAACAACAACAACAACAACAACATCAACAATAATAATAATAATAATAATAATAAATTGTTCATATTTGTGCGTGTGAAATTAATTAAATTCAAAATTTTATATATGCCTTCAGCTTTAACTAGTAAGAAAACAATTTCTTGAAAAATACATTTTAAGAAAGAAATACGAAGAAATGCCTTGCTTTTATCTTAATTACATAAAAATGCTCCATTACCTTAATTTTCGATGATTATTATATTACAAGTTTCCTATTTTAATTATATCCGAAAGACAAATATCAACAGATAATTTTATTTATTTTAAGAAAATTATACCTATAATATATAAGCAAATTTTGAGATTTTTAGTACATTTTTTAGATTTAATATTTAAGGAATATGTTACATTTATCAGGCGGAGGTTCATTATTAATAATTAAAAGAAAATATATCAGCAGTATTCGAGGAATTAGTTGATTTATAATGTTAAATGAATTTTTTTTTTAGGAACTACGAATTTTAAAATAAACTTTTAAAAAAAGGTAATTTTCTTTGTGTGTGTTTATTTATTTATTTATTTATTTATGAAGAATGTGCGGTCCTTGAGGAGATTGCCCTTCTCTTGTGAGCTTTATTATTATTTTTTTTTTTTAATAAAAAATATCATTATTTGTTTTTTATATTAAAGTTTTGGAGAGAGAGAAACAACTAAAAACCTAATTTTCTAATTCTGAGGATCTGAAAATGTGCAGATATATAAAAATCTCTGTTTCGAAAGTTTGTATAAAAACAATATTTTTTGCCAAATATGGTTAAGAAATTTTAAAAGTATCGTAATAGAAGAAAGTGGTAGAAGAAACTTGTTCTAACGCGGTAGCGTTCCGTCTCTCGAAGCTAAAATGAGCAATAGTATAATAAATAAATAAATAAGATGTTCAGACCAAAACACGAAAATATGAAACTACGAAACGCTAGTAGTGTATACTAGTGGACAAAACTTCATGGTCATTTCAGACAACTGTATAGTGTATCTCAAATCTACGCCCTCTCCATCCTATGATATGGCCCACCAGCGGCCGATCGGTTCTGCACTCAAAGCTGGTAGACATGGAGGTGCTGATTTCAATCCCTGGTCGCGCTCGATGGCCTAACCGTTCGGAGTTTTCCGTGATTTTCTGGGAAACTTGCGTAAATACGGGCTAGGGTCCCTTAGAAAATCCCCCATGGAGGGCACTCCCCCTCAGACCTAGGATCCTAGTGCAGTCAATCGATCTTACTCCCACAACCCAACCCAACCCAACTCCTATGACATGACGTATTGGACAAACCTTGTACAAGTCCTCAAAATGTCCCTTTGTACATGTCCTCAAGATGATTTTGATGCTTAAGTCGATCAGAAATAAGGGCTTGAGTAATCCTACTTGGAAAAGGGAATTTTCACGGGTTAATTTCTTCTTCTTACGATTTGGTAAACGTAGATCTAAAAATTTGCATCTCAATTGAATTGACAGATTGTACGAACTTTCATTCTAAGCTGCTTTAGTGCCTTGTGAAAAAAAATCTGGCTAATTAACAGGATAGTTATTTTGAATTTAGTGATTTTTAATTCACCTGTTTCGTGGAATACTCAATAGATGACGTTAGTTTTCAACGAATTTCAAATTTGAAGAAATTACAAAACTTGATACTTTAAATAAAAAAGTATTTTTTTACAAAGATGAATTGAAATACTCAATTTAAGGATAAATTTGTGTTAGAAAATTTGAAATGTATATAAGAAACATATTTGTTAATATATATATATATATATATATATATATATATATATATATATATATATATATATATTTCGCAGCTTAAGCCGATCTGAAATAAAGGGTCTGAGTATTCTCATTTTGTAGAAAAGAATTTTTCCATTTAACTTCTTCTCCATCTTAAAATTGACAAACATAGATCTAAAGATCTGCATCCATTCAGCTAAAAGTTTGCATAGGCATTCATTCTAAGCTGCATTGGTGCCACATGTAATAATAATAATAATAATAATAATAAATCTCTTTAATTAACAGGGTAGTTATTTTTAATTTAGTGATTTTTAACACACAGTTTATGTGTAACCCTCAACGTATATTACTAATCGTCAACGAATTTCGAATTGAAGAAATTACAAAGATTGATAATTTAAATTAAAAAAAAATTCGAATCTATTGAAATACTTTAATTAAAAACAGTTTTGTGTTAGAAAATTTGTAAAAAATAAATAAATAAATAAATAACCAGAAAGGAGACATAAATTTGAGAAACATGGGATTTTATTTCGCTATTTTCATTTATAAATAAATGCGTAAAATATGCTCATAAAAGGCTTTTTAACAAAAATACTGTGAACTATTATCTAAAACAGCATATAAATTTATAAAATTGCGGATGATAGAAGAAAATACATAATTACATTTTGAACACATATTATGTAAGAGGATACTTGTAAGAATGAAAAGAATCTAACTATTATCATTTATTGTTTTTATAAGTGTTCTAGTATAATGAATCAGTTTTTACTATATTTAAGCTGATATACATATGCATGTATATGCATGTATGAGTGAACACGACAGATTTTAATTAAACATTTGATTGAATTCCAATTCTGTAAGCATGTTATAGGTAACTGTCGCATGACCTACGTAGCTTTTAAATTGTGTAGCGCTCATGGTTCCTTTACTGGGAAAAATAGTAAAATTATTATATAAGGTGTGCGCAAATGAAAAGGAGACCTTAGCTGTAGCGGCGTTATATCAAATCCCAGTGAGTTAATGCGTTGGCTGATATATGGCATGGTGGTATTGCTACATCCACATGCGCAGTTAACGGCTTCGCATCATTATCCCCATTGCTGGAGAGTCATTTCCGCAGTTCGTTGCATGATGGATTCCTCTAGATCAGCACAAAAGGTGTGCCCAAACGAAAAGGAGACTAAAGTTATGTATGAAGAAATTTTAATAACAATATTATAATTACAGTTCACGTGGTATAGTACAACTATAAATAATTGCCGTTTGTTACACTGATCCCAGCGCGTAGGAAGGGAATGGATGGCACAACAGATGGGTCAAGCAAACACCCATTCTCTCCGTCTTCTGATTCTCAGACAGATGCTTGGGCACCCATTGTGCAGAAACTTTACTATAACCAATTTTTGTGGATTATGTGATGCACAGTTCATTTGTTTATCGACAGTTCAACAGCAATTTCACGTGTGGTGATCCAGCGATTCTGCAATATGAGCTCATCCAGAGCCGATCTTTTTGTGCTGATCTGGAGGAATCCATCCTACAACGAACTGCGGAAATGACTCTCCAACAATGAGGATGTTGATGCGAAGCCGTTAATTGCACATGTGCATGTACCAATACCACCATGCCATATATAGGCCAACACATTAACTCACTGCGATTTGATAAAACGCCGCAACAGCTAAGGTCTCCTTTTCATTTGGGCATACTTTATACATTACGGTTTACAGCTTTAAGTTGTTTGAATTTTGTATTAAGTATTTATTGACGATTTTGAATTAACGATTTTGTATAAAATTGTTTAAGATGCAGAATTCACGACATAGAAAAATCAGTTCTAGATGAAAGGGCGCAGAATTGCAGTATACTATGAAGGTAATAATATATTAAAACAGTTGTGCACACTAGACGAACAATCACGAGAAAAGAGTCTTTAAAATTTTAGTAATTGTTTAGGTACAAACTATCAAAGTACAAAGTTCTCAACGCTCCAGTGGAGTGCTTGTTATTGTTCGCGGTTCAGTCTTCGATTCGATGCTACCTAAGCAATCTTAAAAAATAAAAATAAAAAATCATTTATCTATGTAAACATTTTATTATATTTTTACTTAGCCTTATAATCAAACAAAGGTAAAGTTTATTTCTTAAGTTACAGAAAATTATAAATATAACAAACAGAAAAACATAACTACACTCCTGCTCAAAAGTTTAGCAAGATTTGCAAAAAATCCGTTTTTGTCAATTTAGAAACTTATCTCTTGATGAAATTTTTTCAAACATTGGGTGTTTAAAAAACTTGGTCTTCCCTATGTTTTTCAGTGAAGATTGGTTTAAGAAAACATTTAGTGGGCCGGTAACAAATTGAGCATAATCAATAATGCTTGTGATCACCCTGTATCGTTAAGCGAAAGAAACCGACTGTAACTTTAGGATGTGTTAATACAGACACAGTTTAGTTTGTGGATGAATTTGTGGAATGATAGCATATTAAATAACGGATATATAAGCACTTCTTTTAAAATTCTAGAGCAAATTAGCATGTTTTTTTAATTTATAATATACAGAGTTTTTAACGAAAATTATTCCTCCTTTCAGATAATTTGGAAAGACACATTTAAAACAAAATACTACGATTGGAATACAAATATCACATGAAATATGAACATTTTTATGAAAAACGTATTCACTGCGCATGTGCAAAAGATTTAAAAAAAAAATTATTGCATAGGTTGAAAGTTAGATATATTGGACAAATTTTGTCAAAAATGCATTTGAATAGAGTAAAAATTAAGCAAATTATACGAAAAAATTACGAGATAGATTTTAGATATTTTCCAAAAGTTGAAATGTTTTAAGGGTTTTTTCTCATGCCGCGTAATCAATTTAAAGATCCAATTATTTTAAACGTTTAGCAAAAGTACTTTTTTGTTAAAAACTCCTTATCATCTCACAAATCTTAGTAAATAAACAAAAATATATATTAAAAACACTTTAAACACATGTAAATTTAAATTTTAATAAAATTAAACATAATTTATACGTCTCATTAATATATTAAAACCAATGTAACACTTAAAAATGAGATAAAAGATACAAAAATTTAAAACTTTAAAAATACATTTTAATTAAAAAACATTTAAAACACAAGACAGACGTTTCGGCTAGAACACTAGCCCTCCTCAGTGTCAAACATACAAACACAACATTTACAAAAATTCTAAATACATCATATCAAGATTAAATATTCAGGAGGAATAGCTTTAGCCTCGTTCAAGGAAGAATGTTGCATTTTAGTGAAAGCGCCCTCTAGAAAAATACGGGATTCATAAATATTTATATTGGAAGCTAAAATTTTAAAGTTTTCAAAATCTGGTATATGATCACTATTGAGAGAATGGATTACAAATTTAGATCTTAAATCTCCTATTTTATAAGAGCGTTTATGTTCCTTTAATCTGGCAGAACAGGTGAAATTAGATTAAAGGAACATAAACGCTCTTATAAAATAGGAGATTTAAGATCTAAACTTGTAATCCATTCTCTCAATAGTGATCATATACCAGATTTTGAAAACTTTAAAATTTTAGCTTCCAATATAAATATTTATGAATCCCGTATTTTTCTAGAGGGCGCTTTCACTAAAATGCAACATTCTTCCTTGAACGAGGCTAAAGCTATTCCTCCTGAATATTTAATCTTGATATGATGTATTTAGAATTTTTGTAAATGTTGTGTTTGTATGTTTGACACTGAGGAGGGCTAGTGTTCTAGCCGAAACGTCTGTCTTGTGTTTTAAATGTTTTTTAATTAAAATGTATTTTTAAAGTTTTAAATTTTTGTATCTTTTATCTCATTTTTAAGTGTTACATTGGTTTTAAATTTAAATTTTATTTAAAAGATGTTAAAAAAAAAAAAAATTATCCAAAGTTTTACGCTTTAATAGTAAAGCATCATCAGGGATTTTTATTATTCGTTTCCAATGAGCAGTTTTAAATATGTTAAAACTGCTCATTGGACACCAATAATAAAAATCCCTGATGATGATTTACTATTAAAGCGAAAAGTTTTGGATGTATATACTTTTTTTAAACATCTTTTAAATAAAATTTAAATTTACGTGTGTTTAAAGTGTTTTTAATATATTTAACAAATGACACGTGTTCAATTTAACTCTTTTTTTTTAGAGATTATTTATAAAACAATAATATGTTAGAGTTACAAGCTTATAAGGGGTTTTTCACTAAAAAGAACTTTTTCTAAGAGGTTTTGATCTTTAAACTAATTACGCGGCATGTAGAAAACCCCTTATGAAATTTCAACTCTTGGAAAATATCTCAAAGCTCGTTCCTTTTCGTATAATTTGCTCAATTTTTTCTCTAATCAAATGCACTTTTGATAAAAAGTTGCCCAATATATCCAGCTTTCAACGTATGCATTTTTTTTTTTTTTTTTTTTTTTAATCTTTCGCATCTTTTAATCTTTAATAATGCGCAGTGAAAACATTTTTTTATAAAAATTATTTTATATCATGAGATATTTATTATATTTGTATTCCGATTGGAGCATATTTTAAAAAAAAATGTTTTTTCCAATTTATCTGAAAGTGGAAATAATTTTCTTAAAAAAACTCTGTGTATTATAAATAAAAACATGTTGATTTTTTTAATATTTTTTTTGAATTAATATATATATATATATATATATATATATGGATCTATATTAACATATCCTACAGTTACAGATCATTTCGTTCACTTAACGGTACAGGGTGATCACAAACACAATTAATTTTGCTCAATGTGTTACCGGCCCCCAAAATGTTGTCTTAAACCAATTTTCACTGAAAAACATGAGGAAGACCTAGTTTTTTAAATGCCTGGTGTTTGAAAACGTTTCATCGAAAGATACGTTTTAAATTGAAAAAAAAAAAAAAAAAAACTGATCGTTTGCAAATCTTGCTAAACCTTTACGCAGGAGTGCATAAAACATACATTTTTTTAAAATAATTATTAAATAATTATTTATTAAGTTTGGTTTTAATTATTTGGTTTTGATTTTGATTAAATTATTCAAATAATTAAATTTAACAGTCATCCATCATTATAATCTTTCAACCTTTAATAGTAAAATAAATAAATAAATATGTATATAATTAAATAAATAATTAAATACAATAATAAATAAATAAATAAAATATTTGTTAATTAATGTTTAAAATTTTGATTTAAAGAGGCTGTCGAATATTTTGAATATTTACTTGCCTGAAATAATTTAATTGCATCGGAAACTTGTGTTATAATTTCGAGAATTTAAATACATTTTCAAGAATTTAAATAAATGAATAAAATAAGGTAAATATTTCCAAAGATAAACTGAAGAAAATAATACGCTAGTGTTCGTTATGTCGACAGAACTTTTTGGACTTTTCAGCAAACTTTATCTAGAATATTAAAATGAGACATGGCGCTAGATAACTAACTCCTGGAAAGTCTTCAACATCTTGAACGCCAAAGAGAAAAACTTATAAGCATATATAGATGTTTCAGTAGCGTTTAGCGTACCGTCTACCTTGGGTAAAGAAATGAGAGATAAGTGCTCGTACATATAGCAAATAAATCGGATTCTAATCAACCAATGGAATTACGCATAAAGTGGGGTATTGACCAATAGGAAATTGAAAATCTATAGTTATTAAAAAATATAGAATAAATTACGAAATTGTGGATTGGATGTGAAATTTCCAACACTCAGACAAATAGCGTGCATCGAAACCACAGCTGACAATATTTTAAAGATTTTTATAGATGTAAAAATCGCTTCTCGTGAGTAGATTTGTGCCTGTAAATTATTCTAGCTGAATCATATTTTTTTTTTCCAGAAATGCTTAGAAAGGACCTTTTCGTTGGTTTCTTGTTTACTGTCATAACTAATATGTCCCTTAACAACCACGACTAGTGACTAGACTAGTTTAACCCATTCGAGATGACGCATCTTTTTGGAAACCATCCCCAGGATTCGAAATCGAATTGATTTCCAAACTGATTTCCAAACTCCAAAATTCAATTCAGGATTGGAAACAATCTACTAAAGCCACACCTCCGGTAGTACTTACCGCTTGAGTGCCACAGTTAGCCTATGATAAATTTATCTCAAATTATTTAATGTTATTGTATATTTGTTTAGTTT
Organism: Salticus scenicus; assembly: GCA_963930645.1. NCBI lineage: Eukaryota > Metazoa > Arthropoda > Arachnida > Araneae > Salticidae > Salticus > Salticus scenicus. The sequence goes on from OZ005653.1 coordinate 81,236,228, forward strand.
TGTGATATTGCAAGTCCGATGTTCAAGTTTTGTGCAACTGTCGGCTGGTTAAATAGATGCGAAAAAACTGAATGCAAACAAAAAATCTCGGCTTTTTAACCGACTTCAAAAAAGATGGAAGGTTCTCAATTCAAACCGTATGTTTTTTTTATGTTTGTTAGCTCATAACTTCTGAACGGATGCTCCGATTTTGACATTTTTTGTTTTGTTCAAAAGGTCTTGGTCTGAAATAGGTCCCATTGTAATATCTTTACAATCTAAAGAAAATACAGGGTGCCCAAAAAAATCAGTCCCAACTCTTTTATCTGCTAAACGGCTGCAGCTATAGTGTTAAAAATGGTATGTAAGTATAGCAAAGTGGGCATGCAGTACAAAATTAAACCGCTTGCAGCGCCACCTGGTGGAAAATAGCGGAGTTAGTGTTACAATCTCGAAAACGTTTCTAGAGAAAAAAGTGAGTTACAAAGTTGAAAAGTATCATCGATTTAGTACAAAAAGGTAGTTTAGACATTCATGCTAGCGTTCCTATCTCGGAAACGGTTCAAGACAAGGGGAAAAAGTGAATTATAAAATTACAGGGCATCATCGATTTAGTACGAAAAGATAGTTTAGACATTGATGCTAAAAATGCAATGCTAAAAACGTGCATTTGTTTGTTCGCAATTTCTTACACTATGCACACTTGAGTTACATTGCACACGTTGTAGCGTAGCTGGTGAGACATACGTTATATAGTTCAAAATACCGTTACTTGATACTTTTTGTTTTGTTGTAAAGATCTTGGTTTGAAGTAGGTCCCATTGTAATATATTTACAATCTAAAGAAAATAAAACGCCATCTGGTGAAAAACAGCGGAATCAGCGCTCCTATCTAAAAAACGGTTCAAGAAGGGAGAAAAGTTAATTACGAAGTTGTAGAGCATCATCGATTTACTACGAAAAGACAGTTTTTAGACATTATTGCTAAAAATAGAACGAACTACGTTGCACACTTTGCAGCGTAGCGGATGACACGTATACTCTGTGGTTCAAAGTACTGTTACTGTAAGCGGTCACATCGATTAGCGCAAAGTCGTTTTCAACCAACTTCAGAAAAAAATGTTTTTTTACTTCGAGCTATGTGTTGTTGTTGGTGTTTGTAAGCTTATAACTTCGTAAGAGATGCTCTAATTAACCGACTTCAAAAAGGAGGAGGCTCTCAATTCAAACCTTATGTTTTTTTGTTTTTATTTTTGTTTGTTAACTCATAACTTCTGAACAGATAATCCGATTTTGGTACATTTTGGTTTATTGTAAAGATCTTGGTCTGAAATAGGTCCCATTGCAATATATTTACGATCAAAAGAAAATACAGGGTCCCCAAAAAAGTCAGTCCCGACTCTTTTAACTGCTAAACAGCTGCAGCTATAGTCATAAAAGTGGTATGTAGGTATAGTAAAGTGGATATGTGCTGAGCGATTCAACCGCCTACAGCGCCATCTGGTGCGAAACAGTGGAGTTAACGTTCCTATCTTGGAAACAGTTCAAAACAGGGAAAAAAAGTGAATTTTAAAACTGCAGAGCATCATCGATTTAGTACGAAAAGATAGTTTAGACGTTAATGCTAAAAACAGAACGCTTAAAACGTGCATTTGTTTGTTCACAATCTCCTATTTTGTGCACACTTGAACGACATTGCATATGCTGTAGCGTAGCAGGTGATATTTATGCTATGTAAAATTCAAAGTATGGTTATTGTAAGAGGTCACATCGATTAACGCATAGACGTTTTAAACCGACTTCATAAAGGAAGAGGTTCACAATACAAACCATGTTTCTCATTGTTGTTGTTGTTGTTAAAATTTGTTAGCTTATAACTTCGTAAGAGATTATGTAATTTTAATACTTTTTTTGTTGTAATGATCTTCGCCTGAAATAGGCTTCATTATGATTTCATTAAGATATAAACAAATTACAGGATACTCAAAAAAGTGTGTTCTCACTTTAACTGCTGAACGCATGCAGCTACACTGGTAAAAGCAGAATGTAAGTATCGATGTTGAAACTTCTGTCCAAAAGCTGCAATTCATAGTTTGCACTTTGTTTGAACTTTACGCTGCGCATTTTCCAGCGCAGCGGGTGACACGTATTCACTGTAAAGTTCACTATATATGCCTTACAGAACTTTTGGTTACGAATACAGCGTATCCATTCTTTACATTTCTAAAGACTTTTTAACTTAACGTATGTTCATTCAATAGATAGTATTTTGCTCATATCCGATAAAGACAAGAAAAGTGACACAACTTAAAAATGCAGCATTTGAGAAAAATCAGTTTAAAAATAACTTGACTAAAATAAAACTTGCACAACTGTCTCTCGAGTGGATAACTTTCTAGATGGAGATGTAACTTTTTGTTCGCATTGGGTGCATTTCGTGTATTTTTCAGTGACATAAACCATTCTTTGAGTTATGTCACTTTTCTTGAAATTTGTGATTTGTGAATCTGCCGTCGAACGTATTTTGATGTTTTGCTATATGAATACGTTTTCACTGAAAAGAGAAAAATAAAATATTTTTGTAAAAAAATAGAACCGACTCCAAAAAGCAGAGCTATTTAAAAAAAAAGGTATGAAATTAAACTAAATTGCGCCTAAAAGTAGAAAATAATTTCATTCGCCAAACAACCTGTAACACTACAATTAATCATAACTTTTGAAGTCGGCGCACAATTAAATAAAAGTTGATACCTTTATTCAATACAAAAATCAAATTCTATTCAAAATACACATCTCGCATTGTCACCTGCAAAACGCAGTCAAAAACTATTTTGATTCTAGAAAACAAATAAGATTTTGTATGCAGCAAAAGTTGGCGAAGATGCTTTTATCTGACGTCCTTGGTGAAAGAAAAATCGCAAAATTATCTGGCAAACATATTTAATTTCTTTGGGATATCATGATTAATTTGATAAGGTATATTAAGAGAGTAATCAAGAATATGAAACAATACTTCGTACAAAATATATTATGAAAATATACATCTTGCGTGTATATTTTTGCAATTCGTTTTGAACGACAAATCCAAAAGCCACCAAGGATGATAGTTATCAAAGTTATACCAAATCAAACAAAGGAAAGCAAAGGAAACAACTTTATAGAAACATAAATACCGCATTGTGAAGAATGTTCACTGTTCTGTGTAGATGCTACCAATGGACCAAGTGTATACAGTGATAAAATAATAAAGGAAACATGAAAATGGATCTTTCGAAACGACAGCATTTGTTGCTACCGATTTAAAAACAAACCTTTAAAAACTAATTAAATTTTATTTAATTTCGCGCCGACTTCAAAAGTTATGATTCATTTTAGTGTTATAGGTTGTTTGGCGAAGGAAATTATTTTCTACTTTTAGGCGCAATTTAGTTTAATTTCATACCTTTTTTTTTTTTTTAATAGTAGTTGCTACTTGGAGTCGGTTCTATTTTTTTACAAAAATATTTTATTCAAATTTTCTTTTGGTAAATAATTGCCAAAATATACAATTAGTTCGTCGCTAATTGAAAAAATTCGCAATTCTGTGAAGACAATTCCTGAAATAGTCGACAATTTTGCAGCCTATTATTCAAAATAAGGAAAAATTTCATCGTTCGTTGACAAAATTTACATTTAATCGCAATCAGTTGCTAAAACAAGCTATTGTTTCGCTGTTAATAATTAAAAATCGCACTTTTCTTTTAATTTTTGCTTTTTCTTCTATGTATAATTGTCGGTAGTGATGTGTTCTGAGAATGAGACATTTTTTTCAGCTTTAGGTACCAAATACGTTTCTTCACAGAAAACTTTTGAAAATGTGATTGCGTTCAAAATTAAAAAATAAATAATAGAAAAATAATTATTAACTATGAGAAAATTCCGATTCCACATTCTTTTAAGTCATGGGAAACAATGGTTCAGTAATTCGTATCGCTCCTCGTAGAAACTACGGTGATTCCGTAGCTGTTGGCAAATGCATTTTATTCCATGCTTTTGATTTTTAAATATATGCTATAATATGGTAGCCACATTTGGTGACTAGGGTTTGAAATTTTGGTATCCATTTTCAATTTAATGGTCGCCAATTGGAGACTGGAATCCACTAATCTAGTGATTTACTCCTAATACATAGCATATCTGTATACATTGTAAAGTATTTCAAGTTTTTTTTTTTTTTTTTTTTTTTTTTTTTTTCATATGAATTTAAATGACTCTTAATTTTTTTAAACGCAAAATAAATATTTTGTGCAATAAAAGAAACATATTTGTAATATTAATGAGACATCTACATTTTTATGCATATATATATAGATAGATAGACAGATAGATATAGATATAAATAGTAAATTACTATTACTATATTGGTATCGCATTTTATTTGTTTTGCATATTTTAACCTGAATGATAAAAATAAGTACATTCAGGAAAAAAGTTATGTACAATATTAAAAAAAATAAATAAATAAATAAATAAATAAATAAATCCTCGAGTATATTTAATTAATTAAATATTTAATTATTTATTTTTCTCAATTTATTATTATTATTATTATTATTAATGAAGTACATAACTTAAACGATTTAAAGTTTTGTTTAATTATATAAGCATAAATAATTAATTCACGCAACGGTAAAACACAATTTCTATTAACGATGTACGTATGTATAAAAAAAATCAAACCGATGATCAGATTTCAATATTATACACAACAACAGATAATTGCTCATTACTAATATTATTTAATGAAAGCGAAAACAAACAAATATATACATGTATAATATTCTTACCCGAAATTGCATAGAACAAAATTACATTCACTTAATTACAAATAATTACTATAAAGTAGTTATTTGTTTTAATTGCGTCACTCGGTAAAGAACTCTGGAGAAAGAGTTTTGCATTTTTAATATAATTGGTTCTTAATTGTTCGTAAGTTTCTTTAAAGAAACGATGATGTTTTTCTATTTATTTATGTATTCAGCATTATTTTTAATAACATTGTTCTTATTTTTGAAAAAAAAAAAAAAAAAAAAAGTTAAAGAAACTTATGGTATCGATCGGTATTTTGAATGATTATTTATCAATTTAATTATACCAAAATAAAAACCTTTAATTATACGTAGGAGGAGAACCAGTTTTTTTTGAATAATTTTATTTTATGAATTTCTTCAATGTTTTTTAATCTCTTTAAAATATTTATTACAAAACTTAGACTAATTTTTAATTTCTACAAAAAAAAAAAAAAAAAAAAAAAAAGTATAAAAATACATGCCACTGTTTTTTTAAATGTATTTATCAACTACTTTGACTTAAATTCAGTCAATGGATAATCGTAGTAGCTTTATTATAATAGATCACTAACACAAACAGAGGTAGCATATAAATCCCTTGGTTATTAAATTACACGGAAAACTGGTTAAATACAAATATTTATGACACTGATATTTTCCATAAATTTATATTTTTTGATTGTTTTAGAAATAATCGAATAGTACAAACTCGTTGTTCGATTAGCATATTTTCTGCAAAATGTATTCAGTTATAAATGAATTAAATCGAAGCAAGAAATCATTTAGGAAACAACTCATTATGCTATCATAGATTCGATTCGCTTTTTTATACAATATTTCTGCAAATATCTGACATCACAAGATTGCAATTTCATATCATGTTTTTTACTTCCTTATACAAAGTATAAGAAAGTATAGTAATCGCGATTTGAGAAACGGATTTTGTATTTCGCATAGCTCAAAACTGAAAGATCGTAGAACGTTGAAAATTTATATGTGCGAATGTTATGATGTCCAGTTGTACACCTGCAACTTTGGTTTTAATACGAGTTCCCGTTTCAGAGATATTAACGACTTTACACGAATTTTCGTGACGTCTGTATGTAACTATGCACTCTTAAAACTGTAGCTCTTAAATCTGTACTGATAAGTATAAAGGATTTAAGTCCAAAAATGTCGATTTTGAGTTAAGTACATAGTCAGACTCAGAAAAAAATTCTCTATCGATTGGTATAAAGGATTTAATTCTATGTCATTTAGTCTTTGAGAAAATCCAATGGTAAAAAAAGGACCAATTCAGAAATGTACCATTCATGTATGGTATAAAATATTTAATTCAATTTTTCCCGTTATTAAATGAAGGTTGACAACCACTGAATGGTATAAAGGGTATAAATCAACGAAATACCTTTTTCCTAATCGATTCTTCTGATATGTTTTTAGCTAGTTAAACTTTATTTTTCGTCTCCTCAAAAATCAAGAATATGGACTTAAATCCTTTATACTTATCAGTACAGAAATATAAGGCCTTAAATATAAGGCTCTTAAAAAGTATGCCTTCTATCATTTTAATATAAGATGCTCAGTGTCAAAGTGCTTCTGATAATGGAAGAAATATAGAAGACACAACAAAATGAAGAGCACCGACTGAACTTCGATCTCGTTGAGAGTCACAAACTCACATTTGTGCCTTTAAAAAAGCTGTTCAGATTTCTAGCGTGCACATAACGGAACTGTGCATGTGTAACAACCGAACCCAGCCTGCACCAGTGTTTTTGATGGAGGATGTTTACGTTTGCGTTCGAAGAAGATTGCTACAAGATATTGTGTGTGCACCTGTTTCTGTGAATTTCTGTAATGCAGATCAATCGAGACAAAAGTCATTGTAACCATATGTCTCAAAGCTGTCAAATAAATGTGTGAAATGTTGGAAGATTGTATATCGCTTGATAAACCCGGTGCAGGCATGGATGTTTGATTTGGGATGACCTGAGTTTACAAAATATTGTGTGCGCTTGTTTATGTGAATTTCTGTAAAAATATGGATCAGTCGAGTGAAAAGTCATTGTAACTATAAGTCTCAAAGCTTTGAAATAAATGTCAAATTGAAAATGTGAAATAAATGTCAAACAAATGTGAATTGAAGTTTGAACGATAATAGGTACGAAACAATTTCTTGGAGTGAAAGTAGAGTAGGCATGATGAAGTGTGGATAGAAAATTACTTAAGGATGAAGTAAGTAAGTACCTTTTGCTAAATAATAGTTTCATTCGTTTGAATTTTATGTTAAAATTTAAATGTAGCTCGTGCGTTGTATGCCACAAGTATATATATATATATATATTAAGTATGGTAAAAAATATTTTAATTTTAAATTCAATGATAAATTTTATTAGGTTTATAATAATTTATTTTTATTCTCCCTGTAATCATGTGACACATTGTAAATTTCTGTTCTTTGTAAATAGAAGTTTTTTTTTAAATGTGTATTTTTATTACATTATCTTATTAAATGAGATTTTACATGTTGGTAATAGTGAAAACATTGTCGTTTTTTATATGTTAAGTTAATTTATTTCTCCAGTGTGCTTTTACCATCTGGTGTTCGGCTTAAGGCCAGTTGTCTACGTTAGTGGCCTGAGCCCAAGGGGTTGCTCTCCATTGGGGCCATTATAAGGGGACCTATCCAGTATATTTGTGCAAGTTTTACAGAAAACTATAGAAAGATTTAAATGGATAGGTTGACAAGGGCAACCTGTGATCAAAGCCAGCACATAATGTCTACCAGTTTTGAGCACAACCGCTTGGCTACTGATGGAGCACTTATTTTCTTAATTTATTTTCTTTGTAGGTGTACATTTTACATATTTTATGAATTGCTTACTCTCCTTGATGCTAAACTTAATCCGGTATTTCGGAATTCCTGATAAATTTTGTTTTGCTGCAGGTAGATACAGGAAATTCTGCTTCTAGGCGCATAATAACAGTTTTTTGCATTTTAAGTTGTTTCATCTGTGCATATTATTTAAAAAATTAACTAAAATATTTTAATCAGATATTTAAATTTATCATAAATAAATATAAAATCATGAGCATTTTTTTTTTTTTTAAAATCTTTATAGGTGAATGTTCTCAGAAGAAGAGGCCAGTGCCCAGCATTTTTTTTATAGCGAAAAAAACAGAAAGAGAAAGAAAGCTCTACAGCGAACAAGTAGCAGTTTTACATGTCAAAGTACATTTTATTCTGAATTTTCCATGCAACAATAGTCAGTTTTCTAGATTGGTTCAAAATGTAACTGTTTAAGAAATTTTCAAAACCATTCCTATCAAATCATTTTATTAAAATATTAAAAATGTTGATGTGAATGTTAATAAAATATAATTATTTAACTCGCTTGAATTTTATATTTACTGCATATTCTAACTATTCAGCAGCAAAAATTTACAAATTTTAATTTTATTCATTTATTTATTAGGTAATCAGTGATAATTAAACATAATTAAAATTACTGTTATAATGATTATAGTAAGGAAATCTAAAGTAAATGTTAACATTTCATGTTTATCTCCTTTGAGGGATTAGCAGTTCTGAAATTTAAGATATTGAATGCAGGCGTCGGGAAGTTCCTATATTTTTATATGCATTTTAATATGTTGTTACCACTATTAAAAAGAAAAAATAATTCTTGAGGTTTCAATGTTATAATATTTTTTTAAATTATTGTTCTGAAATAATAGTGACAAAAGAGTAAACTAACAGATAAAAATAGAGCAACTCTGTGATCCCTATAAATGTTCTAAATAGCAGAAACGATGGATTGACAAACAGCAAAATAATTAGTACAAATGTTATTTCAGGATAGCCAGAAACCCTTCCTCAGTTTTAACTGAGTTAATTAATTTGGTAAAATTTATCGTTTACTGCCACTAATTTTTGCCAAAATTAAACAAAACGGGGCCATCAATTCTCGAATGATTTTGATTGTACACTAAACTGTACATTTGCCAATGAAATATTTTGTAACAAGCCCTTTAGTACTATTCCGAAAAACTAGTATATTTGTCTCGACGTCATATATAATCGTATTATTTTGACGTTTTTGTTTCGAGTAGCATTTTTTTTTCTTTTAAGCAATGTTCGTGGACTGGAACCTGACTGTTTATTTATGAATCAGTTACCTCACACAAAACTGTCAATGTTTTCATAAAAATATGTATATTGCTACGGTTGTATAAGGAAGTCATATGGTATGCACATCAGATATTTTTCAGGAGTATTCAGATTTATGCTTGTCTCTAGGCTCGCTTATATCTCAAAAAATACAGACCACAAGAGTTTACATTTACGCATTTAGGACAACACAAGCACCATGCCCGAACCGAGATTCGAACCTAGGACCTGGGACTCCAGAAGGCAGCTCCGTATCGACGGTGCCACCAAGCCGGCTCTTTACATCATAATAAACAAAATGTGTCTCCGCATATAAATACTTATGCCACTAAATCTCACACAAGGAATGTTCAGGAATTAGATGTGGATATGACCCTTTAATACGTTGAGAAGCAAGATAAATTCTGCTCATTTAACATAGAAAGCCCCCATAATTTATAAACAAATTTAAAAGAAAAATATAAATGACATCTTCTCGTTAAACTGTAGCAGTAAAATTTTGTTTAAAATTTTCGAGATGAATCTTTGCAGTTGGGAATTAGTAACTGTGTTTTCATGACAAGGACACTGTACGTTTAAGAGTCAGCTTTTTAACGATCAATAGTTTTGAAAGAAATCGAGCAATGTGCAATAGAGTACATTTATAGTATCATTGCCAAAAAATTTCCCGATGACACTTAAAATCAGAATCAAACCAATGTGTCTTGATTATCTTAATACATACATATTTAAATCTAGCTATTAATCTGAATTGCAATGACAAGCATATAATTATGCATTTATAAAACCATAAAAAAATTTCCATGTCTTAAGAATACCTTATATTTGCCTCCAAGATGCAAAAGAAAGGAGTTATTTTATAATATGACTAGCAGGCTACGCCCGCTTTGCTGGTCACTATTTTTAATGAATCGTTATAATTAATGAATTCTCAAAATTGCATTAATTTTTATCATGTGAAAAAAAAAAAAAAAAAAAAAAAAAAGAGAGAAAAAAAATAAATGTCGCGTCCCCACTGCCTTCGGCCACCCCCCTCCCCCTTCCTGCCTCAGCTGGGACGGATTTTCAAAATTCCTGAAATTGTTTTTTAGATATTTGTGTGAGCTATATTTTAGAGCAAAAATCACACATACGAGTATATTGCGATATGAAAGATTCTTTGAAATAACGCTTTGCTCACTCCCCTCTTTAGGGGCTGAGTTTCTAAAATTCCAGAAATCATTTTTTAAGTATTAGCTATATTTTAGAGCAAAAATTTCATGTATATCTTTTTTTTTTTTCTTTGTTTAAGATATATAGGATTATGTGAAATCACGTTTCGCTCATGTGAAATCACGTTTTGCCTGTTTCATTCCTCCTTGGGGACCGAATTTCTAAAATTCCAATAATTGTTTTTTAGATATTTGTGTTAGTTGTATTTTAAAGCAAAAATTTTAGGAATATCTTTTTTATTTTTTTGAGATATGAAAAATTTTGTGAAATCACGTTTTGCCCTTCCTTGATAAATCACTCACTCACTCACGCACTCACTCAGGACAAACGATTTTATATATATACATTATATTTTCTTTTTATTGCATGCCCATATGACTTCATTATACTCTTTTTATAATCATTTAAAATTAGAATAAATGATGGAGTTTTGTATAGCAGTATTGTGTTAGTATTTACAGCTATTTTCCACGTCTCTTGCTCTCCAGTCTGTACTGAAGGAAATATTTGTATCATCATCTTTCTGTATCATAAAGAAAAGATCATTTTGGTTTTGTCGAGTACAATAAAAAGTTTTTGTACACGATGAATTTATCACATTTGCGATCGTTTATGTGGCTGATGTATTAGGACATTTGTATAACTCTACCCACCCGTTATTCAACGACGAACTTCATTCAGTCTATGTAAATGTCATTTGTTTGCTAATATTTCACAACTTAATGAAAAAATCATATTAAAAGAATCATAAATATATTCTTTGAAAAAGAACACAACTATTACATAGCCAAGAACTGAAAAAAAAAAAATAACTTGAATAATTTTGTTTTTCCAAATCGACTTCAATAAAAACAAATTTGTTTAAAACAAGTACATATAAAAATTGGTTGTATGTTTTTGAATCAACTATTAATCAACTATTATATGTACTATCAACTACTTTGACATAAAATCAAACACATAATCGCATCTTTATTGTATCACTATTACAAAATATAGTTTATTTATATTAAAAACACTTTAAAAACACATAAAATTAAATTTTATTTAAAATTTTTTAAATATTATCCTAAGCTTTTCGCTTTGAAATTCCAAAACATCATCAGGAATTTTTATTACTAAATGAAATTGGCAGTTAAAAATTTTTTTTCCTTTCACAGTCAACAGTTAAGTCTTTTAATAACATGAATAGCAGCAAAGTCAATTTGAAGTCCGATGAAGGTTGGACCAAGGATTATTACTATTCACGTTATTAAAAGACTTAACTGTTGACTGTGAAAGGAAAATTATTAAAAAATTGCTCATTTAATTCAGTAATAAAAATCCCTTATGATGCTTTGGAATTTCAAAGAAAAAAGCTTAGGATAATATTTTTAATTTTTTTTTTTTTTTTTTTTTTTTTTTTAAAGTAAAATTAATTTTACGTGTTTTTAAAGTGTTTTAAATAACAAACGACAGTGTATATAAATAACAAACGACACGTTTTTAATTAACTCTTTTTAGAGATATTGTTTAAAATATAGTTTTGCTAGTGGTGTTGTCATACAGTCATTTTCTGCACATGTAAGCTCATTAACCCGGTACATATGGTTTAAAGTGGATTTGGGACAATTACAAAAATCTATGCCTGCACAGAGATTCGAACCCGGTACCTAGGTACTGATATCCAGAGTGTTAACCATTCGATAACCAGATGGGCCTACAAAATATAGTTAAGCATAAATCCGTTAGTTTCTATGTCACACACAAAATTAGTTGAATAAAAATTATTGATGTTTCCATATATATATATATTAGAGTCAATAAGCATTTTGTGAATCTCTCAAATATATTCCTCGCTAAAACCGGGGTTTTCTCATTAAAAAAGAGCTATGCTCCTATAGACTTAACATTGTACCAACCAAGTATTTCCGATTATCGCGTTAAATCCAAGTTCTCGTTAAATCAGAGCTCGTTATAAGCGAGTTCGTCTGTATATTATTTCTTATTGTTTCAGAAGTATTCGGACGGCATATATTCGTTGTTTTATTAGCATCATTAGTAGAAACTGTATTAGCTTATAAATAACATTGTCACCATATAAGAGTAATGTTACTGTGCCATCGATAACTCAATTTACTTTTTTATATGATATTTTCCCAAATATGTGACATCACACGGTTTACATTATCACAGCATTATCTTCAAAATGTCTCGTCATATATAAACAACTAGGTCTAGTAATCGCATAGAGAGAAAATCAGTCAATTTAAGGTAGATATGCCTCTTTAAATTTGCATTCATTATAGTTGTAATAAAAGAAATCGAACTGTGTGCAATAGTGCATCATTAGCAAAAATACCACGAAGCCACTTGAAATCCGAGTCAAACCCAAGCCCGGAATCTCCAAATACTCTTCATTTTTAATTAATCAATTAATTACTTTCCGAACACTATAGTGAGGAAAGTATTATAATCATGTCAAGAATCCGAATTTGAGATTTTGATGTTTCTATACGTTTCGAGGTCCCCTGAGTCCGTTTTCAGTATTTTTACGATGATGTATGGATGTGTGTGTGTCTGTATGTGTCTGTATGTGTCTGTGTGTATATGTATGTATGTGTCTGTATGTGTCTGTATGTGTCTGTGTGTATATGTATATGTGTGTATGTATGTGTCTGTATGTGTATGTATGTGTCTGTGTGTATATGTATGTGTGTGTATGTCTGTGAGTGAACACGCTAGCGTCTAAACGCTTTGTTCGAATAAGCTGAAAGTTGGTACGTATATTGTAAGTCACCATAGTACGAACCCTATTGATTTTGGTGAATCTAGCACTTATGGTTTTTTTACAGGGACACCAGGAAGAATTCTTTATCATTATGGCCTATGGGGCCAAATTTTTAAAAGTGCGATAGCGTGTTAACGCTTTATTAATCTGAGCAAAAAATTTGTACACATGTTATAGGTCACAGTTTTACCAGCTGTATATAATCTGGTGAATTTAGAACTTACACTAGCATCTAAACGCCTTATTCAATTGAGCTAAAAATTTATATGACTATTATAAACTACTGTTGCACTAACTATAAGCATTTTGGTGAATCTACCATTTATAGGTTTTTACAGGGACACAACACAAAAATCTTTACCATTATGATCTATGGGCTCAAAGTTCAGTAGCGTTAAATAAAACATCGTGTAATAGATGGAGAAAAATACTCAAGCACTCTATTATGGTTTTCTCTGTTTTGTTTGTTTAACAACTTCTCTTTCTTTACTTTATCTACAAAACTGTTAATTTCTCGATGATCGGAAAGTCGAGTGGAGTCACTCCAGATTTTTTAAAATTGAAATCTGGAGAAAGTAATATTTACAACATAGTTCCAGCAAAATTACAATAGTTTATTTTTATACTGCGAGTTTACCTGTGACTTAATTATGCCCTCTTTTATTACAGGTTTAAAATCTTAATGAAGGATTAAGTATTGTATAGCAATATTTTATTACATTGTATAGCTGCCATCCGTTCCAATTTTTGAATAACGTTATTTTTAATTATATTTTTATAAGCTTCTGTAGCAGTTTTTCAATATTAAATAAGTTAAAAATTTCTATTAAAAATTTCCAGTATCAAAAGGAAAAGGAACGGTCGGCAGCCATGGAATTTGCAACCATATTCTTTGTCTCTGGTTTTTTAATCCGCTTTATAAAGAAGGAAAGATAACCTCAGCCTCATCAAAATGAGTTAAATAACCATTTATTTTGTAAATAATTAAGAAGTTAAGTTTTTATTTCTTTACACGAAGGACGTATGACATTTGCTATTTTTTATAAGGCGGATGTATTAATACTTTTGAATAACGCTTATCCACTATTTAATCAATGATGCTTCAGTTCATATGTGTGTTTATTTCTGTAAATTAGATATTTTTATACGTTATAAGATTTATTAATATATATATTATAATGTCCTCCATTTGTTGGTATTTTTGAATTTAGTTAAAAAGAATATATTAAAAAATATCATTAACAAATTCATTGAAAGTTAACGAAGAACCAAAATGTAAAAATAAACTAGAAAGCTTTTTTTTCTTTTTCAGTTGGACAGTAAAAGTATCATATAAATATCTTAGACTAATACCTTGGTTAACTATATTCGCCATTTTTTTTTTTCAATAGCACTCATTTGAAGATAAAAATTTGTATAGAAAACTTAATAATTGATCTGCATTTATAAACTGAATTGGTTAAAAATAGATGTATCTATAGTTCAATTTAAATTCTCAACTAAGTTTTTTAATAAGTTTGATCCTCCATCTTATTTCAAATTGGCGGTTGAAAGTATCCAATTAAAGTAAAATTGTTTTTATGAAATTATTTGTATGTAATTTGGTATGTGTGTATATCAAATTCTCGACCAAGTTTATTTATAAGCCTAACCTGCTACCTTCTTTCAAAATGACTGACATGAAAATAAAAAAATATTCAACTTGTATTTCTGATTAATTTGAAAAAACTTGTTTTTTTTTTTTTTTTTTTTTTTTTTTTTTTTTAAATAAAACATAAATAATTCTATCAAAGCATAGTAGCAATTTAAACAGAAATAAAAACTCGCAAAAATAACATTATGGTAAACAATACTTTAATCATTAAATTTTATAGATTAATGCACTGTGATATGAAATTGCAGTTAATAAAAATCTATTTTTTTTTTCTTTTTAATTTGATGCATTAAAAAAATAACTACCAAAGTGAGATCTAAAATTGAAGTTTTTAACCGGTTACATAAAATGTCACTTTAGAACATTTAAAACTGTCAATCGATATATCTTGCGTGAAATAATCTAACTTCTATAAAATGTTGAAACCTGAAAGCCAAATAAATGTCGTTTTAAGCGAAACAAAAAGTGTTCACCTGTCAGCTAGGGAAAATTTCCTTCGGAACGCTTTAAGTGCAAAACATTGTAACTGTCTAATAGTGACAGATCGTAGTGATTGCAAGTTTTATAGGTTGTAGAGGTATTTTGTACTACGATTCTTTTGAAATTTCACTATCAGAATTAGAAATATTTATTATTATTATTATTTTTAATATCACATACGAAGATTGTAGTTAACGTTAATTATTTTGCAGTAAAAATAATTTATAAAGCAATTAAAAATTTATTTTTCAATAATTCATAAGAAATATGTAAAATAAACATTTGAGAAGTATGACGGTTTTAAATATAACCATTTAAAGGTGTCAGTTAAAATAAAATATGACAATTTAAAGATGTTTTATCACGTTCGGTAATATAATTTAGTAAATAAAACATGATCCCATAAATTTAAAATAACAGATATGAGTTTGAATGTAATTTTTTTTTTTTTTTTTTTTTTTTTTTTTTTAACCACGTATAGAAAAATAAATGAATTTAAAAGAACGTCTGTTTTTAAAGAATAAGATTTTGCTTTAAAAACTGAGCTTTATTTTATTTATACTTTTTTCTGCTTACAGGGTGCGTGGGAAAGTCTTTTAAAAGGACACTTCCATCATTTTATTAAACAAGAAAATTCTTCGCAATTAAATATACATATATATATATTGCAATTTCTTGTTTATAATTTTTTTGTTAAGAAAAAATAAGTATCCTTACAAAAACGCAGATCTTACAAACCATTTAGTAATCGACCAATGTCTTTTTTACCTTTTATTTATTTATTTATTTATTTATTTTTATTTATTAATTTATTGATTTATTTTGTCAGAAAGTTATGTCTTCTTCTTGAATGAATGATCAATAATGATGTGGCAGGATTATGAAAATGTTCTGGCCGATAATCTGCTGCTATAAGCACCCTTTATCACAAACGGAGACTACTAATTTTCACCAAGATGCAGCCTTTATTCATACCAAAAGCGGCATCACAAAGACAGTGTTGCCAATATTAGGGACTTTTTTATTCAATATTTACCACTAATTTTTAATTGCAATACTTGTCCATTCGCATCGAAGATGAATGGTCTATCATGTGTAACAAACATCACTCCTCAAAATTATTGGTGATTATTGAATAAAAAAGTACCTAAATTTGGCAAAATTGCAAAAAGGCATGGTTTCAGGCCAATGAAAATTATGTATTGGACTGGTCGGCTAAGAGTCCCGATGTCAACCCAATCGAAACTTATTGGACATTTTATCATGAGGTATTTAGGAAAACGGTAAATGTTACAACAATAGGAATGAACCGGAGAAAACTATAGAACATTATATAAAAATCTACGATTTATTGTTTAAATATATTAATAATATATTTAAAATTTCGGGAAATAGGTAAATGTGTAACTTTTTATACTTTAAAGAAAGTTCCATAAAAATAATAATAATAATAATAATAATAAAATTAAATAAAAAATTAAATATAAAAAAGAAATATACAGTTCCCGCCGCTTATTAAAATCACATTCGTTCTGAGGCAAAGTGATTTTATTAAGCAGCTGATTTTTATATCCGGCGAACGTTCCTGCACTCAAGGAAGAGGTATTACTTCCCTGAATTTAGAAAGAAATTTCAAAATGGAACGAATAATGGAATTAGTAAACAATATCAAGTAATATTTGATGAATAATTAATTATTCCTCCGATATAAGTAAATTAAACGCATTCCGAATTTCCATGCGAATTCCTTTTTTTTTTAAAAAAAAAAAAAAAAAAAAAAAAATCATCATTATTTTATTTTACCAAAAGTTCACGCTTTTTTTTTTTTTTTTTTTTATAAATTTAAAATCTTTCCGTTTGAAACTCTTAACCCTCTGTACCATACTGTAGACTGTAGGCAACATACCGTTCGATCGTGGTTCAAATTCAAAGAATCGGTTCTACAACGTAATCACGCACTGTAGCCTGTCGTATACACTCACAGTTAGAGAATCTAGTATCTAGAAACACAACTGGATGGCGCCGTATGTCGTAAGTTGAAGTTCATTACTCGACAGTGGGTAACTAACGACAAGTGCGGACCGGCTCTGATTCAAAAAATAATAAAAAAATAGTTTTTCGTGTGTTTTGTGTTTTATATTGAAACAGTGAAGAGGTAAGTGTTTCAAATTCATTGTATAATATTGATTTTGACCCAATTTCACGTATTTTATAGGATTTTATGCTAAAAAGTGTTTGTTGCCTGTAGGTGTTTTTGTTTGTTTTTTCGAAATTTATGAGAAATAAAAAAAAAACCTGAAACACGTGTATTTTATTTTTTTCCAATTATTACGAAACAAATAAACACAAAAATATTAAAGGTCATGAGTTACAGAGGGTTAATTTATAGCTATTTCAAAATAAGAACTAGAAATTGTCTTTTAACAATTAAAAATTAAAAAATATATATATATCATTTGCAAATCAAATCAAATTGTAACTTATTGCTGCGTTTTGAAGAATACGTTCCTTGAAATTGTTAGGGAGATAAGTTATGGGGCATGTTTAATTTGTAACTATACTGCAAGTGTAAATTGTCGACAATGCGCGATAACGGGTACTTTAATTTCTTTTTTTTATTTAAAAAAATAATAATAATAATTTCAATGTAAATTAATTTTTCTTCTTTAGTGTGCATAAATGATAATTTTGGCTGCTGAGGATATTATTTTGAGTTTATTAACCGGCGATGTTGATTTTATTAAGCGGCGGTTTCAACATTAGTTTGTATTGATTTGATTCCAGTTCTGGCAATTTGATCAGATTAAGCGTCTGATTTTATTAACCACTGATTTTAGTAAGCGGCGGTTACTGTATATTTATTTTTTTAAATCGTAGATATCGTATCAGCTCTAGCATACATGGTTAGTCCTTTTAACAATTAAATTAAAACTATACGGTTGTAAAAACTAGATAAATAAATTATTGGAAAACCAAGTGTAAAATATACGAATGAATAATTTTCAAAACTTTTTGAATTACGGCTTAAATAGGCTATTTTTTTTTTGTCTCTCTTTTGTACGGACTTCATTTAAAAAACGATCTAGAACATTGCAACTTAGGAGTTTCTTTTTTGTTCGACGAATGGAATTTTAAATAAACCACATCCCACATCTTAGATCATTTAAAATTCTAAGCAATGTTGTAGTTAAATTGAAAACTTTTGTTCGGAATTCTTTTTCTTTTTCTTTTTTTTCTCCCTTCGATAAGATTCTTTAAAAATTCGAAAGCAATTTTCGAACAGTGTAGATTTTTGTATTTTATTTGTAGAGCATGTGGCAGCTTATTTTGAAGACACTTGTTTAACCTGTTTCATATAGAATGTTTTACATGACATTTTTGTTTACTATTTATATATTTACACGTATACTTGTATAAAATGTAGCATTAAATTCTCAGGATACATAATTTTCGATCTTTTTTTAATAATACACATTTTTTCTCAACTCAGTACGTTGTTTGTTTATGGGTAAAATCTAAGAATTGAATTTTCATCAATATCCGATTGATCCAATTTTGCGTATATATATATGTATATATATATATATATATATATATATCCAAACACAATACGTGTTCAAGTAACTACGGAGTTAAGAGAGTGGCCCTGGGCCTCAATAAACCAGTTCATTTATTATTATTATTATTATTATTATTATTATTATTATCGAATTTTAACGCATTTTCGATCGTCTGATTGAGCTGAAATTTTTTATACATATATAAATCCGACCATATATGCTTAATTAGTAAGGAATAAGGGTGGGGGATGGGAGACCTGGGCTCTCAAATCTAGTTAAAAATTTATATAGAACTTTAAAATACTCCCCATTGATGATTCCGAAAATCGAAAAAATCTGGATGCGGTGCACCTTTGCAGGGTCTAAGCTACCCCTCTGCGAAGCATTAGCTCTGCCATCAATAATCATAAATACAGTGTGCAGACACACAGAAAAAATTATCTTTATTTATATACATCACATGCTATTAGAATTTTTTTTCTGAATTATATTAAAGAGTTTAACCATCTTTTATTCAAAATGTATTCATAAGGTTGTGTGCGATAATCTTTTTATTCATTCTTTTTAACTTTCCTTTTCATACTTTTTTATATTTTTATTTATTTATTTATTTATTTATTTTGTCTCTCAAATACACAGGCATGATAAAAAAATGTTTTAAATAGGGTTTTGAATTATTTGTTTCAATATAAAGGAAAACATATCAAAAAAAAAAAAAAAAAAAAAGAAAAAAAAAAGGTAGTTATAAACTATTGCCGGTGAAAAAAAAAAATCTTCCTTTGATGGGTTTTAATATAGTGTCAAAAGATTATATTCATTTAGACACAAATGATTTTTTCTTCCTAAATTAGATGTTTTTTATTTTTCATTTTATCACAATTTGAAATTTAAAATGTTCCTCATAATTAAATTTATCATGAATTTTTATAATAATAGTTAAAGCCATTGGCATTCTATTTATATTTTTTCCTAGTGAAAATTTCGTTACCTATGGAAACTATTATTTTAATACAGTTGAAATATGTCTTTGATATTACAAAATCCATGTTATTATGAAATCATATATTACTCTTTCTTAATTTTTAATCAAAAATAATAAACATATCTGAAGTTATTTAGTGTATTTAATTCAAATAATATGCTCTTTTAATGAATAAAATACTTTATGAAGGAATATATCAATTCAACAGACACCTCTCTTTTATATTAAATATTCTATCTTATTACGTTAAAATCATATTTTATTCCTTGTTACTTTTAAATTAAAAAAAAAATCTAGAGGGCTTCCACTCACCTTTCCGAATATTAATTAATTAACGGTTGTATAAATAAAGTAAGAGAAGTCGTTAAATAAACAAAAGAGAAAATTATAATACAGTCATTTGCAAAAGTTTAGATCTTCAGTCTTAATTAACATAATTACGACAAATTTTGTAGTAGTCACATAGGATATTAACCAACCGCCATACGAATGCTACGACATCAATAAACTGAACACAAATAATTATAAGATAAAAAACTTTTTGTAAACCATTTTTTTTTAATTTTCTGTTGAATCATAGCTATAGAACTAACAATATTAGCATTTTATCAATGCGTATTTTTACGAAATTATAAATAATTGTATTTATTTTTGTATAAATTATTTGAAAGAGGCTTAGTAAGTTGATAAAATGTCAATTTTCTGCATTTCCAACTCTTTTTCGCGTTAAAATAGCTTAATTTTTCCTTTAAAACGCATTAAAAATCTCCAATAGACAGGTAATGGATCTGGCGCCAAATTTGGCGACTTTTTGCCCTTGGTGTCTTTTTTGGCGAGAAAATCCTTATTATCGATATACCAAAGATGGACGCTTTAATGTGATTGGTGAAAGAGTTACGGGAAAATTTCCGAACATTCTTGGTTCGGCAGAAATGTATATAAGGAGCTCCAGCGCACCAAACCCAGATTAGTTTTCAATGAGTTTCGTCAATGCTTGCAGTGCTATTGAAGGAGTTCTGAGCCTCTTTTGCTTTATGTGCTTTATGGGTTTCGCCTCTCATTCTCGGACAACTTACGAACCCACAAGTACGAAACAGTATGAAATCTTTAAATTGATAATGACGTCAATTTTTGTGAGATGCATAATTTAACTTTTTACAATTTTTTAACGCTCACGTTTAATTCAATGTATTTATTTTTGTGTCGAAGAAAATGAACTCGTATTTTTTTTTTTTTTTTTGGCAACAATTAAATTATAGCTAATATTTTAATGGCTATTTATAAGGTATATATATATATAGATTAGGAGGTCGTTATTTTCATATTTTAATTAATTATAAGAAAGCTATTCGAAAATTCGAAAATCGGACTTTAAAGTATTGTGTTGTCATCGGGTTGTGAGCTATTGTAAAAGTTTAGCTTTCCTAGCTAGTAGGGAAGTTAGTTAAAAATAGGTTGCAAGATTTGTACCGGACAAACAAACAAGAATAGAGGTTAATAAAAACATGGTAAAAAGAACTTGCCATTAGCACAAAGAAAATTTAGCGCTTAAAATCTTTGCGAAAAGGAGCAAGTACACGGAGTAAAAAGGCAATCGAAAGTTCATAATATTAACACTTCCCCTTGAATTTACAATTCTGTTATTTTTACCATACCAAGAGCATTCCTTAATAGTTCAAAACGGGCTTGCTTTTGGCAACGCTTTTGTAAAAATACCTGCAGGTTGATGTTCACCATCAATATGTTGAATATTGAGTTCACCAGATAAAAAAATTTCACGTACAAAATGAAACTTGATGTCAATACGTTTGGTTCGTTGGTGAAATTCTGGATTTCACACCAAACGAACTGCACTTGCATTATCCACTTGCAGGGTAGGAAATTTTTTTGGCATTGCCCCACTAGATGTGGGGCGATGTCATCAAAGAGACGTTTCAGCCGAACTATTTCTTTAGTTGCCTCACATGCAGCTACATATTCTGCTTCTGTGATGCTTAATGGCACACACTGCTGCCGACGACTAGCCCAGCCAATGGCTGCTCCATTATATTTAAACACAATACTAGAGACACTTTTTCTCGTTGTTATATCACTAGCGTAATCTGCATCACTATATGCCTCTAAGGTTCCAGGCTGAAAACCAGATGTGAATATTAATGCAAAATTATATGTTCCTTTGCTGTACATTAGATTTCTTTTAATCATCGACCAATGACTTTCTTCAGCTTTATCCAAGGATTGTTAACAATATGATACAGCAAAGGCAATATCAGGACTCTTGAGAATAAATTACAACGTATGTCTTTGATAGATTAAAACAGACATAGAAACGTTATAACGATAACCTTCACTGCAATGCACACCTGGATTGTGATTGAATTTCACAGAGCGTGCGTGTTACCCGCTATGCTGGAATGTGCACAGCGTATAGTTTAAACAAGGATTCAGTTTGCATTGAGACTGACGGATAGAATTATAAATATTGAAAAAATGGTCTTTTTGATTTCTAAGATCGCTTCGGCAAGTTACAGTGCAGGAAAATGCGGACAAACAGATGTTCGTTTAAACGTTCTGATTTTAACATTCATATACTTAAGGTATCTTTTTGTACTAAATCGATGATGCTGTACAACATTCTATTTTACTTTTTTCCCCTACCTTATACTGTTTTGGAGATAGAAATGCTAACTTCTCTATTTTCCACCAGATAGCGCTGTAAGCAGTCGCATCTCGTTGCGCACGACCATTTTGGTATACTTACATACTACTTTTACGAATGTAGCTGCAGCCGCTCAGCAGTCAAAAAAGTGAAAACGAACTTTTTCAAGAACCTCGTAATTTGTTTTAATCTTAATACAATCATAATGGGAGCTATTTCAGGCCAAGGTAGTTACGACAAAAAAATAAATAAATAAATAAAATAAATAAATAAAAATAAAAATTGAAATCGGAGCATCTCTTTCAAAGTTATAAGCTAACAAACAACAAACACGTATGATTTGTATTGAGAACCTCCTTTCTGTGGAGTCGGTTAAAAACGACTATGCACAATCGGTGTGACCACTTACAGTGACCGTACTTTGAAATACATATAGCATACGTGTCACCCGCTAGGCTGCGACATGTGCAATATTGTTCAAGCGTGCACAGTGTAGGAAATTGCCAACAAACAAATGCATGATTTAAGCGTTCTGTTTTTAGCATTAAGTGTCTTTTCATACTAAATAGATGAAGCTTTACAATTTTGCAATTCACTTTTTCCTCCCTATCTTCAACCGTTTTCGAGATAGGAACGCTAATTCTGCTGTTTTCCACCAGCTGGCGCTATAAGCGGTAGAATCTCGTAGCGCATGGCCACTTTTCTAAACCTACATACCACTTTTATGACTATAGCTGCAGCCGTTCAGCGGTTAAAAGAGTTGGGGCTGATTTTTTGGGCACGCTGTATTTTTTTTTAGATCGTAAGGATATTACAATGGGATCTATTTCAAACCAAAACCGTTACAACAAAACAAAAAGTATCAAAATTGGAGCATCCGTTTAGAAGTTATGAGCTAATAAACAAAAAAAAAAAAAAAATCAAAGCAGTCTTTGGGGACTGCCGATAGAAGTGAAAACTAAGTAACTTGTGAATTGTATCGTCCAGCTATTAGACTATTATTTTAGAATTATTTTTGGTTTGTAAAGAAGTGTTAATGACCAATTTAAACCTTTATCCTTGATCATAAACACTTCTTTATAAACCAATAATAATTCGAAAATAATAATCTAACAGCTCGACGATACAATTCACAGGTTACTTAGTTTTCACTTTTATCGGCAGTCCCCCAAAGAATGTTTAGGAAATATTTTCGCATGAATTGTTTTATTTATCAGTAGAAAGTACTATCATGTATATGGTGAAATACAATTTTCATTTATTGCGCTATCGTACACAATTATTGCAAATATTTTACATAAAAAAGTTTACACTTCAGAAAAATCAACTTTGAATAATTAAAAATGACGTCAATTTTCGTGAGATGCATAATTTATTTTTATTTTATTTATTTTTTATTGTTCACGTTTAGATAAATGTATTTATTTTCCTGTTAGAAAAAAAAATAAATAAAACTCGTATTTTTTTTGGCAACAATTAAATTACAAATAAAATTTAAATGGCTAATTTCTTGCTATTATTAGCTAACAAAATTGCTATTTTATGCATAAAAATAACAAAAACAAAGATTTTTTCGGAATAAAAGGCAGCCAACTTTGTAAGTTAGGGTATAAGCTATCTCCATTACAAATTTCATCGAAATCCGTCGAGCAGTTTTGGCGTGAAACTCAGTTAAATAAATTCACGGACATTCACATTTATAATATATATAAGATTATTTGTATCATACAAGGATGGAAAGCGTCAGCTGACGATGACGGAAAATCAGGAATTTTTCTTCACCCAAAAGTGCTCAACGCGCCTAAAGAAGTTTTCACTTCAATAAACAAACAAACAAACAAACAAACAAACAAACAACAAAAAAAAAAAGATACGGTTTTAATTGAGAACCTCTTCTTTTTTGAAGTCGGTTAAAATGCAAAATTAATAATTCTTGATAAAATATAAATTCTTGACTAGACCCAATAATAATAAAAAGAATATATTTGACAGAAATTTGACACAGGTTTAGTATAGGACACTTTGGTGATAAGTTCTCAAGCTACGTCGGTGCCAAATTTCAAATTTTGTCAAGGGTTTCTATTCTAAGGTTGTTCCAAAAATTTTCTATTTGTACCTCTGATGCTCAAGTTAAATATCTGTTTTGCAATGTATTGAATATTTTTATGCAATAACTTGGCGAAATGAAACAGTTTTAGTGAAGGACTCCATTCGTAAATATTGAAATTTGCCACCGAAGTAGCTTTGAAGTTATCCGTCAAAGACTTTGGCTTCCTTGGCTGTAAAAGCTATTATAACTCTAGCCATGATTCCAAAATATAAATATATTATACAATATTCCACAGAAAAACTAGTATGTTGTGGCCACCACAAGACTTTCTTCTATATTTTCCTATATTAATTCACTAAGTGAAATAATTTATTAAAACTATTATTTATTAAAAAATCTAACAGGATGAATGCAAACGATTTTCATCTTTGAGAAAACTAACACTAATTATCCAAAGACAGACAGTTTTGTCTATAAATAGCATCTTAAAAAAGGCGTTTTTATAGCGGTTATCTCACACGTCAGGTTTCGTACAGTTATATGCTTTAGAAGTTGAGATATAGCCTTCTCATTATCGAAGAAAATTGCAGTATAGCAGTGCCACCTATTGGTCGATAAGCATCCATGTTGAATCAGCAAAAATATCTTATAATGGTCTTCTCACATATCGCGTTTTGTTTAATCATACGCTATTGAACCTGAGATATAGCCTTCCATTAAACTGAGGTAATTGCTGCATAGCAGCGTCACCTGTTGAACGTTTGACACCAATAACTGACAGCCGCTAATTTAGATTAAGGTGCGTCTATATATAAATTTATATACAATTCTGAGCAGTAGTTCCGGAGATACAGTTGCTACAAAATGTTTTTCACTCACACACACAGACAGACGGACAGACAAACATTTTCTAAAAATGACTAGACCACTCAAAACGTGTAAATCCGTCGAAAATCCTAAGTCAAAATTTTTTATGAATCCAATTTTTTCTTCTGTTGAATATAGAAGAAAGTAATAAAGAAACAATACTAATAATTACGTTCAATGGGTTCGACTAGATTATTTCATAAAAAAAAGTTCTTTTAAAAATTTCATCTTTATTTCTCAAAACGCCATTTAAGACCAAGGCTTACTTTAAAAGTAGAAATATAATATGGAATATTGTTTTAAACAACTATAAAATACAATAATAAAAAGTATAAGGAAAGTTGGTGCTAATTTTTTTTAAAACAAGAATTACACCAAAAAAAAAAAAAAAAAGAATTCGGCGAAATGGCGATGTTAAAAATTTAAAAGCACAGCTTTAGTATGGGACGCATAGACCTATTATTACAAGTAATAATAGGTCTATGATGTACCCTTTTTAACGGACTTTAAACAATTTTTTGCAGTTTTGAAGGAAATTCAATTCAAAAAGCCGTCGTAATTGAGGGAACAACTTCAGTATAATCCCACAACGATTTGGCGATATTTTTTGTTGGCGATTATGGCAAAATCATAAATCTAAAAATTATAAATCATAAATGACAAATGATAAAATCATAATCTAAATCATAAATCATAAAACATAAAATCATAAATCCAAAATAAACAACATATAGGCTGCCATATTATATAGCAAACAGTCCAGAACGACATCGTTATCGTTCAAAACGGCGCCAAAGAAAAATCGCCAAATTTAGCTCTGGGGTTTACTGAAGTTATATCTAATTGGGTAATATAGACCTTGGCGAGATCCGGCTGAGCTACTTTGGCGCCAAATTTTAAATTTCACCTAGACCCCCATGCTAAAATTGTTCCCAGATATGAAATTTTCGTAGAATGAAGAAATAATTTATTATATCTGTAGATATAGATTGTAAAATAAAAAAAACCCAAATATAAAAATGAAGGGATAAAAATATTGTATTTAACAAAATAAATTATACGATACTGAATGAAACCGTCGTCATGTTAAATTTACCAATATTTGTCCAGTGGCTGACATTTTGGCGAGTATGTTGCTCGGTTGCCAAATAGGCGATAATCATGAAATATGTGGCGGTCCTTTTCTCGCCAAATCGCTCATAACAGGAAATCCACACGACGTCCTGTTTTCATCGTCGAAATTTGAAATTGCGCCAAGGCCGTCGTTCATTCTTGATTAGACCCCGGTTTTAAAGGACAAACACATATTGGCTTGATTAATAATCTAAAAATTCTGTTATAAAAATACAACTTTTGGAGCAGCTTTAGTATGAGATACCTTGGCGACTTTAAATAATGTTTGCCAATTTGGTGATGATTTATATTCAATTTTTAACGAAAATGGCTAAAAATAAAAGCAGGTTTTATAATAAAATTTGGTACTTACGTATTATCGCAACCAGGTTGGCGCGATTTGTAAGTTTGAGTAAGAAAGTTACGTTATTAGTATTAATTAAGTTATTATTATTATTAGTTATTATTATTATTAAGTTATTATTATTATTATTATTATTAAAGTTATTATAAGTATATTATTATTATTACTATTATTATTAGTTGTTATTATTATTATTATTATTATTATTTATTATTATTATTATTATTATTATTAGTTAAGTTATTAGTATTAGTTAAAGTATTTCACGGCATTCAATCTAACCAGTAAGCAAAATAATTTCTTTACGAAAAACCACGTGTAACACGTAGGGTTGCCGTAAGTAGGGTCGCCAAATTTCGCGATTTATGTGAATTTTGGCCTGGTTGCGATAATACGTAAGTACCTAAAATTTTATTGGTTTCACAGTCTAATTTAAGTATTTCTGATTTTTAACAATATATTTTTAAATAATTTTTTCAGATGTCTCTTCAAACGGCAGCTTCTAAATATTTCGGCGAATGAATCTTGGAATAGTTATTCTTCTTCAACCATCTTTGTTCGACGCCTTGATCGACGTCTCTTGGAAGTAGAACGTCTGCGTCTTTGGAACAACTGTAGTATTTCCCCTCAGCTAGATTTGGCGATTTTTCGTTGGCGATTATGGCTAAATCATAAATCTAAAAATCATAAATCATATTGCATAAATGATAAAATCGTAAGCTAAATTATAAATCATAAATCATAAAATCATAAACCCAAAATAAATAGCATGCAGGCTGCCATATTATATCGCAAACAATCCAGAACGACATCGTTATCGTTCAAATCGGCGCCAAAGAAAAATCGCCAAATTCAGCTGAGGGGAAATACTATAGTTGTACCATTTTTTGATTCATACTTGCCATCTTTCAATATTTTCTTAGACACCAAATAGTTTAGTATATCATTCGGAGATGTGCCTTCAGGATTCCCAAGATGACTACAAGCGTTCATAATATTTTTTTCAGTATTAGATTCTAACTTGTTTATTTCAGACATCTTTGACTTATTTTATTATTTTGTTCAGATATACCGGTGAAATTTTTGCAGAAATTTTAAGAAAAGATTTTATTACAAAATAATTTCGAATGGACAAGTAAACTACAAATTTAATTACAAAAAAGCTTATATCGAAAAATTAACAGAAATTATTGTTCTAGAATGAATGATTTATAGTTCTCGTGTATGTGAACACGAAAAAATGAAATAATATTCATGGAGTTTGTGCAGCTCGATCCTATTTTATTTTCACTGGAATTGGTAAATGCATAGAGTTGAATAATTACTGTGTGGGAGCATGTAAACGAAACTCATGTAGATTTTTTTTTTTTTTTTAATTTATTTATAGTAATTTAGTTTAGGTTTAAACAATATACATACAACTATAGCTTTACATTTTCTACAAATAATAATTTGATAGAAGCAGATTTCACTGTCATCTACATAATTAAAATCAGGCTTATCTGAAAAATATTCAGAATTGAAAATTTTTGTGATATCTTCAGACTTCAGACGTCAGGGAAGCCAAAAGTGTCTTAATGTTTTCTGTGTGTGGAGGGAAAAGTGGTATATGGTTATTTAAAATTCTATGTTGTATAGTACATTTAAAATGGTTTTGCAGTTGATTTAGAGTTTAAATTTTAAAATTTAAATAACTTTCTGTTTATAAAAGAATGCAGATGACTTTAAATTCAAATTATAATATATATACAGGGTGATCAATTTAAAAGAGTACCCATTGGTTTTTCTATACTATTTTAACACTGAACTATTCTACACTAACTATTCTAACACTGAAGTATGATTGTTTAAAACTTGCTTAACCCTTTGAGTGCTATGGACGCACATATGCGTCCAGCGAAAGTCATTAATATAGACTATGGACGCAAATACGCGCTTAGGAGATGTTATCAGTATGGACTATGGACGCAAATACGCGCCCGGCAAAAATGATCAGTGTACTATGCAACACTCGCATAAAGCGCGTCCGCGATAAGAATGAGACAACTCGTCAGCGCCTATCGCGCGCCGTCCGTATGGACCGCTTATGGCCGCATAATTTCCAACACAGTTGGACTGTTACAACTTTATTTGTGAGGTAAAACAGAAATGGAGACGCACAATGTTATTTAATTCTGTGATAATTTTGTTTATGAAACGCAAAATTTAATTCAAATTTTTTACATTATCATTCCTACATTACATTTACATTCCCATTTTCATTTTTACCATGTTTTTATTAACTTCTATTCTTGTTTGTTTGTGTGTTTGTTTGTTCGGTATAAATATATTTTTAAGTAACTTCCCTACTAGCTAGACATTTGAAACTTTCACAGTAGCTCAGAACCCGGTGACAACACAATACTTTGAAGTCAAATTTTCGAATTTTCGAATAGTTTTCTTTTAATTAATTAAAATATGAAAATAATAAGCTCCTAATAGCAATAAAAATACTCATTAAAATATTTGCTATCCGCGATTGTAATGAAATGCTCGACCTCTGGTGGGCTAAGGTGAATTTACAATTAACATGCTTTAATTCGGCTTTCATAAAGCCGCCATTACTTGCCGATGTTTAGTTTCACATATATTTATTGAATAAAAATGAATAAATCCGGTACAAAAGATAACACATACTGTTGTGTGCTACAGTGTAACTCCAAAGGATCAAGAAATTCAGAATTAAGCTTCCATTTTATATCCAAATGGCAAATTTAAAATTTCAGTTGCTTCGGCTAATGGAAGTAAAGAATTAATCAGATGATTTAAAACTAATATTTATTCAACTTCAGTTAAGAATCTACTTCCGATCGAACTTTGAATAAACTGAAATATTTTTTTCCAAAAGCAGTCAATTTTTCATAATGTAATGGCGGAGAAATTATAGCACGAATATTAAGTAGAATAACAAAAAGAACAATAATAAATACACGTGGCTATTATATTTACTAACAACAAAAGCTGAAAAAGCGCCATCTATCGATCATTACAAACACGGATAATTTAATTGTTGAAAAAAAAAAAATTACGAGTTTTCATTCGACATAAAAATAAATACATTTAATTAAACGTGAGCGTTAAAAAATTGTAAAAAGTTAAATTATGCATCTGGCAAAAATTGACGTCATTATTACATAAAGATTTTCTACACATTCATAAAGTGCTAATGTAGTTCATGATGCAAATATATGTTGTTCGGAAAGTATTAATATTTTATATTTAAAACCAACTTTTTTTGTTTTATTCAAATTTCCCGTAACTCTTTAACCAATCACATTAGAACGTCCATCTTTGGAATATCGATAATAAGGATTTTCTCGCAAAAAGTCGCCAAAAAATCGCCAAGGGCAAAAAGTCGCCGAATTTGTTGCCAAATCCATTACCTGCCTATTGGAGCTTTTTAATGCGTTTTAAAGGGAAATTTAATCTATTTTAAACCGAAAAAGAGCTGGAAATTCAGAAAATCGACATTTTATCAACTTACTAAGCCTCTTTGAAAGAATTTATACAAAAATAAATACAATTATTTACAATTTCGTAACAATACGCATTGAAAAGTGCTAATGTAGTTAGTTCTATAGCTATGATTCAACAGAAAATTTAAAAACGTGGTCTATAAAAAGTTTTTTTTAATTAGTACATTATCATTTCATAGGGTTTTCTAGAGAAGTCCTGCAAACATCGATGAATTAAAACATCATAACTGAAGAAATCTCGTCAACAATGCTGCGAAATGTGTCAAAAAACTTGGTTCGTCGTGTTCATGTTTGCATTCAAAATGATGGCGAACATTTTCAACATTTTTATGTAAGGAATGATATGTAAAAAATTTGAATTAAAATATGTTTTTCTAAAATAAAATTATCACAGGATTAAGTAACACTATGCGCCTCCATTTCTTTGTTTAGTCTCACAAATAAAGTTGGAGTAGTCCAACAGTGTTAGAAATTGCCTGCCACGCTCAAACAAGGTTCAAACAATTATACTTCAGTGTTAGAATAGTTGCCACATCCGTCATATTTAAGGGTAATAAGAAAGACCAATGTGTACTCTTTTAAACTGATCACCCTGTATAATAGCACTGTTACACATTGTTTTTATAAATTAAAAAAAGTTTTAACTATATGTTATATCTTAAATAATACATAATTTTATAAAGAAATTGTCTAGGTATGATAATAATTTAATTCCGTAGCAATACATGCCGCAACACGGACCGGCGTATAGTTGATTAGAATCTGATGTTGTTCTGATTGTCATTCGATATAAATTCAAGGAACAGTGTGTTGCTCGACAATTTTTGTTTCTTTTGATACTTGTATCCCTTAGAGATACATATCAGAGATGTTCAAAACAGCTTTTATTTACTATTCATTATTTTTTTTTCTACTATTAACCTGGGTCTTTATACAAATCATCAGAAATCGATCTTCTGGTCAAACATAAGATTATTAGATCTTTATATTTTGACACAAATGTCTTGGAATTAAATTTATGAATACTAATTTTAAATATTAGTATCAAAGTACATAAGGTAAAGGCGGCACATGCTTAGTTATAATGCTGTAACATAATAACTAAAATAATTGTAATAGGTCAAAGTTCAAGCTCAAACATCAAATTTTTGTCCATTTCGATAGTAAATAACTCTTCTAGGAAATAAAGCCGCAAAGTAAAATATCACAAACTTTATTCTGTAGAATCAAATTAATGAGAAAGTTTAATTGTAATTGTTTGATTTTTAACCCTTTACAGTTTACAGGTCCTCGAAATGTCACTAGATGTTATGAGTAAAATTAGCACTCATAAATTTTTTTTCAAAGAGATTTCTGCCAAAATATATAGGTCTAATAATCCTATTTTTGAACAGGAGAATGATTTTTGATGACCTGTATAAAATCCCAGATTAATAGAAGAAAAAAAATAAATGCTGTTTTGAAAATATATCATATGTGCCTATAAGAGACACAAGTATCAAAAGAAACAAAAATAGTCTCAACACACTTGCTTGAAGTTATATGGAATGACCTCTGAGGAAGATGGGACCACAAATATTAAACAGTCGCCTCCAAATCATGTACAGAGTGACACGGCGGCTTTTTGCGTTTCAGATGGTCCCACACAGGCTCTATAGGGAACAATTACAGGGAGCGTGGTGACCATGAAAGAATTTGAACATGACGTAAGAAGTCATGAACAATTTCAGCTGCACACGACGAACATTATCTTGCTGGAAAATTGCACCTAGAAGGTCATTCAGGAGAGGTCCAACGTGGTATCTGAGAATTTTATCAACAAAACGCTGGTCCATTAATGTTCACGTACCACAATTAGAGGGAACCGGTTATTATAGTCTAGTGCAAACAATAGCACTTGCTGTGTTGTATATCGCGCGACAGCATGAGTGGAATTCTACCACTCTACGTTCACCAGATACATCTACACCCAATCTAGATTATCATCTGTTGCCTAAACGAATGGATATTCATTATTAAACGCCAAATTTCGCTAATCTATGGCGCCTCTTCGCGCTGGCACCATTGTATCTGACTTTGCACCACTAACTGACGGAGTCGCCGATATTTCAGTGTTAAAGACATTACAGGAAAATGCCGCTTAGATGGCTGAAGATGCGCATCCACAAGGTGTCTGTAAAGGATTTGTGAAACAATTGGCACCCCTACAACTGATTGTATCATGGAACGACTCACATGGGATCCACGAGCGCTTGCCTCAGAATCATTCGATCCTCTCGACTGGTAGTCTTCCTGGTCGCTAGAGACCCGGCACGCCGCACGTGGATACCATCTGCCGTATAGACGTTTGTTTCACGATAAGCATGATTGGAATTAAATGATACAAATAATAACGTGTATTTTCTTTCGATAATAGATTTTGTACGCTCAAGGATTTTAAAATAACAAAAGGACTAAATTTTGATTCCATATAAAAAATCATTTACTAATAATTAAATAGTTTATTATAATACTTCATGCGTTAAAATGTAAGTAACCCGAGGCTTACAAACTGTACGAGAATCAATTATAGAAATATGAACAATTTTAAAACAGAAAATTCGCTGTAAAAAACTTATTACAAATAATTAAATATTTAAAGAAAAATTAATAATCTATTATCGTGGGTATATTGCAATTTTGAACAGTAAGCCCCGCATTACATCTTTCTTCTAAAACCTTACATTTAACTTCAAGTGTACGAATACTATAATCAGGGCCCGAAATTTCAGCTTAGATTACGCTCGCCGAAAAAAAAAAAAAAAAAAAAAAAAAATCTGCTATGACTCCACTCGAATTTCCGAACATTGAGTAATTAACAGTTTTGTAGATAAAGTAAAGAAAGAGGAGTTGTTAAACAAACAAAAGAGAGAAAACCACAGTAGAGTGTTTGAGTAATTTTCTCCATATATTACACGATATTTTATTTAACGCTACTGAACTTTGAGCCCATAGATCATAACGATAAAGAGGTTTTCGTTGTGTCCCTGTAAAATCCTATAAATGCTAGAATCACCAAAATGCTTATAGTTAGTGCAACAGTGATTTATAATATTCATATACATTTTCAGCTCAATCGAATAAGGCGTTTAGATGCTATCGCACTTTTAAAAATTTGGTCCCATAGGCCATAATGATAAAGAATTTTTCTTTGTGTCCCTGTAAAAAAAAACTGTAAGTGCTAAATTGAACAAAATCTATACAGTTTGTGCAACTGTGAACTATAACATGTGTGCAAACTTTTTGCTCAGATTAATAAGGCGTTTAGACGC
The DNA here is from genome assembly GCA_963930645.1 of Salticus scenicus. Classification (NCBI taxonomy): domain Eukaryota; kingdom Metazoa; phylum Arthropoda; class Arachnida; order Araneae; family Salticidae; genus Salticus; species Salticus scenicus. The sequence continues at coordinate 81,269,744 of OZ005653.1, forward strand.
TATCACACTTTTAAAAATTTGGCCCCATAGGCCCTAATGATAAAGAACTTTTCTTTGTGTCCCTGTAAGAAAACTATAAGTACTAGATTCTCCAAATTCTTTGCAGAGTGAGTATCTGTGACCTATAATATGTGTATAAATTTTTTGCTCAATTGAATAAGGCGTTTATATGTTATCGCACTTTTAACATTTTGGTCCCATAGGCCATAATGATAAAGAATTTTTCTTTGTGTCCCTGTAAAAAAACTATAAATGCTAGATTCATCAAAATCAATAGGGTTCGTGCTACTGTAACTTGCAACATGCGTACCAACTTACAGCTCATTCGAACAAAGCGTTTAGACGCTAGCGTGTTCACTCATACACATACACACACATACATACACACATACATAGACACACACATACATACATCATCGTAAAAATAGTAAAGGCGGACTCAGGGTACTTCGAAATGTATAAAAACATCAAAATCTCAAATTCGGATTTTTGACATGATTACAATACTATCCTCACTATAGTGTTCGGAAAGTAAAAAAAGTTACTCGCCATAAAATATGATTAACTTACTTTATTTTTTACGTGTAATTTGACCAAAATTCTTTATTGGAAAATTGAGGAGAAATTACGCAATGTCTTTTATTTTATAAGAAAATAAACGACGCACGATTTTGAAAAAGCGGTTATTTTAGAAGACACAAATTAAATGATAATTATTATAAAAACCGATTCAAATGCTACTTTACACAAGTGATGGAAACGTTTTTATCTCAAGTGATGAATTTGAATCAATGCACCTTAATTTAAATTAATAATAAATGGATATGAGAGGAAAACCTAATTTTTATAGGTGTTACTGGACAATATAGTTTTTTTTTTTTTTTTAATTAATTTTTGCTACAGACAATTTTTTTTTTCTTGTGGTACTTTCATGCAATGAAATAAAAAATGTGAGTAGACATTTTTTTAAAAATTAAAATCATAATCATAAAATAAAAAATAAAATTGGCAAATGAAATAATAAAATTAATATTCGGCATATGAAAAGATTTGTTTTAAGGAACAGTCATTCTTTATCAATATTTTATAGAAGTTCTCACAAGTATAACCTAAATTAGTCTTAGTAGTTAATAAATTTTTAAAGTAGGCAAATAAAGGAGATTTTTTTCCATGTCTACATTTTGTTAATTCGAAAAAACCGCTTTGTGGGACCGTTTTTGCCAGGAGGACATAAAATGAATTCAACTAACTTTTGCATAATTTTGTGAAGTGGTGGTAGTATTATCATTAAGGCCAATTTTTTGAACTAGGACTCAGGCCTGAGTATAGAAGAGTACTCCGTGGGATCTTTCTAAGAGGTCCTATCCCATAACTATGCTAGTTTCGGAGAAAACCATAGAAAATTCCTAACGGCTAAACCAACGACCGCCACTGGGTATCGAACCCAGTACCTCATGTATACCAGTTTCGAGCGCAGAACCTGTCGATCACTGGTGGGCCTATTTTTATGAGGACCTATTTTTATTATTCATACAAAAGGGAGAACACAGGTCAACTGACTGCGCGTATCAATCGGAGCACCACCTTCTTATGATTTCATGACATTTTTAATAGTAATTCCGTGTTCTGGATCAAAGAACCGTACAAATATTGGGAATATTTTTATTTCTTTGTGATTCGAAAAATCTGAATGCACTGAGAATAATATATATATATATATATATATATATATATATATATATACCGCCAGCATCTAGAATAAATAAGTGGCCATTTTCTAAATCCCTTTTTCCGAGCGATGCGCATAAGGTAGATTGAGTAGACGAAATGATCGAGAATTTCTAGTCTACACATTTCTAGATTGTGAAACAATATTCTGAATCTTTTGTATGACGAGACATTCTCGCTTGAGTATCTGGAATTGGGTCATAAACGAAGATTATAGTTTCTGAAACCCCCCTCTTGTGTACGCATTTATTTGGAAATATTTTCAAATAGGTTTGACCTCGACAAAATAGGCAAACTCTCCAGAATTCTAATAGGGGTTTCTGGAACTCGCTTTCAAAGGGGAATAGAATTTATAAGGATGACATAGAACTTTTTTTTTTTTCTAGAGCCACAATTTTGATTCTAGATGTTAGTTACAGAAATTTTTCTCAGTGTAGACATAAACTGTAATATACTTTGCAAGTTTATTAGAGAGTTGTTCTTTTGCGAACCTAACGCAGAAAAAAGTTACTGTTCCCCGTTCGATACAGCCAACAGCCGATTAAGCTTCTCAGTTTTGGGAAATTTTGTAAATTTAGGACTAAATTCTTTTCATTTGAAAAAGAGGACAGAGAAAGAAAAACATAAAAAAGAGAACTTTTTAGTCATCTAATGTTTTTTTTTTTTTTTTTTTTTTTTTCGTTTAAGAGGGCAGAGGGTTGAAAAAGAAGATCCTCTTAAAAAGAGGATGTTTGGTCAGTCTGGTCACCTCACCAAAGATAAACATAATTTTACGTTTATAATTAGATTTTTTTTTTTTTTTTTTTTTTTTTAGCACCATATATTATAAGAATTTTATCTACAATTAGACCGAAATTTTACACGCCACAGTAAAATTTCCACTCGCGAATAGCGAGCGGGCGAGCGGAAATTTCGCACCCTGCTGTAATAAATATGAATATAATAAATTCAAATACAAAAATATGAACAACAAGGTAAAAAGAAATTAGCGGGAACAACTTAGGAAAATTTATTTAATATTTAAGGAAAAAACTTAACTTATCATAAATATTCCTATTCTAAAATATAAACCCGCTTTTACATCTGTCTCTAAAACTTACCATTGTAAAGCAAAATAATTTTACATATTCGTGATAAAGTACTTAAATTTTGTCTTCTTCAATCTATGCATTAAATGGTATTAGAGTTTATGTACACCAGACCCAGAATTAAATACAACTATGTGAAATCATTTTTTTAAATATTATTTTGGAGATACAAAGGGTGGGGCTTTTTTATTTTAGAATTCTTTCACAATCTCTCACCTGCACTGCGTTAATTTTACAAAAATAAATTAATTTTTAAAATAAATAACGGAACGCCGCTTAAAAAACAAGAAAGAATCACATAAAAGTAAACTGGAAAACTTTTCTGTCAGATCACATAGAGACATTTACTTATAGAAAGCCTTGTAAATGATATAGAAAAATACCGTAAGTCAAGTAATTTTTCTGTATCAAAACTCAGTTGGTTTTAAAGTTAGTTTTTTCTAATAATCATGTTGGATGGGGGAAAAAAAACTTTTTAATTAATAACATCTGTCTAACAGAATGTTTTTTTTTTTTTTTTTTTTTTTTTAATGGTCATATTTTTTTATGAATACTTTTGCTATTTAAAATGCCTATTTACCTCTAATAGGTAAGAAATTAAATCGAGTTTCAAATCATATATATATATATGATTCTAAAATTATAACAACAATAAAAAAATTAATAAACTTATGAATTCTAAAGTTTCCTTTAATGAATAAATTAAAAATATTACATTGAAGAAAATGCTACCAGTTATGCGACAAGTATTTTATATTTCAAGCGACAAATTACATTATTTTGTAGTCTGTATAAATAAAGCAAAGAGTTTATCGGCGGAACACATCCGTTTGGACAACTCCTATTTTTGATTGGTCTAGATTTAACTACTTTGGTGATGAAAGTCGGCGATTTTTTAGTAAAAACTGATGAATTTTTAAAAAAGATACTGCATTAGATGTTATACTTTTTCAAAAGAGCTCTAAAAACTGTTCATTTTTTGTGAGGACATTATATACATCAAGTTATTAGATTTAAAGATATTAAGTTGCAAAGTTTCACAACGAGATATCATTCAAGTGCTTTTCAAGAAAGTCGGCCATTTTTTTAGTAAAACGAATCAATACTTTAAAAAAATACTGCAGAGATGTTATAGTTTTTTAAAAGACCTCTAAAAACTGTTCGTTTTTTGTGAGAACACTATATACATCAAGTTATTAAATTTAAAGATATTACTTTGCAACGTTTCACAACGCGATATCACTCGATTGCTTTTATCTTAAAATAAGTGTCTAATATTAAACAAAAAACAGTCTAATATTAAATAATAAGGAATAACTTTTTAAAAATTACCAGTTTTGAAGTTCTAAGAGCTGTAATTTTTAAATTACAGAGTACTTAATTCCTATACATAATCCACTAAATTTGTAAACAATTGTTGATCAGAATCATTCATATAGAACCATAGAGCACTGTTGCAAAACGAATGCAAAACGGAAGAAATATTTAATTTAATTTAATTTGTAATATGTTATTTTGACGTTTTGACCTAGAAAGGAAATTTTAATTATGTTACAAAGCCCAAAATGTGATATAAAAAATAAATAGTGATTCAATTCTTTTGAATATTCATTTAAATTCAGTGACCAGCGAAGCGAACGTAGCCTGCTAGTTAGAACAATGTAAAATCATCTGGCCAGATATTGCATAAAAAGAAAATGCAATAATAAATTTAAAATTATATGGAAAGAATTACTTACAACAGTAAAAAAAAAAATGCTGTGTAACTGAAATAAATGTAAGGAAAAATATCACTGCACATTTTCCATTTTGGCCATGGATTACGTTGCGGGAAAGAAGAAAACTGATGATGATGAATGATTCAAGTGGATATACCAGCAACCCCATCTCTTTTAACCATCTTATTTTGAATTCTTTATCTATCAATCTATTGCTTAAAAGCAACATTAACGTGAAAAGAGATTCTATTTATTTATTTATTTATTTTTTACTTCGTGTTGAAAAAATTGAAAACTCCAGCTATCATTTCTAAAATTGATGAGATTTTATAGCTTTCACGATACCAAATCGTGATATCTTTTCCAGAAAAGAAAGATAAACAGATCAAATGGTATTAAGCAAGTATGTAATTGAAATAATTAAAAAAAATAGCTACGATAATTTTAAATTAACTTCAAAGTAACATTTTAAAAAATGAGATAAAGAATAAAATCTTTTTTAAACTTTAAAAATACATTTTAATTAAAAACATTAAAATACACAACAGACGTTTCGGCTAGAAAACTAGCCCTCCTCAGCGTCAAACATACAAAGCACAACATTTACAAAAAATTCATAACACATCAGAACAAGATTATACATTCAGGAGGAATTGCTTTAGCCTCGTTTAAGGCAGAAAGTTAAAATTTTGTAAAAGCGCCCTCTAAAAAAATACGAGATTCATCTATATTAACATTAGAAGCTAAAATTTTAAAGTTGTCAAAATCAGGAATATGATCACTATTGATAGAATGGATTACTAGTTTCTATCATGAATCACCTGTTTTATATGAGCGTTTATTTTCCTTTAATCTAATTTCACCCGTGCTGCCAGATTCACTGATATATTTAGAATCACAATTTTTACAGGGGATACTATAGATTATACCTAAACGTTTAATTGGGAGGGGGGAGGGCAGCGGGTTTGAGAGAAAGTTACTAATACGGAGTTGAGGTTTAAAGCTTGCAGAGATATTAACTGTTCTAAGCAATTTAGAGATATTTTCGAAAATACCTTTATAATGAGGGATAGTAGTACGGTGAGTGGAATTTTTAACTTTAGGATAAACTTATTTATATGAAAAATAGAACTCTTCTTTATAAATTCTTTTAATAAAACGAGGGGGGTAATCATTATTTTTTAAATTAAAAAAAAAAAAAAAATGGATAGTCCAATATTTAATAATTCGGAATTACTACAATAATGCTTTGCACAATGTAAAAGAGTGAGAATAACTGCAAGTTTATGTGGTAAAGGATTAGCAGAATTGAAGTTAAGATATTGTAATCCATTCTCTCAACAGTGATCATATTCCTGATATTGATAACTTTAAAATTTTAACTTCTAATGTTAATATAAATGAATCCCGTACTTTTCTAAAGGGCGTTTTTACTAATATTGCAACTTTCTGCCTTAAACGAGGATAAAGCTATTCCTCCTGAATATATAATCTTGTTCTGATGTGTTATGATTTTTTTGTAAATGTTGTGCTTTGTATGTTTGACACTGAGGAGGGCTAGTGTTCAAGCCGAAACCTCTGTCGTGTATTTTAGTGTTTTTAATTGAAATGTATTTTTAAAGTTTTAAAAAACTTTTTATTCTTTATCTCATTTTAAATGTTACTTTAATTTTACTATATTAATGAGACGTAAAAATTATAATTTCTTTTATTAAATTAAATAAACTTATGGATTTTTTTTTTTTTTTTTTTTTTTTTTTTTTTTGATTTTTAAGAAAGAAAAAAAATCTGAAAATGTTACTTTTTAAGATGTCGTCGATAGCGCACAAAATTTCGATATTTATATTTATATTTATCTGCGACAAAATTATTCACCATGTAAAAGAATATTGATAAATTATATTTAAAATAAATAATTTACATTAAATGAATTTAAATAAGAAAAAAAAATATATAAGAAAGTTTTTTTCCCCTACAACTTTTTACCAGTTTTACTATAATCTTTACACGTTTCTGTATGCATTTAACATTACTTAGCAAAATTTAAACAAAATATTTCTCCTCTATATGTGTTACTGATGTTTTCTTAGTGCTATAGCAAAAACTAATGTCACTAAACTTTAATGATAAACCGACCTTAATATGTGATTTTAACGATTGGGTTTCGTAAAAAAAAAAAAAAAAAAAAAAAAAAAAAAAAAAATCTGATGTGGGCACCACATGACTTGCTTATACACCTTTAGAAATATATACACAATTCTAAAAGCATTGTCATTGGACCCGAGACAGTTGGCTAAAAATATTTTAAAAATGCATTATCACCGTGTTCTAAGCTTTTCTGAAAGTTTCAAATGTCTAGCTAGTCGGGAAGTTAGTTAAAAATCGATTGCAAGCTTTGTACTGATAATGCTGCCGAAGGCTGCAGGGACCCGAAGCAATTGGCTAAAAGTATTTAAAAAATGCATTTTCATCGTGCACTGAACTATTTCGAAAGTTTGAAATGTATATCTGGTCGGAAAGTTAGTTAAATAAATCTTCTGTTGACTCATACAAACGCTGCTGAACTTAGCAGGTATCCGAAACAGTTGGCTAAAAATAATAAAATAAAATGCATTGTCAACGTGTTCTGATGGTTTCTGAAAGTTTCAAATGTTTAGCTAGTCGGGAAGTCAGTTAAAATTTGATTGCAAGATTTGTACTGATAACTCTGCCGAAGGCAGCAGGGGCACGAAACAGTTGGCTAAAAGTATTTAAATATGCATTTTCACCGTGTTCTGATCTATTCTGAAAGTTTCAAATGTCTAGCTTGTTGGGAAGTTAGTTAAATAAATTTTCTGTTGGAACCATATATACGCTACCGCAGGCAGCAGTGACCCGAAACAATTTGCTAAAAATATTTAAAAAATACATTGTCACCGTATTCTGAGCTTTTCTGAAAGTTTCAAATGTCTAGCTAGTCGGGAAGTTAGTTAAAAATCGATTGCAAGATTTGTCCAAACAGTTTTTCAGGTATTATTGGTTTTTGATACATTATGGCCAAAACCTTTGTATTTTTGGCCATTATGAACCTAATTTTCCTAAATATCTCTAAAACGGAAAATCATACAAAGTCCAAAAAGGGAGGTGCACAACGAGATGTTATAACAAACCTATGTACCAATTCGCAACGTTTTTGTGTTATGCGACATACACACACACACATACACACATACATACAGACGTCGCGAAAAATCGTGTAAAGTCGCTTATATCACTAAAACGAGAGCTCTTGTTAAGACTACACTTGCAGGTGTACAACTAGACATCATGACAGCCACATGTGTAAATTGGCAACATTCAGCGATCATTCGTTTTCCAGCAATGTGAAATACAAAATCCATTTCGCAAATCGGGATTACTACACTTCCTTATAGTTTGTGGAAGTAAAAAAACAGAAAAAAAAATTATGTTATTTATTTAATATTTATTTTATTATTTATTTATTTTCAATCAGCAATATTGCGTGTTCTTTAAATTTGCAGACCATTTGATCGTAATTGAAATTCAGTGTCTACGAAGTGTTTTCGTGATGATTTTTGCTTGATTTCTAGTAAAAATATTATCTGAGCACCAACAAATAAGCCTACACACAGAAAAATGGAAAATCGAAACTTGTCAAGAAACGTGTTATCTTTGTCATAGTACACGTTTTCCTAGTATATTGACAAATTTGCACAAAATTACGCAACATTTTAAACAATCAAACCACTACCTGACAATCCCATTTAGTCATGAGACACAAAAGTCGTTTTATTTTACCATGTATCTTTAATGTGTTTCGTCTGATGATCCGTTTTGCCTCTAAAACTTGTCAGATGACTAATTTCCCAGGTACAGTTTTCATTTTCCTCAAATTTGACCGGTTAGTCAAATGAGATAATAAAAATAAATTATTCCTGTTTTGTCAATTGACTAAGAAAAATTTGTTTGGCTAGTCCAAAAGCTCAGCATTATTATTTTTTTATTTTTTATTTTTTTTGTTTATTTTGTTTTATTTTTTTTTGTCTCCTTCTGACAACTTGAGTTAGTCAACCGAAATCGAATAATTTAACCTATCAAATTTGGCGGGATAATGCAATCGCAGAATTCGAAATCCAAATACTTAGAAGTCTGAAATCGTGGATCCGTTGATGTTGTTTCGGTTCCATTTCCATATTTGTGATAATTTTCATTTTAGAAATAGACCGAGAGATTTTAATTATCTGCGAATCAAGTTTACGGTCAAAAGTAAGTGCTAAATACTTTATTTATTGTGTGTATATATATATATATATTTATTGTAAAGCTTTGTTAGAATAGTAAATTGTAAAATTGTAAAATTCTAAGCTTTAGCAATCTTCTAACAATATCAATGGTATTTAGAATTTGTTTTAATTTATAAAGTTGTTTAAAACGTATAAATTTTAAAATACGTTATTATAAATCTTAGTTTTGCGTATCGTTGTATTATAAAAATAAGTATTTTAATTTGTCTGAACTATAGTTTTTTACATATATTTTTAACATTAAGCTCATATTTATATTTTTTATATACAGAATAGTAACGCTTTATTTTCCCTTAAAGGTGGTTCAGAAGGTATTTGGATTCCAAGAGATAAAAATTCAAAAAAGATATGGAAAAATGCTATTTATAAGGATTTTGAATAGCTCCGAATTCTAAGGTATGTTTTTAAAATATCTTTTGCTGCAATTTTATCTATCTTATCTCCGAACAAGAATAATATTCATACTTTTTTATATTTAAAATTTTTAATGAGATGAATTAAAAAAATTAAAAGGTTCCTCGTTTACTTGTTATTTGTTCTATTTTTTATTTATTTTTTTATTTTTTTTCCCCCAGTTCTAAATAAATAAATATATCTTTATAATTTAAATATTTTTGGGAAATGGTTGATAATTGCATGTAATAAAAAATGTCTTCATTTATTATTAAATGTTTGATAACAATTTTTTCAGAACAAATTTGAGCAAAAATGATATGAATTTAATATCACATACTATATTCTTTTCTCAATTTTTAAATTGTTCTTGTGTACAATATTAATTATTAGCGATAAATAATAGATGTTTTAGTTAAAATTAAATAGATTTAACTTCATATTACTTGTTTCATTCAAATGAATGATGATTGTTTTTTAAAGGTTGATATTTTTAAGTTATTAAAATTTTGATATCATATATATATATTTTTTCCTTTAGAATAAATTTAATCAAAAATAATATGAGTTTAAATTATTAGATACTATTAAGTATTCGTTATAAAAAAAGGTATCTTGTTAAAAATATGTACTTAATTTCATGTTATTTGTTTCACTGAACAAACTGAAAAAATATAAGTTATATGCTATAAAAATGAGACAAATTACTATAAAGATACAAAATGATTTTAACCTTCGACAAAACGAGTCATATAGTCTGAGAAAATAGTGCTCAAAAGCTGAATGACAGAATCAGCAGCTATCAGACATTTGTTGATATGTATCATTACAAAAAAAAAAGTATAAGAGTTTCAAGCCTGCCTTTTTTCTCCCGGGGAGAAAAAAAGAAGAAAAAAAAATGTCATGTTGATGCCACCACAAAACTAACTTTCTTCTACCTTTCCCTATATAAAATCATGCAATGGAAATTATTTTTTATTTGTATTTTTATCTATTATTAATGCAGACGATTTTCATATCACAGAGGTAGTCTAAAGGTTCAACGGAAGTAAATTTTTACCGTACAGATGATCACGGGGAAAATTGCAGTATAACAGCGCCACATATCGCCTATATACACCCAATTTAATAAACATTACGTCTCTTAATGGCCTTTTTATACATTAAATATTGTTCAATTATACGCATTAGAACCTGAGATATAACCCTTAAATTGTAAAAATACCTGTATAGCAGCTTCACCTGTTGAGCGATTAGCACTAAAAGTTGACATAAACTAATAATTTATGTTAAGGTGCATCTACATATAATTTTATATGCAATTCTGTGCAGTAGTTCCTGAGATAGAGCCTTCCCTGAAATTGCAGAAATCGATGTATAACAATGCCACCTGTCGTGCAATTGGCACCAGAAGTTGGTAGACACTAACTTATGACAAGGCGCATCTGCGTATAAATTAATATGCAATTCCGTGCATTAGTTTCTAAGATATAGCCTTTTCTGAAATTGCTGTAGAGCAGCGTCATCTGTTGAGCGATTGGCACCAAAAGTTGATAGACACTAATTTATGTCAAGGTGCATCCGTATATTAATTTATATGCAATTCTGTGCAGTAGTTCCTGAGATACAGTCGCCACAAAACTTTTTGTCACATACAAACATTTTCTATTGTCAAAACATGTTCTCGAGCTCTCAAAACGCGTAAATCCATCAAAAACCGAAAATCGAAAATGTTTACGAATCCAATGCTTTCTTCTATTGAATACAAAAAAAAAAAAAAAAAACTAAAGAATAGTATGTGTCTAACTGTAATGCAAAATAATTTTAAATTGAAAAAATAATATAAAAAAGATTAAGCATAAGTTTAGATTAATAACAATTAATATGAAATGATTGGGCTTCTATAAACATCCATAAAAGAACAACAGAAGTTTTAACTAAGTGTTAAAATTCTTATGTGAAAACTAAAATTTAAGACACAAAAAGAACCAACTCATTCAAAAATTTATGTTTTATCACTCACAGCTAACTGCTCAAGTGCTTTTTCTTTCTTTCTTCTGTTTTATTTATTATTCTTAATATTATTATTATTTTGTGTGTGTACGCGCGGAATTTGGTTGAGAGGAAGGGGGGGGGCAATTGATTGCACAATCGAAACTGAATCAGACTCAAAACTATGAAAAAAAAAAAAATGTTTTTTTCTATTTCTATCTTCCCTTCTCCCCCCCCCTCGGCTAAAGTAAACAAATACGTAATTTTTCCCATCCGCGGTCATTAAAGTGTTTGTTTATTTATGTGAACTGGATTATTATTCTTGTAGCATTTTAGTCAATTAAAAAAAAAAAAAAAGTGTTGGAGATTTGGTATTTTCTCTAGCTTGAATGAATCACTAAATATATATCACCGAACTTCAAATACTTAACTTTAGGGGTGGGGGGGTGGGGGGCAGGGGATGTAAGTAATAGGTATTTCAAAAAAAAAAAAAAAAAAATACACTTGTAACAGAAGAAAACAGCTGCCAATTTGTTGTTTAATATTAGAAATTTTGTTTTTTCAGTATATTTTTACTCCATTACCCGACTGCCGTAGGTAATGGAAGTATTGTATTCGGACCAAAAAATCGATATCAAGATTTCACCTGATTTACATGCTTTAAGGTCCCCTGAGTCCAAAAATGTGTTTTTTGGCGATGTCCTCTGACTATGATATTTCCTAAACTAATAAAAATAGAATCACGAAACTTCAGAATTGAGACAGGTCTGGTGAATATATGAATTTTTTAAGTTTTGGTGAAAATTAGAAAAATAGGAAGTGGGATATCCGAAACCGGAAGTGAGTTCGTAAACCCGTATCTCAAAAACGGCTCCAACGATTTTCTTCAAAGTTATTGTATAAACACTCTATTAGATGTCCTTTCGAATGATATAGTTGGTTAGTTCAGGACAATTGATAGGCGTCCTGTATGAATTGCTCAATTTCAGGTTTCGCAAGTGCGTTCCTTCCAAAACGACTGTATGTATTTTTTTCAAAATTGCAATATTAACCCTCTTTTAAATATACTTTTGTATGTAATTGTTGTTTTCCGGTCAACAATTGAACATGCCAAGTCACTATCTCAAAAATGGCTCTAACGATTTTCTTGAAAATTGTTACATAAACCCATTTTAGGTATCCTTTCTCATGCTTTACGTGGTTATTACAGGACAATTAATAGTCATCCTGATCAGTTAGATCTGTTTTAGATCTTGAAAACTGGTGTTTCAAAAAGTAAAATAATAATTTAAAAAAAACTACCCCCCACCTTTTTTCATCTTTTTTTTTTTAAACTCGCTATGTAAACTCTATTTTATATGTCTTTATGCTGTATTAACTTTCTCTTACTGGAAAATTTTTAGTTGTCTATTTCATTAGGGCAATTCTATGTCTTCTGATCACATTAACTCCAAAAAGTTCATATAACACGTGTAATAGTGGATAATGGAAGTCGTGTGGTTGTTTCACACCAATTTTTTTTTATTTCCGTTTTCATTTTTATTTTAAGAAAATAAATATTCAAAATTTCCCCCGAACATCGTTCGCGCGTTCGGACATATTCTGCACCCCTGGAAATATATTAAAAGGCACTTTAAAGAAATTCTTTCCATAGACTGTACTGTATTGGACGTTTCGTATTTGTTTGAACATACATAAATTATATAAATAGCATTTATAATACGGTTGTCAGCTTCCAAATATGTTTAACAATAGTGTACTAACAGCAATATATTCATTTAAAAAAAAAATCTATAAAACCAGATCGATTAAAAAAAAAAAAAGCTTGTGCGTGCGTAATCAAGTAGTAAGTAATCATACGAATACGAATCATACCCAAAGTAATCATACTAATTATAAAGTAAGTGAAATATGACAATATATATATGTATCATCATTATCAATTTCAGCCTTTATCAATCCACTGCAGGATGAAGGCCTCTCCTATCATTATTTTTCATTTATGACAACGTCTAAAGAAGTTCAAGAATTTACTCCTTGAGAATATCACTTTATTATTATTATTGTTGTTTATTTTATTTTTATTTTATTTTATTTATTTATTTGGGGGGGGGGGGCTTGTTTTCAAGTTCTTTTCCACATTATTTTTATCTCTTTCCGTTTAGCTCAGTTTCGTCAAACATTTCCTTCTTTAAATCTCAAGCAGTAGAAGATCAGAAATCTATCTGATACTATTATGGAATTTTTGCTCTCATGCAAGTTTCGCTTTCTAAAAGTATAAATTACCTTCACCAGCCCAGCGATATTGGTCCGATACTATCTCCCGAAATCGGTGTCTGTCGATACAGGTGGATATTTTATCGATATTGTTTAATATTACTCAATAGGTTTATGTTTACTAATATTGTACTGTAACTTTACATTTAAAGAAAAGTTAGCCCTGCCGTCTTTGAGTTATGACATTATATTTTATTTTTCGACAAATTGGAGGCAAAAAAAAAAAAGAAAGACTATAGGTACTGTAAACAATTACAAATTGTATAATCGTCAGCAAAATTATTGAAGCACACATCCACAATTTTCATATATATATATATATATATATATATATATATATTATATATAGATATATATATATATATATTTACTAATTTTTATCAATAGTAAGAATTATTGCTAGTGCTTCAATAATTTTGCTGCTGACTGTATATAGGGACTTCTCCAATGGGTTCAGGTATTGCCCAATATTGCTAAAAATGTTTGCCTTATAATATTTGCCAATCTGATATACGCCGTAATAGAGCAGCTATTATTATAATACTTGTATTAGAGTAATTGCTTTAAAGTGTATATTATTTCACCATTATGAAGTATTTAATGATTGACTTTCAGTTTACGTAAACTATCATACAGCAATATAATGGTTTAAAACCTAGGATCTCATAATATAGAAAATTACTTATTTATAATTATTTATAATTGTTTATATTTATTATTTATTTATTTTATGCACCAACTAACTGGAACACAGCGTGAAAAGAGCAACCACGTTTGTTAACCATGCCAATTGAAAAAAAAAAAAAAAAAAAAAATTCTTGACAATAACGACTTTAGATTATTCACTTTACAGTCTTTTCCGTTAAATCAGCGGTAACCACGTTTATGCATTGTTTAAGTATGAGTTATTGTATTTACATTAATCTTGTTGGCGAAGTTATCATGCCAAATGTAGTACGTTACAAATTTTACATTTAAACTATTAAACTCTTTTGGAAAGAAAACGAAAGTTATTACAATTCAATGCTAAGTAAATGTGCTTTTTCAGAACAGAATGTCTAAGCTAAGAAAATTAATAAAATAAACGATTAATTTAAGATACTTTAGAACCGTAAAATATAATAATAATAATAAATAAATCTATATATATATAAATGAATGTTTGTCTCTATGTCCTTTATAAAATCGTAAACGGCTTGGCCGATTTCGATCATTCTTTTTTTTTTTCCTTATAGGACAGGGATGGTTTAGGGAAAAAAAATTGAAAAAATTCGCCCCCCAAGGGGGGGGGGGAGGGGGGAAAAACGTGAATTCAAAAAATCCTTCATATCTCAAACAAAAAAACAGATATCCGTAAAATTTTTGCTTTAAAATATAGCTAATATAAATGTCTAAAAACCAATTTCTGGAATTTTCGAAATTCGGTTCCCAAGGGGGGGGGGGGGCAAAACGGGATTTCACATGCGTAAAACGCGATTTTGCATAATCCTATATATCTCAAACAAAAAAAAAAAAAAAAAAAAAAAAGAGATATACGTGAAATTTTTTCTATAAAATATAGCTAATAAAAATATCTAAAAACCAATTTCTGGAATTTTAAAAATTCAGCCCCCAGGTGGGGCAGCAGGAGCAAAAACAATTAGAAATACAGTTAGGCCTTTCAAAATTGGTACAGATAGGTTTCAATAGCCTGCAAGTCGAATGGGGATATTTTCGAAAGTGTAAAGTTATTAGGAGGGGAGAGAAGGGGGGAGGGGAGAGGGGGGGGCAAAAAAAAATAAAAATAGAGTTAGATCGTTCAAATTTGGTATATAGAGGTTTTCGATACTCACAAATCGATTTCGGATATTTTCGAATTTGTAAAATTATTAGGAGGTGCGGGAAGGGGGGGGGGCTATGGGCAAAAACAAATAGAAATACAGTTAGTGCATTCAAAATTGGTACAGATAGGTTTTAAAGGCCTGCAAGTCGAATGGTGATATTTTCGAAAGTGTAAAGTTATTAGGAGGGGCGAGAAGGGGGAAGGGGATGGGGGGGCGGGCAAAAAAAAAAAATAGAGTTAGATCGTTCAAAATTGGTACACAAATGGTTTTCGATACTTAAAATCGAATGCGGATATTTTGGAATTTGTAAAATTATTAGAAGGGGCGGTAAGGGGGGGCTATGGGCAAAAACAAATAGAAATGCAGTTAGGCCGTTCAAAATTGGTACAGATTGGTTTTAGAGGCCTGCAAATCGAATGGGGATATTTTCGAAAGTGTAACGCTATTAGGAGGGACGGGAGGGGGGGGGCGGAGGGGCAAAAAAAAATAGAGGTAGATCATTCAAAATTGGTACATAGAGGTTTTTGATATTTACAAATCGATTGCGGATATTTTGGAATTTGTAAAATTATTAGGATAGACGGGAGGGGGGGCGAAGGGGGAAAATAATAGAAATAAGAGTTAGAGCATTTTGGGAATTTTTTCCGAAGGCAGTGAGAACCCGGTGCGACATTCTTCCTAAACAGATTTTGTTTCGCTTTTTTTTTCACGTGATAAAAATTAATGCAATTTTGAGAATTCAGTAATTATAGTGATTCATTTTAAAATAGGGTCCAGCGAAGCGGGCGAAGCCTGCTAGTAAATATAAATAAATAAATAAATAAATAAAATAAATAATAAATAAAGTAAATAAATAAATAAAAGCATGTGATCCATTGATATATTCCTTCAGAAAGTATTTTATTTATTAAAGAAGGCACATAAATTGAATTAAATAGATTAAATAACTTCAGATGTTGTCAGGCTAAACATAATACGCTTTTACAGATGTGTTTATTTTTACTTTCCGAATATACAGGGTGGTTATAATTAAACTTCCCCTATAAACAGCATTTTACAGCACAAACGGGTAAACGGTATGCAACGAAATTTCGTATATAGACTATACACGAGATAAGCTCAAGGAATTTCGAAAAAAAAAATAGTTCCAAAATGTCCACGAGAGGGAGCCTTTTTCGAAAAAACTTTAAATTTAACACAATAAACGACCAAAACGGAATACAGGAACAATATTAAGAATCCAGAACAAGAATTATGAGTAATAAAATGTAAAACCAGGAAAAGCTGCCAGTTCTAGGGGGGAAAATGTCGAGATTTGCATGCTTGCGAAGAAGAGGAAGCTTTATGCAAAACAGGTTAGGGTATAAAACGTTTGAAGATGCTGTCATGTTTTATGTCGATGTTTCCGGTTTTAATGATGACGGTATCTTTAATTGAACGTGCGTTATTGGTAAAGCTGTTTTACGAAAACAAAGGGAATGCTTCTGCTGCAGTTTGTGAATTTCGTCGTATAAAGAACCTACGGCGTGAACCAATGTCTACTAAAGGTATCCGGGCCATGACTAAGAGATTTGAAGGGACGGAGAAATTAGGAGTTCAACTTGGAAGAGGCCGTGAACCTGTCACACTGGCACTTGTTTATGCTGTCAAGACAGATGTTGCCGCACAATCAGAGACATCATAGTTTGGAGCAGTAGCGCACGTGCAGTTTCTCGACAGACAGGCTATTCTTACAATACCGTCCGAAAAGGGATCAGAAACACAATGCACTACTTCCCATACAAGATCCCCTATACCCAAGAGTTGCTTGAAAGGGATAAGCCACAACGTCTCTCATTCACAGTTAGTTTTATCAACAGAATGACTGTTCATCTGTCATGGCCTTGGAATATTCTTTGGAGCGACGAGGCTCATTTCTACCTCAATGAGACAGTCAACACACAGACAGCTAACACGCATTCGGGCTAAGAAAAATCCACGGATGTACATTGAAACTTCCCTACATTCCCCAAAGGTGACTGTCTGATGTGCATTCACGGCGACATTCATCCTTGGGTCATTATTCTTTGAGGAAATAACTGCACATGGTCTTGTCCCATGTTCTGTTACGGGCCGTCGGTACCATGGCATGCTGCAGACGTTTATTGTGCCGCAACTATAGCAAAAGCGGGTCCTTACTTCGACCATTTTTATGCAGGATGATGCGCCCCCACACATCCATGAGTCCGTGAAGGTGATATTGCTCCAGCACTTCACAGACGAACGTGTTATTAGTCGCTTCCTTCGTAATCCATAGCCACTACGTTCGCCAAATCTAAATACGTGCTACTTCTGGTTGTGGGGCTACTTAAAAAGTGTGGTGTATTGTGGAGATGTTGCAACGTTGAATGGCTTAAAAATCTACATAACGCTTCATATGCGAAGCATCACAAATGTTCAGTTACGATCTGCTGTTGAATACACAGTCCATCAACTTGAAATTTTGAAGGTGAATGAGGATGGTCACATGGAGCACCTTTCTCTACATCGTCCTGGACACGATTAACAACTGCTCCTCTTGTGCAATTTCATCCTAATCTGTTCTTGTTTCTGTAAACTGAACTGTTTTTCTTTTTTCTCAAACAGAGTACTGTTATTTTTTCCTTGCCTTTACTTAATGTGGTTCAATGACAAGGTGATCAGAAACTAGTCAGTACATGTTAATATTTTTTCTGTATGCCGTTTTGGTCATTTACTGTGTTAAGTTTAATGTTTTTTTTTTGAAAAAGGCGCCCTCTGATGGACATTTTGGAACTTTTTTTTTCGAAATTCCGTGAGCGCATCTCGTGTTTACCAAATTTCGTTGCATTCCGTTCACCCGTTTGCGCTGTAGGATGCTGTTTATAGGGGAAGTTTAATTATAACCACCCTGTACATATATATAAAGGAAAATAGTGTAATCATGTCAAAAAACCGACTTTGAGATTTTGGTGTTTCTATACGTTTAGAGGTCCCCTGAGTTTGTTTTTACTATTTTTACGATTATGTATGTTTGTGTGTATGTAAGTGAGTGAACACGATAGCGTTAAACGCTTTGTTCGAATGAGCTGAAAGTTGGTACATGTTATAGCTCACCACAGCACGAACACTACTGATTTTGGTAAATCTTGGACTTATATATATATATATATATATATATTTTACAGAGAAACAAAGAAAACACCTTTTTCATCTGAGCTAAAAATTTATACACATGTTATATGTCACCGTCGCACGAAAAGTATAGATTTTGGTGAATCTAGCACTTACTGGTTTTTACAGGTACACAAAGAAAAATTTCTTATCATTATGGCCTATGGGCTTAAATCTTTCAAAGTGCGATAGCGCTTAACTCCTTAATCGATTGAGCTAAAAAGTTATGCATATATTATAGATTAATGTCACACAAACTGTATAATTTTCAGAGAATCTATCACTTATAGAATTTTACACGGATACGACGAAAATTTCTTTATCATTATGATCTATGGGCTCGAATTTTTTGAAGAGCGATAGCGTTAAATTACACAACATACTACGTAAGGAAAAATACTCAAACAACTTTCCAAATATTAAGAAATTAACGGTTGTATAAATAAAGTCAGACAAGTCGTTAAATAAACAAAAGAGAAAATTATAATACAGTGATTTACAAAAGTTTAAAACCAGTAGCCGATTTTCAGTATTTTAACATATTGCACCATTTGCGCAGATTATTGCGTCATATCATGTGCTGATTGCATCAGACGCATTCTACTGCTATAAATAAATGTGCCCGGCATGTTTATCGCCATTTCTTTATTGGATTTTGTTGTAGACAGTGCTGTTCTGTAATTAATGTAATGGGTAAAATACCTTAACTTACTGTTACAGAAAGGTAAGAAATATTGACCCTGCATAAAATTGGATTTTCTGAACGTCAAGTAAGTTCGAGGGTAAATGTGAGCAAGACAGCTGTGCACCAAGCAATTAGTACATTTAAAATTTCAAGAAATTTTGTGAACCTTAAGAGTAATTTCTTTTTCATGCTTGGAGTACATCGAGGCTTCTTTGCAGGCTTATGAGATGATAAAGCGAAACCTTTGGCCAAACGTCTTGAAATAGTTCTCAAACTGACGTTGGTTTCTTTTGCAGCCAAAGAATGTCTATTCGTACTGCAGGAGGTAGTTGGATCTCGTACGAACATCCTTCTTATCACATGATCATCAAGTGCACTCGTTTTTCTAGGGCGACCGCTTCTCTTAAGATCCATAAATTTTCCCGAAATTTTAAATTTACTAACAGCTTAATGCACAGCTGTTTAGCTCACATTTACCCTCAAATTTATTTATGTTCAGAAAATCCAATTTTATGCAGGGTGAATATTTCTGACCTTTTTGTAACAGTAAGTGAAGGTATTTTACCCATTACAATGTTTACAGAGCAGCACTGTCTACGACAAAATCCAATTGGCGATAAACATGCCGGACACATCTATTTATAGCAGTAGAATGCGTGTGATGCAATCAACACATGAGATGACGCAATAATCTGCGCAAATGGTGCAATATGTTAAAATACTGAAAATCGGCTACTGGTGTTAATCTCTGCAACTTAATTTTGTTTTGATCTTTCAATTTCTTTTTTTATTTCTCCCCCCCCCTTTTTTTATTTAGACTGTGGCTATGGGGCACATTTTATTTTTCTTGGTGACCGTGGGGTCAGAGACAACGAGATAAACTGAAAAACAGTGATTAGGAGAAATTATTTGAAAGTTGGTAGAGTACCTTTATTAAATATTGCTGTGGTAAATTACAAATCAACTCTTGTAAAAGTCAAGCTACAACTCAACTTTGTCACTGTTTAAAATTGTATTCTCCGACTATAGCTGAGATAATAAATAGTTACATTGTTTGTTCTTAAAAAACATTCTAATTATTTATTTGTATGTTAGCTTTTTGTTGTTTAGACCATTAATTAATGATAACCTTCATAAGTTATGGGCTGAGTATGCTTTAAATCTGCGTAAATTAAATATCTGCAAAATTTTAAAAATCGAAATGAATTACAGAATTTGTTAGGTCTAACAGCGAGACATTACGCTACTGCTGAACTGAAGGTATGTACAAATCGATAATCTGGAAGGTGCTGAACATTTGAGTAAGTTGAATTGGCAAATGAAAATGAACTTTGAACAATATGATTTGACATCTGTAATTGATGGAACTAAGATTTGTCCAGTGGCTGAAGATGTCGAAGTGGATACGAATGAGTTGGTGAAGAAAGTATCTGAATGGCGGCGTGATATTGCCAAGGCAGCTGTACTTATTCCAAGTAGTTTGAGTGCTTCTGTTGCTGATTTAGTAATGAGGGACTCGAATGCGAAATACATTTGGGACAAATTAATTAGTGTTCTTAAACAAAGCAGTATCCAGAGATTTAATTTATTGATGACTCAATTTTTTAAAGGCTGGAAAAATCCCAGTGATAACGTTGCTACACATTCTGCTAAAGTTGAAAGAATTTATACGGATATGAATAATGAGTTAAACCGTATTTGTTCAGCTTCTATTCCACAAGAATTACTGCACGGTAAAATATTGCTTACTGTAGGTCCAGAATTCCAAAAATTTAACAATGTATGGGAGTCTTTAGACTCTGATAAACGAACAACTAAAAGTCTTATTGAAATATTATGAACAATTGAACAGTGTGTTAAATCTACTGCTCCTGTGGACTATGGGGCATTTGCAAGTAGTGTTCCTGTTAAGCAGAAAGCTGTGAAAAATGACGAGAAACTTCCTGAAAGTGCCCCAGGAAATATGCCAAATTAAGTAATTTTAACCCGATCAAGTTATCGTGGGTCGTTGGAGACCCGAACCATTTTTCTTCTGTCTCTAACCTAAGAATCCATATATAGAAGAAATACCTATCCATCGTGTCCATGATTTTTTCCGTAAAAATACCATTTTTAAATTTTATTATGCAATCTGAATTTTTCAAATATCTCAATTTGTTCAAAAGTTATGAATAGAAGACCAATGATAAACTGACAAGGTGCCGAAAAAAGCGATAACCTGATCGGGTTAAACAAAAGAATTGCTTTAAATGTGAATCGAGTGCACATCTCTGTAAAGATTGCCCAAAGAAAAGGTCTTATGATAAGTTCTTTTTTTCAAAGAACAATAAAGGTGCATTTGCTGATAGTGCAAAATGTACTCAGCCAGATATTTGGGCGTGTAATCCTGGTGCCTCCCATAACATGACTGCAAACAAACTGTACTTTGACACATACATACATTTCCCCCTATCCATTGATATATCATTTGCAATAATAAGAAGATTTATGCATATGGATCTGGTAAAATAAATATTCAAGTTTATATTCATGGCAAATTGTATGATGCTCACATGGAGAACGTCTGGTATGTCCCTGATGTAAAAAAGCATATCTTTTCTGTGCAACAAACCGCCAAGCATGGTATTGAAGTAAAAATGACAGAGAGATATAATTTTACCGTAATAAAGAACTTGTTGCAGTTGGATCCTGGTCAGATGGCAGATATATTATCTGCATAAGAGTTGTTTTTCCAGCTGAAATAAGTATTACTACAGAATCTGAATTTTTGCAGTTACTGCATGAACGTCTTAGTCACCAAAACAAATGAAATGTTTATAAGATGTTAACTGATATAGGCATATCTGTAAATGATGCAATGACAAATGAATTCTATGATGGATGTGCTCTTGGTAAAGCTCATCGAAAACCCCTTAAATCACGTTCTTATAGAGCAACTGGTGAAATTATCAATGCTCATGTAAATGGTCCCATGTCTGTAGCTTCTCTTATTGGTGCTCGATATTATGTTTGTTTTAAAGATGACTACAGTAAATATCGTAAAATATTTTTGAAAAACAAAAGTGATATTAGTAGTTGCTTACGTATGTTTCTAAATGAAGCTACCAATTATGGTCATTCTGTGAAAGCTTTGCGCTGTGATGGAGGAGGGGAATCTGACTGTGGTGAATTGCAAAAATCCTTGCTGAAAAAGGTACAAGTCTGACTCTTGATGTAACGTACTCACCACAACAGCTGAGAGAGAAAACAGAACAATCGTTGAACTAGCTCGTTCTATGCTGTGCTTTACCTCTGTATCTCTGGGCTATTGCATGTGAAACAGTGGTCTACCTTCTAAACCATACTGGTGTACCTCCAGAAGGAAACAAAAGCCCTCATGAGCTTTGGACTGGTTAACCACCAATTAAATTAGACCATTTGAAAGTATTCGAAACTGAATGTTATTCACATTTACCTAAGAATTTTCGACGTAAATTGGATGACAAAAGTGGTCATGGTCATTTTGTGCGATATGTAAACAAGAAAGATGACTATAAAATTTATCTGCCTTCTCAGAACAAGATCATGAAAACTCTAACAGTGGAGGTGAAACAAGACTTAATTGAGAGACGTGAATATATTCAGACTGAAGAATCTAATCATTCAGAAGAAAAACTAAAAACTGTCAGAAAGTCTGAAAGAAACAGAAACTCGCGTGCATGGATGAGGTCTAGAAAATATCTTATTGCAAACATAACTGCAGTAGAAGAATCCGAAAATATTTAAAATCCCTCTACATACTCTGAAACTCTTCGAATGAAAGTGATTTGTGGCTTAAAGCTATGAGAGAAGAAATAGATGCCCTGCATAAAACTGAAACTTGGGAATTAGTTGAAAAGCCTAAAGGTTCGGAAGTCATCAATTGCCGATGGATGTTGAGAAAGAAATTCAATTCTCATGGTACTGTGGAATGATGGAAAGCTCGTTTTGTCGCCAAGGGGTATGCTCAAAAAGCAGGTTTTGATTATGATGAAAAATTCAGTCTTGTGGCAAGATATGATACTCTGAGGTCTGTTCTTGCAGTAACTGAAAAAAAAATGCACTTATAACAATTTGGTGTAAAGACTGCATTATTATATGGAACACTTAAGGAGAAAATCGTTATGACCCATTCAGAAAGCTCTGATGATAATAGTGGGAGAAGCTGTAGATTGCATAAAAGTTTATATGGACTCAAACAAGCATCTCGTTGTTGAAATCAGTGTTTTATAAATTTTATGTTGATCAAGAACTGGAAGTTAGTGCAGCTGATCCATGTTTATTTATCAGACATAGAGCTGGCAAGAAACTTTTGTTGTTATTAACTTCAATGAGGGCCTTGTTATAGGGACTGATAAATTTGAAATGGAGGAATTCATGGATCAGCTTGGATCAGCTCTTTTCAGATTACAAGAGGTTCATTAAGCCAATATCTAGGTATCAACATAAAAGTATTGGATGATGGCTCACATGTTTTGAATCAGTGTGCCTATGTGAAAGAAATCTCTCAAGATTTCATATGATGGTGCTAATCCAGTATCAACACCAAGTGACAAAAGCTTTGTTTCTGATGATGTTGGAAATATATTGATAGGAAAAGAAATTCCCTATCATCAGGCAGTTGGCAGCCTAATATACCTTGCCATTGTTACAAAACCAGATCTAGCATACGCTATAAGTATTGTTTCCCAAAATATTACAAATCCAAAAAATTCTGATTGGTGTGCAGTGAAACGAATTTTGAAGTATCTGAAAAAAAAACTGTAGATTTTGGCTTGCTATATCAAGCTAAGAGACATCTCAATGAGATTGAAGTGGATAGTGATGCTGGTTATGCAGGTGATTTAAAAACAAGACCTTCAAGAATTGGAATGATCTCAAGATTTCCAAGTGGCGCTATCTCATGGATGAGCCAAAGCAAAAAGTGTTCTGTTATTTACAACAGAAGCTGAGTATTTTGTTTTAAGTGAGAGTATGAAAGAATTAATTTGGCTGAAACCCTTAGTCAGTGATTTAACATATCTTGAAACACCCTCTCTTCTAGTGGATAATGCAAGCATTGTGAAACTTGACAAAAACCCTAAATACCAAAAACACTCAAAACACATTGATGTTCAAAAGTTCATTGATGGTGAACTGCATATTAAACATGTTCCTGGAAAATTACAGTTAGCGAATATCATGACAAAACCTTTGCCTAGTGTTAGGTTTAAGGAACTGGGTACTCTGTTAGGACTATTTTCATTTAGTAATCCAGTTGGAAATCAATATTAAATTCATGTTAAGTAAGTTGTGGCTTGTGGAGGATGTGTTGTGGTAAGTTTCAAATCAACTCTTGTAAATGACAAGCTACAACTCAACTCTGTCACTGTTTAAGATCGTATTTCCCGACTGTAGCTGCGTTAATAAACGGTTACATTGCTTGCTTTTAAAAAACATTCTAATTATTTATTTGTATGTTAGCTTTTTGTTGTTTAGACCATTAATTAATGACAATCTTGATAAAAATAAGTTTTTATTTTATATTTTTGTTAATTAAACATTAGAAATATATAACTAAGAGGAACATACTTCTTTCATCATCCTGCAGACATCAGTACCTCTCGCGACGCTGAGGACAATCTCATTCGGGAGAAGATAGGACCATACACGCACTAAATGAACAGTGGCAACAGAAACTTAAAAAAAAAGAAAAGATAGATATTAAAAAGAAACATATAATGTTTGCTATTTCGAACTTACCATTTATAGCTCAAATGCAGAGATGCACAAAAGAATTTGAATATATTGCGATCCATTAAACGATGTACAATTTGGGAAGAAATACTTGATCACCTATTCTTAATTTGCCTTTTATATATTTAACGATTTATATATTTAAAATTATAACTTTTAACCTTTTATATATTTAATATTTTACACTATTGATGAAATTTCAATTTACCTGCTGACTAGGATGTCAGAGACTAAAAAATCAAAGTGATAGGAAAAACTTTACTTTTATTTCGCAAGTTGGTAAATAAACGCGATTTATTAACGTAGAATTTTTGTTTGATAACTTCGTTAATTAAAGTGATAGAAATTTCAGACTAAGATAAATATATTCCTTTGGTTAACGAAGCAAAGCTGTTTGGTGGCAACCCTATAGTATGGCCAGGAAAATGATAGGCAACCTATTTTTTTTTTTTAATTATTATTTAGGTCATGTACTTGCGCTTGATACCAGTCTTAAAAAAAATACAAATGAGAAAAAAACCGCTAAAAAATTAATTCAATTGTGTTTAATTAAAGGTAGCATGGCCAGGATATGGTTAAAGAACTTATGCTCAATTTATTTGTTTATGTATTACCTTTTATTCACAATACCTCTCATTAAAAAAACATATGAGGGTAGTTCAAAGTAGGCCGGAGAGAGAGAGAGAGAGAGAGAGAGAGAGAGATCTTACTATGACACAAGAAGCAATTTTTAGTAACTATAATTTGGTTGTATAACCCTATTCTACAAATACGAATAATTCTATAAATAATAATTATAACCAATAATTCTACAAATATGTTTTATAACCCAATTTTACGCAATAGAAAGGATTCAAAATATTCAAAATATTTTTTCACCATCTAGTAAATGGACTAATGAATTTTGTATGTTTAATTTACATTTCGAATCAAGGGACGAAACTTCCAAAACCGTGCAAACCATGAATAAAATTTTATTCTCTTTATCTCAAAACATTGTTCGAAATGTGATGTAAGATTTTTCGTTAAATTATCCTTTTTCATTATTGTATTCGCTTGAAATGCACGTATGGAAACCATGGGTAAAATTTTACTTTCTTTATTCTAATACATTGTTTTAGCTATGACATCATTTTCAGCATTATTTTGAGGAACTTGACATTTTATTTCTTAAAAGATTCTGCATTAAATTACCGATTGAACCGTTTAATTAATGTGTATTTAGTTTAACTTCATAAATGGTAGCAAAAGGTATTGTTTTGGGGACAAATTTTCGAAAAGGAATTTTTCTTTAGTTTTACATTTCAAGGTACACTGAATTTAAAAGTGAGGTATTTAACAGTTTATCTTTAGATTTGTTATAAGCATATGCAGCAAACAAATATCAAGGCCCAAATGAAGAATTCTAAATCTGTATCACATGAGGATGTTACTGGGAATATTTATTTAAATAGAATGAATGGTGCCAATAGCTTAACAGGTAGCGTTGCTGTACATAGACATTCACAATTTCAGGGAAAGCTATATCTCAAGAACTACTGCACAAAATAGCTTGTAAATTTATATGTAGATGCACCTTGACCTAAATTGAATATTGTCAACATTTTTGGTGTCAATCGCTTGAAAGGTAGCGCTGCTATTTAGCAGTTTTTGCAGTATAAATTTGGACTATATCTCAGGTACTATTGCGTATAATAGAACAAAACTTGATGTATCAAAAACCCTTTATGTGACATTTTACTGATTAAATTAGGTGTATACCCGCTGGCATGTGGCGCAGCAATACTGCAATTTTCCCTGAGAACGGGAAGGATGTCATCTTCACGGTAAAAAATCACTTTCGTTGGGCAACCAGTGTAATACCTCACTGATAGGAAAAACGCCTGCATTCATAATTAATAAAAAGTAACAAAAGTTATGTACTACGTGAAATAATATAGGAAAATATAGAATAAAGTTTTGTGATGCCCACAACATATTAGTTTCTGAATTATTGTTATTGTATTCGTATTTTATTAATGTGATTTCATTAGACAGACATATGCTAATACCTTGAATCTACCTTTGGAATTTTTAAGAAAAAAATATTTCTCTCAAGTTACAAATTTTATCAGATTTAAAATTAAGCTAGTAAACCCAAATTTTCACAACTAAATAAATATTTAGCAAAAAATATTAAGATATTTTTTTTTAATTTAATTATTTAAAGAAAATATTAAACATCGTAAATACATGCGTAGGTTGCATGGGTTTTTACGTCACATCAGTGCTGCACAATGGACAATTGGCGACGGTCCAGCACTCATTCCTAGAGGTGATCCGGAGACAACATGCGTAGAATATAAGAACGTATGAATAGAAAAAAATTGCGCTTGTTATAACAAGATGCTTGCTTTGAGAATATACAAATTAAAAAACAGAACTGATGTTTTTGCTTAATCTTATATTTTTAAAGAATAAATTAGTTACTTTAACTTAAGAAGTGTAACACGTTCGTTATTGAAATTAAACAAATTATTAAATAGAAGAATAAACATAACTACATGAAAATCGCATATAAAATACATCAAAATAATCTAAAATTCAAACACCGGACCAACCCTTAGGGTGAGTCCGAAACCGTCGCTAATTACATGTAGCTACAGTGCAACGTTGAAATCATTTGACTCCACCATTCTAAAAACAAAATAACATGTAAAATAAAAACAGGCAACGCATTTCAAAGACAACTAAAGAAATAAATAAAAGTCATTTGCTTAAAACATTAAATATATACTACTGGCCATTAAAATTTCTACACCAAGAAGGAATAATAACAACGGAATGAAATTTATTGGACATATACATTATAGTAGAAAGAACAATTGATTAATATTTCAGGAAATTTAGAGTAACATATATTGAGAAAACAGTACATAAAGCCGCGACCTTCGTGAGCATTGAATCAAATAGCGATTGGATGACATATACGTGTAGAGCACTTCATGAAGCTTCAACATGATGCCACAGTTTATTGAACTTAGCTATTGGTGAGTTGTGGCCGGCCAGTCTCTTTTAAACAATTAAACAGACAATTTCACTTGTATGAGATCAGGAGAACGCGCTGGAAAAAGAAACAGTCGAAAACATTATGCATCAAAAAAGGTCTGGACAATACGGACAACTTTCGTGCATTGTCCTGCTTAAATGTGCGCTGCGGAGGCCTTGAACATCGGCCAAAGCAAAGGGCTTAACTCGTCAGAAATGTAATGACCGCTATTCAGAGAGCCGGGAATGAAAACAAGAGGTGGTCGAGACATGTATCCAATGGTACCATATACCATCACTCCAGGTTGTGACCCAATATGCGGATACCAAAACGGTGATTAACCTCAAAGCTGCATCACTGATATAGGCACGTTTAATGTGTGATCACTAACGAACCTGGACGCAGGAAGGACGTGATGTCGCCTTTCAGACAAATCACAATCCTGTTTACAGCATCAAGATTGCCTCATCCATATTTAATGACATTGTGAATAATGCACATTGCCAACTGGCATTCGACATCGTCATACTGTCCATCACCTGCAGTAATGGTATGAGGTCTCGTTGGATACACGTCTCGATCACTTCTTGTTCGCTTTCCTTGCACTCTGAATAGCGGCCATTACATTTCTGATGAGTTAAGGCTGCCGCTCTGCCCTAAATTCGAGGTCTCCGTAGCACAACATTTAAGCAGTACAATGCATGATCTCAAGTTGTCTGTATTGTCCGGACCTTCTTTGATACAGAATGTGTTAGACTGTTTCTCAGACCAGTGCGTTCACCTGATCTCGCACCAATGAAAAGGACTGTTTAATCGTTATAAAGTGACAGACCCGGCACCACTTACTAGTAATTACGGTCGATGAACTGTGGCATCGTGTTGAAGATTCATGTAGTTCAGTACCCGAATATGACATCCAGTCGCTGTTCGATTCGATGCCTAGGCAAAATAAGTGCAGTTATTGCTCCCAGAAGTCGTTGCTTTCTATACTGCTTTGTCAGGACAAATTACTCCAAATTTCCTAAAAATTTAATCAACTGTTCTTTCAACTATAATGTATGCTCCCAATACATATCATTCTGATATTTGCATTTCTTTCTGGTGTAGAAATTTTAATGACCAGTAGTGTATTAATCGAAAAAAAGAAAGAGAAAACTAATCTGAAGGAAGAGTTGTAATAATGTAACTTAAAACATTTTCTCTTTATGTGCAAATACCTAATTTTCAAAATTTGTATCCCTCTTTAAATATTTTTAGAACAACAGAGATATAAACCTAAAAACTGCCCATAATAACTAATCGAATAATTTCTTGTAATGATGATACTTCTTATGATTAATAAAAGTGAACATATACAAAAATTATTTATTAAAAACTATCAGGTAATCCATGAGATTACTTTTCTGTCTACTTTATTATTTGGCAGAAATATATATATATATATATATATATATTATATTATTTTCACGAATCTGAGATTAAATGAATGGGTTAACGCCTGCGAACTTCTCGGGGTGATTTAACAAGTCAGAAGAAACCATTCTTCCTCATTTGTCACGAGAATATAATTTTGAAAATGTATTTCCATGGACGTTTTTAGATAAAGCTGAATAGTTTGACAAGGAAGGAAACACCTTTTAGACAACAGGGATATTTAGATGAAATATTGTTTTGGGCAAATGAATTAAGACTTCGTGGAATATTTTATAACCGACGTGATGTCACGTATTGGTAATAGAAGGCTTGTTAATATCCGCATAATCAATTCTGATTTATTTTTGTTGAATAATAATAAAAAATGGAAGTCAGAATTTTGAACATCTTTATCGTAAGTAGAATTTTCTTTCAAAGAAATTCAATATTTAAGTTCCTTCAGTTATATAAGTTTAACATGTTTATGTTTGAAATTAAATAAACTCGAACTTTGATACATAAATATAACAATGAAAAAATTGCACGTAAAACATACCAAACGAATTCTTAAATGAAAAGGTAAAATAAAAAGAAGCGTAATTCATGTATGGTTAAAATTAATTAAACTAATACTGTGAAAAGTAAACATAACTCTGAGAAAAATAAACTCAAAATACACAAATCTAATTCTCAAATTAAATATTAAAATAATAAATAATATATATATATATATGCATATACATAAAAACAGATAATGAAATGTTTATATCTATGTGTGTGTGTACAATGTAAACTAGCATGTTGTGACCACCACAAGACTTTCTTCTGTATTATTTTGCACAAATTCATGCAGAAAAAATTTCTTAATAAATTATTATTTATGAAAATTATTTTCCATGATATGCAGACTATTTTTATCTGACAGAATTATAACACTAAATGCCAAAAGTAAGTCAATTTTGTGCCAACTACAGAAGAAAGGATTTTTTTTTCCTAAGTTTATTTTTGTTAAAAAGATTACAAAAAAAAATTATAACTTTGTTTTAAATTTTTACCGATCTATGGTTAAAAAACTCGTTTTAAAGGTGCTAATGAGATATTTCGAAAGATACCCATATTGAAAACTTACATCCCACGGGGGGAAACGATGCTTTCACATGTACAAACTTTTTCCATAGTTTATTACTACTATTATCAATAATTCATATTAATTTTAGAATCACACGTTAAAAATAACTTATGTATATTTATACGAAATTTTGTCCTATGTTGCTCTGATAATAATTTAGAAAAGTGGGATCACAACGCCACCTGTTCAGCGATTGGTACCTAAATCTAATCAGCACCAGTTTATGTCAGGGTCAAACAGGACCCTGTAACAATGAACAAACTTTACCGCATTTGTTTAAATTTTGTTCATTGGTTCTTGAGATACAGCGTACACAAAATTTGTGATGCACACACAGAAACACAGACAGACATTTTCTAAAAACAGTCAAATCGTGTTGAGGACATCCCAAAACTTGTAAATACCTCGAAACCTGAAGATTGAAAATTTTCACGAATCCAATACTTTTTCTATATTATACAAACAGAAGAAGGTAAAAATTAGTTTCTTAGAATAATGAATGAATTTATTCCAAAAAAAGGGGAAAGTATTCGTAAAGCAAGAATTTAATGTAATTTAAAACATTTTCCCTCACTTTGTGTACGTATTACAATAATTTGTAAAAATTTTGTTGTTACATACTCATTTTTTGAATAGCAGTCATATTAACGCGATTATTTTCCAAAATAACGATTCGAACAACGCCTCGTAATGGTAATACTACTTATCATTTACGAAAGTGAGCATATACGGAAATTGTTTATTAAAAACAGATAGGTAATATGTTCTATCAGGTTGCCTTTATGCCTACTTTATTAGTCACCAGCAAGGATGTTATTACTTTCGCGAATCTGGGATTAAATGAATGAATAATGCCTGTAAACTTCTCGTAGTCATTTAACAAGACAGAAAAAGACATTTTCCATCATTCCAGACTAGAATATAATTTTGTAAATAATGTATGAAACCCAATAGTTGGACAATGAAGGAAACACCTCTTAGAAAACAGGGTTATTTATATGAAATGTTGTTTAGGGGAAATGACTTATGACGTGCAGGAATGTTTTACATTCAGATTCATGTATCGTTAATAGAAGATTTGTAAGTAAACACATAATAAATTTTGATTTATTTTTAGTGAGCAAGAAAGATTTAAAATATTAATTGATTCAAATATTGAGAATCTTTGTAAGATTCAATTCGAATTTTGAAAGATTATTAATGCATTCAAAGTTTAAAATAAAAATATTTTGAATATTTTTTATCGTTAGCAGTCTTCAAAGATATCAATATTTATGTTGCTTCAGTTTTGAAAACTTGACTTAATTGTTGTTTAATAATGATAAACTAATACACGGTGTCCACAAAGTCTCTTTACAAACACAGGCGTTTATTAAAAAAAAAATATTAAATAGATACAGACGTGAAAATTATTTTAGTTTAAGATGGAACAATTAAGGATTTTTTTTTTTTTTTTTTTTTTTTTTTTTTTTACCATAATTAATAAACCTCTAGATGCATACCATTAATAGCGCGAACCACATCAAGGCAAAACTCGATTTAGCGACAGTGTCCTCTGCAACAAAGTGTTATCAACGGTACCAGTGGTGTCTATGATCCTTTGCTTCAGGTCAGTAACACCCCGCATCTTTGTTTGGTATAAACTTCCTTTATTAAACCCTCACAGAAAAAATTCCAGGGGCCAAGGTGGGGGAATATCAAGTGACCGATGTGGCCATCTCGTCCAGTCTACCCACCTAGAAATGTTTCATCAAAGAAATTACGGACATCGAGACTCCAATGTGGTAGTGCCCCATATTGCTGGAAAAAGATGTTTGGTTGAACATTATCCAATTGTGATGTCGCTAATGCAATTAAAAGGTCTAGGGACACACCTGCGGTTATTGATTTTAAAACAAAAAAGAAATGGTACAATGACTCCGCAGCATATCAGGCCACAACACACATATCAGGTCACAACCTCCGAATAATCTCTCTCTAGTTCCCTACTCAAATGGGGACTTTATGAGCCCCAGACTGTCACATGATGTGTATTGATTATCCCTGAAACATGAAACGCTGCCTCATCACAAAACATACTCAATTTAGAAAAGTGTAGCCATCTTGATATATTGAGTCTTTAGTTCTTCAAAATGTCATTTAAAATACATGAAACAATAATTAATAAAAACTTTAATAGTAACTGTATCTATACCAAATTTTATTTTTATATCTCATTAAAAGAATTTTTTATGAATTTTTGGAATTGTAAAGAGACTTTGGGACACCCTGAACTTCGAAAAATGATTTGTAACTAAACTTTCCTAAATCGAGTGTATAGCCATATTGATATCTTGATTCTCTAGTTCTTCAAAATGTTATTTAAAATGCACGAAACAAATAATTAATAAAAACGTTAATAGTAACTGTATCTATACCAAATTTTATTTTTATATCTCCTTAAAAAGATTTTGCATGAATTTTTGAAATTGTAAAGAGACTTTGTGGATACCCTGTATTTTGAAAAAGTGATTTGTAACTACAAGAAAATTAAATATAAAACACATCAAATTAAGTTCAAAATAGAAAATAAAATAAAAAGAAGCTTAACCCTTTTATAATTGAAATTAGATATTCTATTATTTGAAAAAATAAACATAATTATGAGAAATTTACGCATAAAACACACCAAGCTGATTTTCAAATCAAAAAGGAAAAGACGTTTAACACATTTATGCTTGAAAAACCAAAACATTGAAAAATAAACATGACTACGAGAAAATTACACATAAAACACATGAAACTGATTTTCAAATGAAATTGCAAAACGATATGCAGCCTAATCGCTTAAGGTTAAAATTCAAAAGTATATTACTTTAATAATTAAGTATATTTACGAGATAATTGCATATAAAATACCACTAACTAATCTTTAAACAAAAATTAAAATAATGTATAATGTGTGTGTGAACATAAAAACAGACAATGAGATAACATAGTAATAATAATGTTGATTGCTTGAAATAAAAGATGAATTAGTGAAAAAAAACTAGCATGTTGTGGCCACCACAAGACATTATTTTATATTATATTATACACATGCACGTAGTAGAAATTATTTCTTAAGTTATTTTATTTATTAAAATTACTTTTCATGATAAATGCAGACGATTTTTATTTCAGAGAAGTATGACATTAAACGTCGAAAAAAAGTCTATTTTTTGCCGACAACAGAAGAAAAGCAGTTTTTTTTCCCCACAAATTTGTGGCTTGTTCATTCGTATTAAAGGCATTCCCGAGCTACTTTAAGTTATACTCGTGAAGAAAATTTACTTTGCTCTAGGTTGCAATTAGTTTTTTTTTATCTTGTTTATTAACACTGTTATCGATAATTCATGTTAGTTTTACAATCATTCGTTAAAAATAACTCTTATTATGTACATTCATACAAAATATTGTCTTTTATTGCTGTATTAAAATTTAGGATAAAATGCGATGACAGCGCCACCTGTTAAGCAATTGATCCCAAAATGTAATCAGCTGCCGTTTATGTCAAAAATGGTCAAATTGTATTTAGGATATCTCAAAACGTGTAAATCCATTAAAAACAGGAGGTCAAAAATTTTCACAAGTCCAATACTTTCTTCTTATAGCAGAAGGTAAAAAAAGAAAGAAAGAAAATGGATACTTGAAGCCAGAAAATAATGTAATTTAATTTTTTTTCTCTTCCTGTACAAACTATACTAATTTTGAGAAGGTCTGTCACTCCACACTTATTTTGGTACAACCATGATATTAACGTGATTATTGTCAAAAATAACTATTCGAACAACGCCTCGTAATGGGAACACTACTTATCATTTACGAAATTGAACATATACAGAGGTTATTTATTAATAACTGTCAGGTAATATAATCCATAAGATTGCCTTTATGCCTATTTTATTAGTTACCAGCAAGGAATTTATTACCTTCACGAATCTGAGATTAAATGAATGAATAATGCCTGCTAACTTCTCGTGGTCATTTAGTAAGTCAGGAGAAATCATTTTTCATCATTTTAGGCTAGAATATAATTTTGAAAATGTATTTCCATGCATATTTCTATACGAAGCCGAACAGTTTGTCAAGGAAGGAAACACCACTTAGACAACAGGGTTATTTAGATGAAATATTGTTTAGGGCAAATGAATTAAGACTTCGTGGAATATTTTATAACCGACGTGATGTCACGTCTTGTAAAAGGAAGGCTCGTTAATGTCCGCGTAACTAATTATGATATATTTCTGGTGTACATGATAGGAAAGTGAGACATTTTAACATTTTCATCAGTAATAGCATTTTTCTTCGAAGAAATACAAAATCTTCTTCTGAAGAATGCTTCAATTTTTCGTGATTAGAAAAAAAAAAAGTTAAATTACTTTGCCAGTTAAATAATATTTATGAAAAAAAAAAAAAAATCTTTTTCGAAGCATGCACAGATTATGGTGCATATATATCTAAAATATATTGGATGATTGTTATGTTACTTTAGAACATTATATTTATTCTTTATGCACCATTATCAATTGATTTTAAACAAACAAATTTTAAAAAAAAAGGATTGTTTTTTTTTTTTTTTACTTTACAATAAATTATGTCTCAATTATAATTGGTTACCCGACTACCATAGGTAAGAAAAGTATTGCATTCAGTCAAAAATTTGGTTATCCTAATTTACATGTTCTAGGGCAGTTTTATAAAAAATTTCGTTTTTGATATAGTTCATTGTGAATGCATATGTGTATGCGTGAGAGGAATCTTGTGAATAGCATATCTTCAAAGCTAACAAAGACAGAATGACGAAATTTAAAAATTAACACAGGATTATTGTACAGATCATATTTTAAATTTTTGTAAAACAAGAAACGGATATTGAAAACTAGATCTGTTACCATATGTCTATATCTGAAAAAAAGCTCTAACAGTTTTATTCAAATTTGCTATATAAATGCCATATCTGATGTATTTTCGTTATATTTAAATGTTTGTTCAGAAAAATTCATAAGCATCATTTATAAGTAAGTGAATTTGAGATTTCGCAAGTGCATTTATTTAAAAAGAGCAGTGTCGTTTTTTTTTTTTTTAACTCGTCCTATAAACTCCCTTGTAAATATCCTTTCGCAATTAATTGTTCGTTTCCGGTGAATAGATGAATTTGCGAAGCTTTGGAAAATTGGATGTAGGATTGTAAGTCGGCGTTTCAGAAACGGCCCTAACGATTTTCTTCAAATTTGCTACATAAATTCTTTCTTTAGAAGTCCTTTCGCATGTATTACTGGGTTAGTATAGGAAAATTGACACTCGTAATGATTAAGTAAACCAGTTTTAAAGCTCGAAAGTTTATGGTTCACAAAATGTCTTTAATTTTTTTTTTTTTTTACTGGCTATGTAAATTTTGCTTTGGCAAGGTAAGTATTAGTTTACTTTTACAAGAAAATTGTTAGTTGTATGATTTGTTAAGTAAAATTTATGTTTTCTAACCACACTGTTCCAAAAAGAGTATAATAGAGGGTAATGCAGCTTCGTAGCGTTTCTAAAATTTTACACTCATTTTGTTATATTTTAACCACTATCTTAAAGTAATACTTTTTTACATACTATTTACACGTGATTTAGCGTTAAACATTGAAGAAAAATTTCATATTGACGAGAATGGTGACAAAATATTAAAACGTAAGTAAAATTTTAGGAACACTGCGGGGCATGGTAATGGAAGTCATGTAGTTGTTATACACCAGATGTAAATTTTTTTTAAATTTGTTTTCTGTAAAATAAATATTGTGAAATATTTACGGAACAACATATAGTCAGTCTTGTAATCAATAATACGAAATATTGAAGATTGAGATCTTTTTGTTATATAAGTGCGATTCACAAAATTTAAAGACTGGAATTTGAAGAATTATATTACAGATAAATTATATTACTCCTGTTTTTATGGTGTCCCTACAGTAACAACAGTTTTCGAATATGGACTGTACTAATTATTGGTATGGAGTCCTACATCTTTTTTTAAGTTCATTAAATCAAATAAATTTTCGAAATGAATTTCATAATTTATTCAGGACGTTTCTAAATGTATGGTGCATATGCTAGAACACAACTAGACACGGCGAAGCCACTCAAGACCGGAACCTATTTTTAAAGCGCTGGAGAGTTCTTCTCAGCGAAAGCAGTATAAACGCCCTTCACTGAAAAGTCAAAGAAAGCAAACTGCAGTAGAAGTTCTCTTCTACAACCTTTGTTGATGTTATCGATAAGTAAGGAAATGGATATATACACAAATCATGAGAAGGTTAAGATGTACGGAACTACAATTTACAATGCAAAAGGAAGCCGCTAGACTGTACCAAGAACATTTTCTAACAAGACGCGTCTTAGATGGAAAAGCTTTTCAGTGATTGCATCAACAATTGTGTGAAATATAAACCTTTGCCAGTTGCATGGTGTATATCTGGGATGGAAAGAGTGGAAGAACGGTGTCCGTTACAGAAACCATACACAGACTTGGTCGCTAACCTTTAATGTAGGCCTTCGGAATTTGTTTGGAAACGAAAGTATTTACTTCTACAAATTCCAGAGTATTCAAGAGCAAATAAATGCGGATTATGGACTTCTAAAGTTTATAATTCCACCTGTTGTTTGTTTTTGAATTATGATGATAAGAGACAAATAGAAAGACACACTTAGACATGTGCAAAATCATGAACACGCCCATACTAACAGTTAAACATGATTTTCAAATTAAAAACGTCTATATATATAAAAATCTCAAACTCAAAAACATGATTGAAAAAAAAAAAAAAAAGAAATCTTTCTTTACAACGAAAGAATGAAAGGATAAGACAATATAAAAATTGCTAAACCTAAATTATTATTTTTTTTTCATCTTTAATGATTATACTTACTACACATTTATGTTTTCTTTCAGGTTCAAATTTTTATGTTTTATTATGTAATTTCATGTACTTCAGAAGTAGTTTTAAATACTTATTTATTTCTTCTTTGACTAAAAGTGTCTTACAAATCATCATTCGATTATAATACGTGAAGTGTTTTAAGATTTTTAGATTGATAAGTATTATATAATGAAAATATCGCTGGAAAAAAATCTAAAACAATTATAATACATAAATCTTGCTAAATTATCATTTTAACATTTACATGAAAGTAAAGAATATTAAAAGAACTCCGTCGAAGTATTTGTTACAAAGATATATTCAATCAGAATATTTTAACGTAGTATCTTAAAACAATACTTTAAACGAATTTAAAGCCTGCTATGATTTTCAGTGTAGTAGCATTTCGGCATAAGATGAAATTAATCCAATTTATGAACGAAATCAGCTGCCGTTGCACGAAAACCGGTGATACTGGTAATTACTAAAGATTAATACACAGAATTCTAAATTAATTTTGAAAATTGAAATGGTGATATAATATATGCATGTTGAATACATTATATTTTAAATTAAAGTATAGAACTATTGCAAGATTAAATATATTTATGAGAATCTAGGGATAATTCAAAAGGCATTATTAATTAGACTTGCAGCAGAAACCTTGATAATTCAGTCAAATAAAATTAGCATCGTGTAATAAAAGTTTCATAATATTATTGCCAGTTCTTGAGAAATTCAGTAAATATACAATTGTTTTCTATACATCAATACGTTACATATGCGCCAATGCTGATAATGTGTTAATATGATTAAACAAGCATAGTAATTGAAGAAAAACAAAAATTTTGTAGCAAAACAACATAAATTGCAAAAACACGAAACAATAGTTTTGGGTTGAAATAACTAAAAATGATTCTTTGTCAGCAAAAATAAATAAATAAATAAATAAAATAAAAATAAATAAATAAATAAATAACGTAAACGAGTACAGTATGAAAGTAGAAATGCACAACCATACGACGTGGCAAGGTATGAGACACAAAAAAATAAAAATCATGCTATTCGCATGCAATATAAACATTTTCCGACCGGTTTTACCTATTATGTCGTTTAAATTTGAATGTATCTATTTTTGGGCGACATCTTAACTTACATTTTGCATTTAATTAAAAAGAAAAAAATTATTAAACACTACCTTTATGTATTTTCCCCTATATTGAGGAAAAACCATAAGACAGAGCGCTCTTGTGTAGCATTGTATATTGTCTAAAAACATTAAGATTCTAAAACAATCTATATCCTTATTACTGTGGAGCAAGAAATCTCACAAACGCATCTTTATAAGCGTTATTTTTTAATGGGAATACATTCAAAAGCTTTCTTCTGTGTATTCCTGGATTACGTCTGAAATGTCCATGTAGATCATGTAATTAAAATAATAATAATAATAATAATAATAAATTATTTTTAAATACTTTGAACTAAATTAACTTATAATTAAATATAGAAAGGTTATGTTTTAAAAATATGCTCTTTAATGATGTGCTCAGAGAAAATAAACATATAATTTTTTTTTTCTTTTTTTTTTCTTTTTTTTTTTAGTATGACAAGACTATTAGGTAGATTCCTTATAGGAAATCTACCTAATGCAATGGTCCTCATGACACGACTTCTGGAATTTTTTTTCATATCTTCACCGATCATGACCCCAGAACCCAAAACCACCCTCACTTCAAAAGTTTATATATATAATATACATATGTGTGTGTGTGTATAATGCTTTTTCCCATGTTACGTTATGAACACGATAACTGGAGTAATTTTTATTTAGATTTAACCAGCTCGGGATATGTGGTGAGAACAGCAAAAATCTCGCTCGAGTTCGTAGATGGGGTATCCAGCTGAAAGGGGGAGGAAATGGTGGGGGTTGGAAATTTTCATTTGCCCATAATTTCTTTAATATTGTAAATAGGAAAACACTTCAAATCAGGCGAATTACCGTCTTACACTAAAGAACAATTTTTGTATTTAAACTTTTTTCGATAGCTTCAATTGCCTAAAAGTGATTTTTCTTCAATTGTGATGAAGCCGACTTTTTCTATAGCTTTAATTGCTTAAATTCATAATCTGATGTTTACGTCACGTGCAAAAGATGATAAAAAAGATCACTGAAAAAATAAAAGACATCGTAACTGCTTTAATTAATCATTTAAAAATTTAAAATTAAAATAATACGTTAGTCTTAATAAAAATAGCGTTTGTGGTGAATAGTTCAGGACACCGCTTTAGGCAAGAATTTAAAATTTACGATTGAAATTGAGAGTAATACGTTATAGCTTCCTTTGACTTTTTATCTTGTGAAAACAAGATATTGGTCTGTGAAGCTATAAGCGGTTTTTGCTTGGGAAGAGAATATAATAAATCCAAAGCTGCCATTTTCTATCGCCAAGCTCGTCAAATTTTGTCGTCAAATAACGAATTTCGTCGCCAAGTCAAAAATGCCGTCATCAGCTATCAAATTTTACCGCTTCATTGCTATGTCGCAAATCTTGTCACCAAAATCTCGCCAAATCATACAATTTACTTAAATTCGTTGCAATTAACATTAAAATTTAGTGGTGCCCAAATGGTCCAATGTTAGCTAATGTTAATGTTAATGTTATAATTGCAAGTTAAAATTGTAATTCCATACAACTTAAAGGAATCTACCTTTGAAGTTAAGGTTGCCGAAAAGGGATTTTTTTTTTCAGGCAGTAATTTTACGTTGTCACCATTTATAATATTACACCTCTAATTTGCCAAGATGCTCGCCAATGTCAAATTTTACCATTTAATTTCTTGAACTATTTTAAAATATTATGTTTCTGTAAAAAGTTTTACATTTTTCAAAACACTGATAATTGAGAAATTCATGTATAGTCGGTAACAAAAGTCTCCGAACACTAGCAAAAATTCCTATATAAAAAAAGTAGAGTTGACACTGGTTTGTTAAATAAATCCATGTCGAATCACATTCTTAGGCAAAAGTCTCCGAACACTAGCAAATATTCCTATGCAAAAAAAGTAGAGTTAATACTGTTTTGTTACATAAATCCTTGTTGAATCATGTTCTTAGTCTAAGAACATGATTGGACAAGGATTTATTTAACAAAACAGTATTAACTCTACTTTTTTTTATGTAGGAATTTTTACTAGTGTTCGAATACTTTTGTTAGCTACTGTACTTGATTGTATGTAAAAAGCAATTTCCGATTTCGGTATCCGTGACCATAATCATTCATAAATTGAATGGCATCTGAGTATTTGCTGACAATATCTTTTAAATAAGCAGGGGAGAGTAGGAAGGGATGGGACAGTTTTGACAAAAATATTTTTTACAAATTTACATTTACTGGTACAACACTGTGAGTTTCAGAGAAACAAATTGAAACATTTTAACATATAATAATATAACATAATATAATTTTTTTTTATTTAAATGTATTTAATCATTTTAACATATTTTAAAAATATAAATTTGATGGTAATTATTAAAATATTAATTTTATAAGCCAATTAACGTAGTCATAAAAATGTCCCATCCCTCCTTTATATGAGGGAGGGATGGAACATGTTTATAAAGTTAAAATAAATACATAATATACAGACATACTATGAAAAACGTCAAAAATAGTGGGACACGATGTATGTGCGGTTAATTAATTACTAATAACATCTATTTTATCCAACATTAGAATATAATATACCACTTAAATAAAAAAAAATCATTTTTTTTTTTAATTCTAGCAGAGAAAGTACTGTTTTTAAGTTCATATATTCAAAATTAAATTTTCCTGAATATTAATAAGGTTTTTAGTGGTTGTTCTGTGTGTGCTATCAGCATTTCCAAGAACAAATATTACCAAGAAATCCTAACTGTAATTGGTGAATGTAATTTCTTTTGTATATTTTACCATGTCCAGGAAATCTGCTCAGGAATGAAAATAAATTCCTCATACATACTATATGGTAAATAAACTATTTTTAAAAGTTAAGAGGGTAAACTTAAGTCATGTGAGTGCCACACCAATTATTTTCCATGATTTTCAATTTGTTTCGCGCATTTTTTCTTCCATCTATTGATTTATTTGCCTCTTGATATTTTCTGTTTAAGGAGTATCAGAATCTTCATTCTTCTTTCTTTTCTTACATGTACCATCCCTCCCTGAGCTGCTCTGTTCCATCCCTCTCTTTTCATTATTTTTCAAAAAAATAATTTCTTATTTGACACATGCTACATTTAGGTTTAATTTAGCTACTAATTCGTAAATGTTACAAATATTTAAGCGATAACATTTTTTTTTGTTGTTAGTGGATGTGTTTTACTAATAATATTTTACCATTTCTAGGAAAACTGATCAGAAACTGAAATGAATTCCTCATAGAGGTGTGGTAAATAATGTGTGTTTCTAAGCTAAATATTCGTCGCTTCTTTTTTGTATATTTGCACATTTTGAGGCTTCCTGATTACCGAAGTCACGTTTTTAACGTTTGCACTTTGTCTTTGTGTCTTACAGTAACTTAAAAACGAATAACTTTAGGAGACTCAAATGTTGTATTTTGAAGTTAATATAAGATTGTTGCTGAAAAAGTTTGAT
Organism: Salticus scenicus; assembly: GCA_963930645.1. Lineage (NCBI taxonomy): Eukaryota > Metazoa > Arthropoda > Arachnida > Araneae > Salticidae > Salticus > Salticus scenicus. The sequence continues at coordinate 81,311,807 of OZ005653.1, forward strand.
CAAGATTGAAAATATTTAAGGAATGTTGCGTGTGAAAGTTGTTTAAATAATTTTAAATGAACTTTTAATTTTAGTAAAATATTTAAATTCTCTATAAATGTGGGTGTAGTAATGAAATGTACAGAATCCCCCCTCTCACACAGAATTAATTGTCATATAAAACTCTTCCGAAGCCTAATTTTGAATTGTTTTAATATAGCTTTACGTAACAGAAATCGTTATCTTACCCCTTAATCTCCAACCTGTATTTATAGTATTAAATTTATGGGTAAGAAGAAGTCGTGTGTGTGGCACACCAGATTATTTTTCTTAACGTTGTATTTTTATTGTAAATATGATATTTAATAAGTGTTACATTCATACAAAGATCAATTCATCACTCATTGGTGAAATGCCCTGGTTCGATTTTGTATGGATTTATTTAATTTGCTCATACAGTTAATTACTTTCTCTTACCCATAATGTAAAGAAAGTATAGTTTTTGGATCAAATTTTCAAAATTGAGTTTTTATTATATTTACACGTTTTGAGGTTCCCTGAATCCAAAAATCATGTTTTTAGCGGCTGATCTTTGTGTGTGTGTCTGTCTGTCTGTCCGTTATCGGCATACCTGAAAAACAAATTACAGCAAAAATTCCAAACTTGATATTATAAATGTGTATGATATAGCGATGCTATATTTAACTTTTTGTTGAGATCAAGCATATGGCTCGTGTACAGGGACACCCAAGAGAATTCAAATACATTACCTCTATGGGGAAAATTGCAGGTAAGTACAGTTTAACATCTATAGACTGCAGTAAATCAAATGAAAAAGGACTATATATATATATATATATTATATACGTAGAAACATGTTTCATGTAGAATATGGTATAGACATAATTCACGGTTCGTTTACAGGGCTGCACAAAAGAACTAGATTATAATACGACTATACTTGAAAATTGGTGGAAGTTTACTTCAATTTGTGTCGTGTGTTATTAATATAATATAATATTTATGTCCTCCACGTGATGTGTACATAACTTTTAGAAGATATACAGGGCTGCCAATATTTAAGCCACGACATTCTTTTTTATTGTTAGTGGAAGTGCTTAACTGTAATATTTTACCATGTCCAGAAAAGCTGCTCAGGAATTGAAATTAATTCCTCATTGCCTTATGGCAAATAATGTATTTTTTTAAGCTAAATATTCATCGCTTGTTTTTTTGTATATTTAGAGGTTTTGAGGCTTCCTGAGTACCGAAGTCAAGTTTTTAACGTTTGACATTTGTCTGTGTCCGTGAGAATAAATTAAAAACAAATAATTTTAGGTGATACGAATGCTGTATTTTTAAGTTAATGTGTTTGTTACTAGAAAAGCTTGATTAAGATTGATAAGTTTCAAGGAATGTTGGTCTGAAAGTTGTCTCAGTAATTTAAAAGAACTTTTGAATTTAATAACAGATTTGAGTTCTATATAAATTTAGGTATAGTAATGAAACGGGTGGTTGAGGAGGGCGGTAGCCCCTCTCACAGAGAATTACTTATCAAATAAAGTTGTTTCGAAGTCTAATTTAAATTGTTTTAACATAGGTTTGCGTAACAGTACTCGTTATCTTACCCCTTAATCTCTAATCTGTATTTATAGTATTAAATTTCAGGGTAAGAGAAAGCAGTGTGAGTGACACACCAGATTATTTGTTATTGATACGAGTATATGTATAGAATTAATTAACGGTTAATATATAGGATAATTTCACCTTGTTAAGCCACCAGGTTTCTAATGAAGATTAGGGTACTGAAAAAGGGGATAATGCATCATATAGTACAGTCGCCAGCAAAATTATTGAAGCACAAATCTACATTTTTCATATTTTTTTACAGTTTGATCGCTATATTTCGTCATTAACTTACCATTTACTTTCTCTGAACCATATAAATGGTACAGAAAATATTGTTATTGGGCAAAATTTTCGAAATCAAAATTTTGTTATATTTACATGTTTTAAGGTCCCCTAAATCCGAAAATCATGTTTTTAGCGGTTGGTCTCTGTGTCTGTGCGTGTGCGTTTCTGTGTTTTTGTGTGTGTGTCTGTGTATTGGACTGTTATCAGCATATCTCAAGAACAAATAGTAGCAGAATGTCCAAACTCGGTATACTAAATATGTATCCTATTGGGATGCTGTAATAAAATTTTCGTTTAGTTCAAGCAAATAGTTCGTGTACAATGACATCCAAGAAAACTCATACACATTATGTCTATTTGGGAAATTGTCGTTAAATAGAATTTAGAATCTATAGGATGCACTCAAGCAATTGAAATTAAGATATATATTTTTTATAGATTAAAGCATATATTGTGTAGATTGTGCTATGGAAATCATCATTCGTTTACAAGGCTACCCAAAGTATTTGAATACATTGGGGCTGTAGTACCTGGTAATTGCTGGAATTATAATTCGTTTTGTGATAAATATGCTTTTCAAGTAAGACTAAATTTAGATACACAATATTATTTATACTGCATATTGTTTACGCATGCGCAAGCTTTAGCAAAATTTCATTTGCAAAATTTAAAAGCTAAATTTATTGAGCTACTTATATAAAAGCCCCAAATAAATATTGTGTAATTAAAAAAAGTTACGAGAGATAGAATGAACTTCTTTTTAGAGGTAGATGAATTTTTACTTCCAGTACCTGACTGTCGAAGGTAATGGAAGTATTATATTTGGTCCAAAAATTCGATAACGAGTTTTTACCTTATTTACATGCTGTAAGGTCTCCCGAGTCCAAAAAAGTAGTTTTTTGCAATTGGTCAATATGTGTGTTTGCGTGTGTGTATGTGTGTATGCGCGTTCGGAACCATCCGACTATCATATCTCCAAAACTAATAAGGTTAAAACTATGAAACTTCAGGATTGAGACAAGTCTGGTGTGCAGATGATTTTTTCAACTTTTGGTGAGAATTGGAATACCAGAAATTGTTTATCAGAAACCGGAAGTGGATCGCAAATCCGTATCTCAAAAACAGTTTTAGCGATTTTCTTGAAAGCTGTTATATTAACACTCTATTAGATGTCCTTTGGCAGGAATTAGTTGGTTAGTTCAGGAAAGTTTATAGGCGTCCTGTATAAACAGCTCAATTTCAGGTCTCGCAACTGTGTTTCTTTACAAACGGCTGAAAGGATTTTTAGTTCCCCTTCATACTATAGTTATGGGGAACTTAGGTAATCGTGAAAATTTCGACCTCGGTTTTTTGACGTTTTTACACGTTTTCAGGTGTGAAGAATCCGAAAATGACAAAATTTGTATGGTGTCTGTCTGTAGGGTGTCTGTTAGTGTGTTAGTCTGTTAGTGTGTGAGTCCGTTAGTTTGTTAGTCTGTGTACACGATATCTCAAGGAAAAATTACCGCAGAGAGGTCAGATCAGTTTTAAAATATTACTTTCGACACTGGCAAGAACCCTATTCATTTGCAACATTCGAATTTAAAAATTTCGCAAGTTATTAGAAATTTACGATTTTCTTAACATGGGAGAATAGGACAAAAATTCACTTAAACGTGCATTAAATGGAAACGTTCTACTATAAAAATGTCAGACCAGTTTTAAAATATCAGTTTTGATGCCGGAATGAACATCAGTAACTTTACATATGCTACTTTGAAAATTTCGCAAGTTATTGGAAATTTACGAATTTCTTAACATGGCAGTATAGGGCAAATTTTCACATAAACGTCAATTTTGAGAGATATTTTCATCGTAAAGATGTCAGACTACTTTTGAAATATTATTTAGGACACTGACATGAATATTGATGACTATGAATTTTCCAATATAAAAATTTCGTAAGTTATTTGAAATTTACGAATTTCTTAACATGGCAGAATAGAGCAAAATTTCACATAAACGTCAATCTTGAGGGATATTTTCGTCATAAAGATGTCAAACCACTTTCGAAATATTATTTAGGATACTGGCATGAATATCATAGACTATGATTTTTCCAAGTTAAAAAATTCGTAAGTTATTTGGAAATTACGATTTACTTAACATGTCAGAATAAGGCAAAATTGAGCATAAACTTTCATTTTGAGGATCATAAATACATTAGACAACTTCAAAATTACATTTATGATATTTGTTTGAACATGATTGAATACAAATATTCTAATAGGAAAATTTCGTAAATTATTCGTAATTTACGGTTTTACCAACATAGCGAAATTGTAAATTTTTCATATAAATATGAATTTTGAGGATTATTGCATTGGAAATAGTAGCATGAAAACTAGACAACGGAATTGACCCTGATAAAATAAATTATAAATTATAATAAGTAAAACATATCGAAGTGAACGGTGGATAGCGTATTAGGCGGGGATTTCATTCTGTCACTGTATCAAGCTTTGGTCAAATTATTTTTTTTTAACATGATTATAATATATCTCGCACTAGAAATTTATGGGAACATATATATGATGGGGAACTGAGCAGAGTCCACCTATGCCAACTAGTTTTCTTTCAGATTCGTTATAATAACCCCCTTTTAAATATCCTTTTGTATGTAATTTTTGTTTTCCGGTCTGTAACTGAGTATGCCTAGTTTTGGTAAAAGTCAGTATCTCAAAAACGACTCTAATGCTTTTCTTGAAAATTGTTCATGAACCTATTTTAGATATCCTTTCTTATGTATTACGTGGTTATTAGATAAAAATTAACAGTCATTCTGATTGGTTTGGTCAGTTTTAGATATTGGGAAGTGGTGGTTCAAAAAATGGCTCTACTGATTTTTTCCCCTTTTCTTGTTTAACTCGCTATGTAAACTGTATTTTATATGTTTTTATGTGTGTATTACCTTACTCTTACCAGAAATTTTAGATCTCTACTTTCTTAGGTCATTTTTATGTCTTCTGACCACATTATCTCCCAAAAGTACATATAATACATGTAATGGTGGGTAATGAAAGTCGCGTGGTTGTTTCATACCAGTTTTTTTTTTTTTTTTTTTTTTTTTAAGTTAGATGATTTTTTTTTATCATGGTCATATTTATTTATTTATTTATTTATTTATTATTATTATTTATGTTTTGTTGAAATCGTGAAGAATTTATTTTCTTTTGGTAATATTCCCTTCTTCCATTATTTTATTCATTCCTACAAACCAAGAATAAAAAATTATTTTCTTTATTTCAATAAATTATTTTTGCAATGGGATATGTTTCGAGTGTTAGTTTCCAGAAACTTGGACTTTTATTATTAAAAAAGCTTTATTCCTTTGAATATAGCGGCTAGCAAAGCTAGCTACTAATAAAAGGAAATTGCAGTAATTTAAAAAATATATAAGTAATACTAATTTAAAAAACATGTTATTGAGCATAAAGTTGAGTAATAGTATTTATTAGGAGAACTTTTTAATAATGATAAAAAATTTTATTTACATACAAAATAATTATATTGTTGACTGAAAAGCTATTAAAATACGCACATTGATGTAACAATAACAAATAAAACTATATTTCATTAGAATAGTTAAGATAATATTACATAAAAATTGTTAAAATATATATAATTCTAAAATATATAAAAAATATTTTTTTTTATAAAAGCAAATTTTGTTGTTGTAATATAAAGACATCTCTTGTAAATAGTAAACATTATTTCATACAACGTCCTTTCATTGAAATCTTAACATGAGATAAGCAACGAAATCAATATCCAATAAGCAATTTCAGTTTTGTAAAATATCAATGCAAGATGAAAATAATCCAATTTCCTTTTTAAATCAAGTGTATTGAGTAGTCAGAGTAAATTAATATGCGGAATTCTAAATTAATCTTCGAAATCTCAGTGATACAATTTGTATAATATGCACGTACGGAATTAATTTCCTTTTCGAAATTCCAAAATGATAATGAGGTCTTAGAAACTGTTAAACAACAGTAATAAAAAAGAAAATAGTAATAATATTGTACATTTATTATAATATATTTTTCTAATTTTTAATATTTTACTGATTTTATTCTATAATTATCAAACACGTTTTTTTTTTTTTTTTTTTTTTTTTTTTTTTTTTACGTAAATATTTATATTTAAAAAACATTTAAAGGATTTAAATTATTTTGTTACATATTTTATCACAAACATTATTACTTTCTCTTATCTATAAGGTAGAGAAAGTATTTTTTTAGGGTAAAATTTTCGAACGTGAGTTTTTGTTATATTTACACGTTTTGAGGCCCCTGAATCCGAAAAACCTGTTTTAAGCGATTGGTCTGTGTGTCTCTGTGTGTCCCTGTCTGTTATCAGCATATCTCAAGAACGAATAGTAGCAGAAAGTCCAAACTCGGTATTCTAAATGTGTATCATATAGGAATGCTACACTAAGCTTTTCGTTGAGATGAAGCTAATGGTTCGTGTACAGGGACACTCAAGAGTATTCAAATACATTAAGTCTATGGGGGAAAATACAGGTAAGTAGAGTTTAACATCTATAGACTGCATTAAACTAAATGAAATGAATATATATTTTTCATAGGCATAATAACATGCCCCATGTAGAATATGGCAGGGAAATACTTCACTGTTCATTTACAGGGCTACACAAAAGAACTAGATTATACTGGGACAATGGCTGAAAATTAATGGAAGTGCATTTCAGGTTGTGCCGTATAGGATTGTATTTAGGTGCACTATGTGGTTTGTACATATTCTTCAAAAGATATACAGGGTTGCAAATATTTAAGCGATAACATTCTTTTCTATTGTTACTGGAAGTGCTTTAATATAACATTTTACCATAACCAGGAAAGCTGCTCAGGAATGGAAATGAATTTTTCACAGAAATATGATAAATAATGTGTGTTTTTAAGCTAAATATTCATCGCTTGTTTTTGGTGTATTTACACGTTTTGAGGTTTTCTGATTATCAAAGTCGAGTTTTTTAAAGTTAGATTATTGTCTGTGTCTCTTAGAGTAACTTAAAAACGAATAATTTCAGGAGATCCAAAAGTTGTATCTTCAAATTAATATAAATTTTTTGCTAGAAAAGTTTGATAAGTTTGAAGGAATGTTGGATGAGAAAGCTGTCTGAATAATTTTAAGTGAACTTTTAATTTTAATAACAGATTTAAATTCTCTATAAATGTTTGTGCAGTAATTAAACAGGGGAATTGAGGGGGGCGGTAGTCCCCCTCACACAGAATTACTTGTCAAATAATCTGTTTCGAAGTCTAATTTAAATTGTTTTAACATAGGTTTTCATAACAGTACTCGTTATCTCACCCTTTAATTTCCAATCAGTATTTATAGTATAAAATTTCAGGGTAAGAGAAAGTCGTGTGAGTGACACACCAGATTATTTTTTATTGATAAGATATAGGTATGGAATTTAATTAACGGTTAATATATAAGATATTTTCACCTTGTAAAGCCACCAGGTTTCTAATGAGAATTAAGGTACTAAAAAAGGGTAAAATGTATCATATAGTACAGTCTCCAGCAAAATTATTGAAGCACAAATCTATACCAAACTAATTATCATATAAAATTCTTCCGAAGCCTTATTGGAATTATTTTAACATAGGTTTACATAACAGTACTCTTTATGTTACCTCTTGGATACACCAGATTTTTTTATTTTCTATTTTTATAAATGTTTACAATAATTAATCAGTTTTCATAAATTAATAAGACAAAGGAATATTGTAGTGTAAATAATTAATATTTGTAATCAGGGATTAAGAAAATAATATTCAATATATATATGCCAAAGAATGTTATATAATAATACAAAACTGTTATATAATGATACAAAATAATAATACATAAAAATTCAGTATAATAATACGAAACAATAATACATAAAAGTTTTATATAATAATACAAAATTAAAATTGTAGCAGGATAAATTAATTCTGCATACTTCGTTTAGTCATACGAAAAAAAAAAAGTGAGAAAATGTCAGTTAAAAGTAAGCAGAGTTATAGCAATCTTAATTTCATTTCCTTATTCAAAATTGAAAAAAAAAAAAAAATGCTAACTCAGAAAAAACTGAACTTTTTTTAATTAATATAATCGTATTCTAGAACTGAATGCTCAAAATATTTGTAGCTTGAGCTGTTGATAGTACAGAATCATTGAAGTCAACCCTGAGTACTGCTGGAACCTGTACAAGGTATAGAAAACTTGTTTTCCGACTTTAAATTTAAAAGTGTCATTTTCTGTCAAAAATCTACTATTTTTGCTCTTAGCCTACTTTTATTTGTTATTTTACACATATCATAAAATTTTAGAAAATAAATTAATTACTACAAAAATTTTCATTGCTGTTTTTGCAAGTATAATAAAAAATATTTATAAATATTATATTAAAAAATAAATGTGTAGATGAGATAAAATAGGGGAAATGATATATGTAGACATACATAACTTCTCGGCATCAGCTATCAATCTAAACGTATTAATATTTTTTTTTTTCAGTAAATGTATCGATTTGAAATAAAAATTGACATTTTCTTGAAGGTTGTTGCATTTTATTGTATAGTGTAGTTATATATATATATATATATATATTTTTTTTTTTTCTGATACTCACAATTTCAATGAAATACTAGTATGTCGTGATCATTACAATGCTTCCTTATATATATTTTTTATATACAAATTAAAGCATTACAAATTGTTTATTAAAGTTATTTATCATGAAGAATGCAGATTTTTTTCATACCAGGAAAGGGTAACATTAAATATCCAAAGAAAGTGAATCTTATGCTCTAAAATGACATCTTAGAAAATGTCTCTTTTTATCTTTTTTTCCTTTTATGAAAAGAGATAGGGAGCGTTAAACATAAAATATAAATCAATAACATTGTTTTGAATTATCACAGATCTATGGTTCCATCATTCGTTGTAAAGGTAATGGCTAATTTTTTAGGTAAATATCCATATTGAAAATATACAACACTCCGGGGTTCTACTCCCCCCCCCCAAGGGGAGGACAATACTCCTACATATAAGAAAACGTTTTCGTAATTAACTATTACTATTTGGAATAAATATTTTTAATTTCATAGTCATCATTAAAAATATTTCTCATTGTGCACACTTACATGAAACTGTCCTGTAATGTCATATTAAAAATTAGAGAAAACGGAATGGCAACGACACCTGTTGAATGGTTTTCACCAAATGTTAATAGGCACTAATCTATACCATGGTTAAATTAAGCATAAGTCTATCGAGAACCAGAATTTCAAAATGTTTATGAAGCCAATTCTTTCTTCTAATGTTTAAATATTTATATTTCGTAAATTTTTCAAAATAAATAAATAAAATAAATAAATAAAATAATGCTAAAATTCTTAATGCCATAAACGTTTTTTTAAATACGAGTATATATATATCAGAACAAAAACCCTTAACGGGTTAAAAGCTTGTGACGCAGCATTTTATTTCGATATGAATTGGAAATATGGGTCTTAAAAGTAATGATATCAAATTTGAGTGACGCTTTGCTATTAATTGAAATATATTACATAGATTTTCTTATTTCATCATTTTTTTTTTTTTTTTTCTATTTACATCACAGTGTATACATAATATTTTCAATTTCAGCACGAAATATATATAGAATTTACTCCCCGATACTTTTTCATCTGCACCTCGTGAATTCAAAATATGAGTTTTAAAAGAAATGATATAATTTCTGTGACGCCTCAGTGTTACTTTAAAAGATTTATTTTTAGATTTCATTACAATTACTTTTGTTTTGTTGAATAAAGTATATTTACACATTGAAATAATGCTTTTAATTTTCAAATATACTGTCAAATAATCGCACTTTTATTGAATTTATATTATAAATTGAAATTATCTAGTTCAATAAATTGATTTGTCTATTGCGTCACGCTATCCAAAACTGAAAGTAAAAATTTTGTAAATGTTACTTTGTATCATAGTACTAAGTGAAAATGTGTGCAAAGAGATTGTGTGATGCAAAGAAAACATTTACATAATTTTTACTTTCAGTTTTGGATAGCGTGACGCAATAGACAAATCAATTTATTGAACTAGATAATTTCAATTTATAATATAAATTCAATAAAAGTGCGATTATTTGACAGTATATTTGAAAATTAAAAGCATTATTTCAATGTGTAAATATACTTTATTCAACAAAACAAAAGTAATTGTAATGAAATCTAAAAATAAATCTTTTAAAGTAACACTGAGGCGTCACAGAAATTATATCATTTCTTTTAAAACTCATATTTTGAATTCACGAGGTGCAGATGAAAAAGTATCGGGGAGTAAATTCTATATATATTTCGTGCTGAAATTGAAAATATTATGTATACACTGTGATGTAAATAGAAGAAAAAAAAAAAAAAAATTATGAAATAAGAAAATCTATGTAATATATTTCAATTAATAGCAAAGCGTCACTCAAATTTGGTATCATTACTTTTAAGACCCATATTTCCAATTCATATCGAAAGAAAATGCTGCGTCACAAGCTTTTAACCCGTTAAGGGTTTTTGTTCTGATATCATTATTTTTTAGGGGTTAATGATCAACTGATCTGATTAAAACAAGTCCTTCCACCTCATAGGAAGGGTAGGTTGATTCTTTTTTTTCTATCGCATAGCTGCTATTGAGAATTTCACAAAAAGCACTTTTTTTCTAATGTATCTGGTAGCTTCCAAAAATTGGTTTTACACAATATTAAGAAATCTTTTAATTAATTTTTTTTTTTTTTTTAATAAATACAACATAGCAGTATTATGAAGGATTAAAATTCAATTTTATTAATGAATTTTCAGCTTTTTGTGAAAAAAAAGTAAACAAATTCTTCGCAGATTTAACGTTTTGAAAACTTTTGAATGTTGAGCAATTGTTTTGTAAATATATAGTAAAAATATTTATAAGAGATTTGTCTGAGATATAATTCATAATAGTTTAGCATCATTAAGATGAAATATGCAATAACACAGGTATTTTCATAGGAATTTCAAAAATAATACATTGTTTTCAATGCCGATATTGGGTAACTTGCAAAAATTGATTTTTAGCCATTAGTGAGAAATCTTTTAGTTAAAAATAGATTTTGTTACTCATTTTTGAAATATATATAAACATATAAAAATTTTATAAAGGATTAAAATTCAGTTTTATTCATGAATTTTCAGTTTTTTTGTGAACAAAAAGTAAACAGGAAAGTTTATGATTTTTACATTTTGGAAAATTTTGAATGTTGAGCAAATTTCTTGTAAAAATATAATAAAAATATTCAAAATAGATTAATTTGAAGTATAATTCATGATTGTTTAGCATCATTAAGATCAACTATGGAATAATACAGGGATTTTTATAGGAATTTAAAAAAATAGTACTTGGCGTTTTCAACACCAATAACCAACTCCTTCCAAAATTTGATTTTAGCCATTAGTTTGAAAACATTTAGTTAAAAATAGATTTTATTACTAACTTTTTAAACAAATAACATATAACAGTATTATTAAGGATTAAAATACAGTTTTATTAATGAATTTTCAGTTTTTTGTGGGAAAAAAAGTAAACAGATACTTAACAATTTTTACATTTTGAAAAACTTTAAACGTTGAGCAGATTTTTTGGTAAATATACAGTAAAAATTAGAGATGGAATTAAGCCTTGGTAAGGTCAAAGCTTTGGCTGGCCTGGCTGATATATACTCAAAGTTTCGTGGAATATTCGTAATTTGCATTGGCAACTTTTTTCCTATTATTAATCTTATTTAAACCTACATACGTCTTTGTTTTGTGATTTGTTAATTAAAAATAAAAAGTTTTCACTGCAGTTATAATACATACAGTAATAACACTGTAAGTAATTAGTACAAAACTTTGAAAAAAACTTTTCTTATAATAGTATAATAACATGGCTCAAAATTAACAGAATTTTGTTGATCCAGAAATATCGGCGTTGAAAACGAAGTATTATTTTTTAAATTCTTATGAAAATCACTATACCTATTATTGCATATTTCATCTTAATGATGCTAAACAATCATGAATTATACGTGAAATCAATATTTTTAATATATTTCTACAAGAAATTTGCTCACATTCAAAATTTTCTAAAACTTAAAAATTGTACAATGTTTGTTTACTTTCTTTTCACAAAAAAACTGAAAATTCTTCAATAAAACTGAATTTCAGTCCTTTATAAAAATTTTATGCGTTATTTATTTTAAAAATAAGTAACAAAATCTATTTTTAACTGAAAGATTTCTCACTAATGGCTAACCTGCAGGTTCTTCAAGATTGAAAAATAAAGTGCAGTATTGAACTACTAAAAAACTTTTCATTTGTTTTACAGTCAACTCCCTCTAACTCTCAAAAGTTTTGTCCAGAGGTTAGGCGGATTACAGGAATTCGCAGATTAAAGATCATTGCTTTTGTTTACAGTTTTCTTTTGCAGATACAGAGTCAGTTATTATTAATTCATAAATAGACATCAAAATGGATAGACGATTTCTAATAATTTTTGAATAAAATATTTCTTCAATATTAATAAAACTAATCTATCATAATTCATATATGATGGTAAATAATTTAAGCATATTCAAATAATAGGCACATATAAAATGTAAACAAACAAATTTAAAAAATACGAAGCAAAATATTTTTGAAAGTTCGGAAATAATATTCATCACTGATTAATTTTGTTAAATGTTGATGCAATAGTGATTTGTTTTAAGCACTAGTCTGTATGAATTGCAGGATAATAAATACAAGACTGTTATTCCCCCTTCTCCCCAGTTATGTTTCAAAATAAGGTTTCAGCTAAAAATTTCTTTTAAAAAGAAATAATGTGAATTTTTTTTAAATATGAGATGTAAATTTCTTTTTCATTCAAAAAACAATCATAAGAAAGAATGAATAATTGATGTATATATGAAGAATTTTGCACATGTTAAAATTAAAAAAAGGCTTTTTGAACACAAAATTAAGTTAAATGGCAAACAGCATGTTTTCATGAAATGTTTCAGAACTTTTGTAGTGTATAGTATACACAATTAGGTTCATTGTTATATTTGATATGTCCAGCTTAGTGGATTATTAAAACCATAATAATTGATAATTTCATTCTTTATTATATAGTCTTTCTCAGATGCGAAAGTTTACTTATGAATTTTCACATAAGCCATGAAAACACAGGAATACTGGAATTTTTTTTTTAAGTAAAACATACATAATATATGTGGGCAGTAAATTAATATTAATTTGAAAATAATTATATTTATAATCTATATTTATTACACTTATCATTTATTAATAAATTTTTATCTGTTTATTATTATTATTGATTGTATAAATATTTGTACCTGTTTATAGCTTGGACTATTGGTGTTTGGTATTTTGGGAGTAAGGCTTATTGACTACTCTAGTGTCTTAGACCTAAGGGGGAGTGTCCTCTGTGGGGGGGTGTCTTTCTAAAGGGTTCTAGCCCATATTTATAAAAGTTTCGGCGAAAACCACAAAAAACTCTGAACAGCTAGGCCGACAAGCACGCCCTGGGATCGAACCCGGCACCTCACATCTACCAACTTTGAGCGTAGAACCGCTTGGCCTTTGATAGGCCCTACAGCTTAGACTAATAATTTTTTTAAAAATCTGTACGAGTAAATATTAAATGTATTACAATTTATACATGTCCAGAAAGCATTCATATTTCTCTTGTCTCACGGTAATTATAAGAATTTCAGATGCAATTCAAGCTTGTTTAACATTCAGAATTATTGCTTTTTCATAAAAAGTTGCAATATCAGCAGGTCATAAAAAAAAAAAAAAAAAAAAAAGTTATATTTTTCTATAAAATATTTAAATACAAAATGTTAGGCTATGCATTTTTATTTTACTGGTTAAATACATAATACTAAAAAAATTAAAATATACAATGTTGTATCGCAAATAAAGTGATTTTCAACCAAAATTATTTATAAAATTATAAATTTTTAGAAAGGTTTTGTTTTTATATTAATCAAAATGTTAAAAACATTAACATGTTTACCTTTTAAAACATACTTATAAATAATATCGTATTGAAAACAACTATATTTTTGAAGTACAAATAACTAAGTTTAACATATACTATATTAAGCATAGTTATAAATAAATTTCGTAATAATATATAAAAGTATCACAGCCACAGCATATTTTGAATGAACATAGAAATAACTCATAATAAAATTTGAAAAGCCTAATGTTTTGTTTTTTATATTAATCAAAATGTTGTAAAAATGTGTTTTTTAAAGAACATCAATCTATTTACTTTTCAAAAAATCTTTATAAACTATATTTTATTAAACTAAGTTTTTTTATGACAATTAAATTATAAATATAGGTTTATGACAGTTTATGACATTTTTGACAAGGAGGTTTTTGACGTGACGGTTTTAACCATGGTTTAAACCGTCAAAAACTGTCATGTGTCAAAAACCTGCCAACCCTGCTTGTAACTAAAAGGGATAAGCTCATACCATGAATTGTCGCTATACCGAGTTTGGTGGCATACTCGCCCATTTTCACTGTGAAAACTGTTTGCAGCAAAAGTTTAATGACTTTATATTTATATTTTCATAATTTTTTAGTTTAGTTATTAATAAACAACTCTTATGAATGTTACATTTCTTTCAATAATATATAAAAAATAATGAAATTCTTACAACTACTCGGTATTGGCCGAATACTTAGTCCAAATTCGCCCAAGTACTCGGCAAATTAGCCGAGTACCGAGTACTCGGTACAGCTCTAAACCAAACCCAATTTTCTATACAAATATATGTATGATTTTTCAGAAAATGACTTTTGTACTTATTTTGTAATGTTTTCTAACAACAATGTTGAAATAAACATGGATTGTAGATCAATCGCATTATACACTTTCAAAATGTTAAAAGTTTGAATTTGTAGTTGAAACCAGCAAAATCAATAGTACAGGGCACGAAATTTCCTCTCGCCATTGGTGAGTGGAATTTTTACTGTGGCGAGTAAAAATTTGGTCTAGTTATAGGTAGAATTCTTACATGATAAGGTGACAGAAAACATTCTTTTTATAGATTTAAATATGGCAAAATCTTGCCATCTTATAACCTCATATTTAACCTCTCCTTTTTCTCTTCTTTGAGTGTTGAGTCTGTGTGCACATTGACCGACAATCGTCCCAGCCTGAGAAAGGAAAAATGCATAAAAGTACACGCATAAAAGTTTTAATCTCTAGGCAGTTTCGTTTCTCCCGCTGTGATTTCTTTAAGCAGAGTGAGAATAGACAAGTAGAGAGCCTCTTTGCTAGACGCCCACAATCCAAGAGCAAAAAAATTCAAAAGTTTGCCTATGCGATATTGGCGCATGAAAATGATCCCGAGCCTTTTTAAAGATACTGCCTATGTTTATTTTGTTGAATAATGATCAAAAAACAGTTAAAATTTTCCAGTTTTTGCTGAAACACCAAGAATTTATGCTTGTTATGATTTGTAAGCAACAATTTTATCGAACATGTAATTCCGAAATGGCTATTTCAAATAACAACAATGAACAAGTTATACCTATCGACATTCCATCTGATCATAAAAATAAAATGGACGAAAAAGATATTTCTGATGTAAAAAGTTAAATGTATAAATAGGTAAATAAGGAAGCTTAATCTTGCATAATAAGATTTTCACAGGGTGTTGATTGAAAAAGTTTTTTTTTTTTTCTCTTCTTTTTTTTTTTTTTTTTAAATGACTCTTCCCATTGATAGATATTTTAACCTTTTTTTTCAGATCTCAAATATAATGCATTATAATAATTTTTGATTATAGATGATTATGAGACATGATGATATATACGATACACTTTTAATATATATAATTTTAGACATATTTGTAAAAGCATTTCAGATAGTTAGAAAAAATATAAAAACCCAAAATGCGTAAAGCAGAAAAAAAAAAAAAAAAAAAAAAAAAAAAAGACAACCCTATTTTGCAGCGAGTATAACTTTTTTTGGGGTGAGTGTAATCGGAGTTGAAATTTTAGCCCTGCATTAGTATTATTACAGAGAAAATTCAAGATCAAACAAGCAAAATCATTATGACCAACACAACAAGGAAGCGGTCTGAATAGCCTCCACACTAATTGCACTGATGGTCCAAATAGCAATGGCCACAAAAACCCTGAAAACTAATACCTGCATGCAGATAGGGCACACTTATTAGTGATATATTACATGGCTACTTATTATAAGTGATATTTAAAGAGTTCTTAATACATTTTAAGGAAACAACTACATTTTAATTAAACATTAAAAATGAGTAATTTCTGCAAAAACAAAATAATTTAACATGAAATTCAAAGAAAGCAAAAATTTCAAAAACCCTGAATTCAGGGATAACAAATGAAAAGTTTCACCCCTGAATAAAGCAACACTAAATAGTTATTAAAATCTAGTCTTCTGTGAAAAAAATTTATAATTATCTTATTAAAATACAATTTATATATATATAAGCAAGAAAAAACAGTTGTTTGTCAATGTAAAGAAAACTATATGTCTCGAGGAATGTAAAACATAAATAAACAAAAATAAAATGTAATGCATAAATGAAAAAATAGAAACACATTTAGACCGTTCAAAATTAGTACAGATAGGTTTTAGAGACCTGCAAGTCAAATGAGGATATTTTCGAAAGTGATTAATATAGCCGTTAGTTTCACTAAACTAATGTAATTTTATTTTTTATGATATATATAAACAAACACTTACCTGAAAAAAAGAAGGGTAGTGCAAAAAATATATATACAGTGTGACTCCCGAATGTCGGATTTTATAATTGTGACTCCCGAATGTCGGATTTTATAATTGGTGACTGAAATAAAATTGTCGTAGTATGTGACAAAATATTTAATAAACACATACGTGAAACAATAATCTTTCAGTCTAGTTGATCATCAAAGACCCATTAAAAATGTAATCTACAATACTTCTCAATAAAAAATTGTATTGATTTTGGAAAAAATAAAAAATAAAACGCGTATCATATTCTTAACAAGCCGCCACAAGCGGAGGAATACAGTACGTAAACAAACCAAACTAGCTAGCCCTGTCTTTAGCGAGCGCCAAGAGTTTTGGATCTGGATAAAGTACGCATGCGCTCCAAAGACCATGGACCATAGTATAAATTCGTGTGCATGAGTGATTTAAACTTTTTTGCTTTAAATTTTTTTATTATTATTATGAATAACGATAAAATAGAATATCTATAATTAGAAAAATACTTCTTTTATTTTAAATATATAATAAATATTTAAAACAAACAATGAAGTTTCTTTTTTGCATTTAATAAAAAAAAATCTAACTATTTTATTGACTGCATTCAGATTAAACCAACCAACCACAGCCTCAGAAAACCGAATGACGCCTGTTCTGAATTCTAAGAATATGCAGTTCAAATACATGTATTGGCGGAGGAAAAAATAGTTCGATTTTTAAGCTAAATTATTTAAGAAACAAGAGTTTTTTGGGAAAAACGGGCGACGTCATGCTTCACAGACAAAATAAATTAATATCATATATCAATTTCATAAAATTTCTTCGAGCTGTTTTCGAGAAAAAAAACTCACACAAAACACATTTTTCCTTCGAAGTCTTAAATTACAACTCCAGATCTCAAAATATATACAATTTTGAAGTGTGAAACTTTCAGGATAGCATCAGACAGAAGAAAAAAGGTTATTCTGAAAACATCAGATCAAAATATCTCCTATTTACTGAGATATTAACTGTCGGCGTTTCCAAATCCCTTTGATGTTAAATTAGCTGTATAATAGAGTGTCGCTGCTAAGCTTTGTTTGAGCTTTGCTGCGTCACTCAAAAAACTGCCGTTTTTTATGATATATTATCCATTTCACTTTTTTAAAGTAAAAGCTAGCATGTTGTATATCTCACAAACCTTTCTTCTATATTATTCTATATAACACCGGCACCTACCATTTAACATGAAGAAATGTTTAATAATAGCTTCTCACAATAAACATCTTACATATGGAGTTTGGTGCAACTGCTTTAATGAACAGGTACTGAGATGTAACCCTGTGAACAATGACTCAATGTAAGTAATAACAGCTCCA
The DNA here is from genome assembly GCA_963930645.1 of Salticus scenicus. Taxonomy (NCBI): domain Eukaryota; kingdom Metazoa; phylum Arthropoda; class Arachnida; order Araneae; family Salticidae; genus Salticus; species Salticus scenicus. The sequence continues at coordinate 81,329,941 of OZ005653.1, forward strand.
CATATTCTGATATTTGTAGTTTTAATGGATTTATAGATCCCGAAGTACTTGTTCGAGCTTATGCTGTTTTGAATCTGAAACTGTTGAAAGTTAGTGAAATTTAAGGTTTTTCATTGATATGTATTATTTGTAGTCGAATGGCAGCTGCTTTTGAATAAAATTTATTACACCAATTATTAAATATTTGAATATACTATACATTGCTCACAAAAAAGAAATAATATAGAGTGGCCATAATTAAACTGGCAGAGCTTACAGTGTTCTATATCGAGATATAATTGTAAGAATAGCGCCAAACTTAGTTGGAAGATTAAACAATACGGAAGACGAAAAATTCGCTAGGGGAAAATGTAGCGCTGTTTCATTGTTGCCAGATTTCGCGACTTTTTTATTCAATAGTCACCAATAATATTGAGAAGTGATATTTGATATACATAATCGACGATTCTTGAATTCGATTCGCCTATTATGTATATCAAATACTACTTCTAAAAATGTTTGGTGGCTATTGAATAAAAATGTCGAGCAGTCTGTCAACACTGACGCTATTTTCCTAATCACAATTTTAAATTTAAATTGATGATTGTCACTTTTTTTTTAAGCTATGATTTTTAACCCATTTATTATTTTGAATTTGGTGGAATATTTGTATATTTCAACCGTATGTATCTGCATTCATGTAATCCATGTATATTTCACTACACAATAGAACGTATTTGAAAAATACAAATAATTTTTATTATTGTACAAAAAATAATTCTTCTCAAGCATTAAAAATAAAAATAAAATAAACATCTCGCATTCATTTCATTTCTTTTATTGCCTGTATAAATAGGGAAAAAAAACGATCAAATCTTTCAGAAAATAATAATTCGTAGTTGTCAGTTACAATAATGTAAGAATTAAAGTATTGAAAACTATTTTTATTTGAAGATATATTTTAGTAAAACAATATAGTAAAATTAGATGCTATCGGAAATTACTTTTCGACATTAGCTGAAGAAAAGCAAAAGCGCCCAATAAGAATTTTCTAACTAGCATTATCTCTCTCTCTCACACACACGCTATGAAACGAGCAAATTACTCGAAAGAATTTGTTGTTGTAACTTGTTTTCAAGTTCTCGTATATAATTATAAGTAATTTCAAATTTACTGAAAACACAAATAAAGAAAAGAATCACTTTATGCGAAAGTTTTGTGTAGGTGTTCAGAAACTGAAATCTTTTAAGCTACTTATTACACAATTAAAGAGGCAATTTTCTGAATCTTTAGTTGTTACTAACATTTATTGTTACTCAAATTTTATCTTTATCAAACACTTTTACACTTGTTTAAATGTATATTTTTCAGATTTATTTATTTTTAATGTAACTAATTATGATGCCTATTAAAATTTTTTAGTAGTGTATTTAATTAGCGAATTTGAAAAATCCGTAGTGTTTCTCAAAATGTATATACTAAAAATTCCCTCCATATATATAATAATATTAATAAAATAAATATATAATATGTTTTCTTTTAATATAAACAGACATAATATTCGTTGGTTGCAAGCTTTTAAATGTACTTAATATTCCAAAATAGTTTTTTTTTTTTTTTTTTTTTACATTCTTGTGTTTTTATTTTGTATTATATTGTTACGAAATTGTAAAGAATTGTGTTTATTTTTGTATAAATTCTTTCAAAGAGGCTTAGTAAGTTGATAAAGTGCTAATTTTGTGCATTTCTAGTCGTTTTAGCGTTGAAATAGCCTTATTTTCCCTTAAAAACGCATTAAAAAGCTCCAGTAATGCACGTAATGGATTTGGCGCCAAATTTGGCGACTTTTTCCCACCTTGGCGATTTTTTTGGCGACCTTGGCGAGAAAATCCTTATATGGGATATACCAAATATGGAAGCTGTAAGTTGATTGGTTGACCACTTTCTAGAGTTTTCTCGAAAAATCTGGGCTCCATGGAACAGCATATAAGGAGCGCTTCCTCGCCAAGGCAGTCAGTTCAGATCTCAGCCAGCTTCGCTAGTGCTTGCATTGCTCTTAAGCCTCTTTGAGAGAGACTTGCTTCAAGTGTTATTGGTATACAGTTTGTACTGTGGATTTGCTATTGACAGCTGTTGTTTAAGCTGTGTTTACTGTTTGAATTGAAGCTGATACTTGGTTTATAGACCTGTATTTTTCTGGAACTTTCTGTGAATAAATTACTGAATTTTTGTACGTTTGGCTTTTCATTCTCAGACAACTCACGAACCCCCTAGTACGCAACATTTCTGGTGTCAGGAGTGGGGTTGTTTGTGAATGGTGATAACGAGGGCTATGGAGCAAGAGATGAAAAAACTTCTAGAAGACTTAGCTACCCAGATAAATGAAATGAAAGCCGGACAGGAAAAGATGGAAACCGGATTGATAGAGAAAATGGAAACAGGACTGGAAAAGATGGAAACTGGACAAAAAGAGATGAAAGATAGCCTGAGTCAAGAGATGAAAGAAATGAAGGTAGCACAAGAGAAAATGGAAACATCGCAAAGAGAGTTGAAAGACGGTTTGACTGAAGAAATGAAGGTAGCACAAGAGAAAATGGAAACATCGCAAAGAGAGTTGAAAGACAGTTTGACCGGAGAAATTAAATCTAATCAAGACGAGTTGAAGAGAGAACTTTCGACAGTAAAGGAAGTGATTGAAAGTAAATTATCGGATATGGAAAACAGAATGGATGGAATAGAAGAGAAAGTTATAAAGATAGAAGAAAATTTTGAAGAGAAAGTTTTGAAAGTGGAAAAGAATTTTGAAGAGAGATTTATGAAGATAGAAGAGAATTTTGAGGAGAAATTTAAAGAAAACTTTGATCGAGAGCTGAAAGGAAAGGTTTCAGAGATGGAAAGCAAGTTTAAGAGAATGGAGGAAGATCGTGAGAGAAAAATGAGAGAAGAGTGGAGCGGAGAGGTAATAGGGAATGAACTGCAGAGCAAGATTCGGAATCTCGAAGAAAAGTTAGAATCCAAGCCCCAGGAAACTGAAAAGAAAGAGAGAAGAAACCGGAATCACGAATTTATTAAGCTATCTACCTACGACGGCAGTTCCTCCTGGCATGTATATAAGACTCAGTTTTCCATCGTAGCTGAAGCTAACGGCTGGGACTCTGTTGCAAAGACGGCTCATCTGGTAGGGTCATTGCGGGGCGACGCCGCAGATATTCTGGAGACCCTTTCGAAGGAACAGCGATATGACTTCGAAGCTGTAACCAGAGCACTAGAGCTACGTTTTGGAGCGAAATGGTCCAAAGAATATAGTCGACTCCAGCTCAGGTCCCGTCGTCAGAGACCAGGGGAAAGCTTACAAGAACTGGCATCAAACATCCAGAGGCTTTCACATTTGGCTTTCTCAGACTGTCATCCTGAAACACGTAATGATCTGGCCCTAGAATATTTCATTGATGCTGTCGGAGATCCAGATATTCAAAAAGCCCTCAGACTCTCCGGCGTGAAGGATGTGGAGTCAGCCTTGGTGTATGCCCTAAAGCTCGAGACAGCCCAACAAGACTCCTATAACCATCGCCAGAACAGCACAGCAGACAAAGTGAACGGCTCTCAAGATGATCTTAGAGAGATTCAGGAAATGATTGCAGAAATTAATAGAAGGCTACGCATTCTTGAGAGTAGGAAAGAAGGGAAGACTCCAACAACTAAATGCTGGGGCTGTGGAAAAGACGGGCATATCAAACGAAGCTGCCCAGTAAGAACACCTAGAGACGTAACCAAGAATGTCTCTCCAGTATGCCACCCAGGAGGAGCTCTTCGGGAAAATTCAGATGCCTTCTTGTGGAAGCCTCCATCTGAAGATCATAAATACAGCTGTAAAGCCGATGATAGACTCCAAAGAATACAGCCAGTTGCTCGCCAAGTTACCGTCTCAACACCTTCAGAACAAGATCCCGACCCATGGAGTGACGAAGAAGTTAGAAAAGCCCAGTTGGAAGATCCTGACATAAAGCCAATATTACAGCTGAAGGAGACGACCAGCAACAGACCTATCTGGCAGGACATTTCCAGATTTAGTCCCATTACGAAAAGTTATTGGGCACTTTGGGACTCTCTTCATATCAGAAACGGCGTATTATACAGAAAGTGGGAATCTGATGATGGGAAAAGCTTCAGATGGCAGATTTTATTACCAAGATCAAAAATTCCAGCTGTTTTAGAACAACTGCATAGTAGCTCTACCGGAGGCCATTTTGGGATAATGAAGACTCTGCAGAAAGTTCGGGAACGCTTCTACTGGTGCAAGGCAAAGGAGGATGTGGAGAAATGGTGTAAATCCTGTGATGCTTGTGCGGCACGTAAAGGCCCGCAGAAACGAAGTCGAGGAAGACTGCAACGGTATAACGTGGGAGCACCATTTGAACGGATTGCGCTCGACATCTTGGGTCCTTTGCCACGGTCCTCCAGTGGAAATAAATACATCCTCGTCGTGATGGACTATTTCACCAAGTGGCCTGAGGCATATCCCATTCCCAATCAAGAGGCATGCACGGTCGCAGAGGTCCTAGTGCAGCAATGGGTGTCAAGGTATGGCACGCCCCTACAACTTCATACCGACCAAGGTAGGAACTTTACCTCTGATGTTTTCAAAGGACTGTGTGAACTACTCGGCATAGACAAAACCCGGACAACACCCTTACATCCCCAGTCGGACGGCATGGTCGAGAGGTTCAATCGTACCATCCTGAATAACCTCTCCCTTCTAGTATCAAGAAACCAGCAAGATTGGGACTCGAAGTTGCCATTGTTCCTGCTGGCTTATCGAAGTGCTGTCCATGAAACCACCGGCTATACTCCAGCCCAGATGCTGTTCGGACGTGAACTTCGTCTGCCTTGTGATCTCCTGTTTGGTTGTCCACCCGATGCGCCTTCATCGCCCGAGGAGTACATCCAAGATCTCCAGGCACGATTTGAGGACGTACACAACTTCGCTCGGGAGCGGATTAACATGGCAACGGAGAAAATGAAGACAAGGTACGATCTAAAGGCGACACAATATGAGTTCAAGGAAGGAGAGAAGGTCTGGTTGTGGAATCCTGTTCGACGCAAAGGACTCTCTTCCAAGTTACAGTGCAACTGGGACGGACCATACACAGTCTTAAAATGGCTGAATGATGTAGTGGTGCGGATCACTAAAACACCTTCATCAAAACCGAAGGTGGTGCACTATAATAGGCTAGCCAAGTACCACAAGTAACGGTAAAATTAAAATTTAAAATGTAAATACTGGTAAAATTTGCGCATGCGCACTGTAAATATTTGTACATATTTGTGAATTTTGTAAATATTTCCCACTTAATTTATATTTCTATGTTATCTTTATGTGCAACTTAGTTTTTGTGTTTTAGATTGTGTAAATTTGTTTAGTTTCGCCTCTTGACCAAGGGTTGCACTGCCCGGGACGTGCAGTCCTTGGGAGGGGGGCAGTGTTACGAAATTGTAAATAATTGTGTTTATTTTTGTATAAATTCTTTTAAAGGGGCTTAGTAAGTTGATAAAGTGCTAATTTTGTGCATTTCTAGTCGTTTTAGCGTTGAAATAGCCTTATTTTCCCTTAAAAACGCATTAAAAAGCTCCAGTAATGCACGTAATGGATTTGGCGCCAAATTTGGCGACTTTTTCCCACATTGGCGATTTTTTTGGCGACCTTGGCGAGAAAATCCTTATATGGGATATACCAAATATGGAAGCTGTAAGTTGATTGGTTGACCACTTTCTAGAGTTTTCTCGAAAAATCTGGGCTCCATGGAACAGCATATAAGGAGCGCTTCCTCGCCAAGGCAGTCAGTTCAGTTCAGATCTCAGCCAGCTTCGCTAGTGCTTGCATTGCTCTTAAGCCTCTTTGAGAGAGACTTGCTTCAAGTGTTATTGGTATACAGTTTGTACTGTGGATTTGCTATTGACAGCTGTTGTTTAAGCTGTGTTTACTGTTTGAATTGAAGCTGATACTTGGTTTATAGACCTGTATTTTTCTGGAACTTTCTGTGAATAAATTACTGAATTTTTGTACGTTTGGCTTTTCATTCTCAGACAACTCACGAACCCCCTAGTACGCAACAATATTTACTCATTACTGACATTTTATTATATACATTTAATTATCTATTAAATAATAAAATTCTACCTTTATATTGTAATTGAACGACAACTCTATTGTTTATTAATGTATTTAGGTAGAAGGTAGATATTTATGCGTAACTATCTTTTACCTAATTTATTATTAATGAATGTTTAATGCTAATGACAACAAAATCCACATAGTAGTGCACTAATGGGGATAAATTTCCACACATAAAAGTGTATGAAAGAGGACGGTTGAAGCAGAAAGGATTGCATTGCCTTCATCCTGGGTTGTACTTTTAGCCATTTGGTAGGCCGACTCCTTTTCTTGCGCAGCCATATAACCAATACAGTTACCCCCATTAAAAACTATTTGTTTTTGATTTTGATAAAGTAGGAGAAGAGTTATGGTGACTTTGTGTTAATTAGCCCGTGAATAAAGGATAAACTGTCAAACAGTACTAATAGTTTTCTTACATAGCAATTGTTCAAAAAGTTAAAAAAAAAAAAAAAAATGTAATATAGAAGAATAAGAAAGTGACAGTTGAAAGAAGAATTTCACTGCGTGAATCTTTTTGTTAACGCCTACCGGAGTATGCCGAATGTTGCGCACTATTTAAGATGAAATAGCACGCTGTCGCATACACGTTACCAATCACATTATAATATGTGGACTTCTACATATAAAATCCTATTTCCATCTACATAATTTTTAAAATAAAGCAATGTTTCTTAGCAACCCCCGCTTTTTTTTTTAACTTGATCTAGCAATGTGAGATGTGTAGCATCATACATTGATTCAGTGCTTAAATGTATGAAAAATGATTAACTAATGCATAAAAATGTATGATTTTTACTTTAATTTCAAAATTTATTTACATATGAAACTTTTTTTACAACGCTAATATACCAGTAAGAGTGAATAAAATTAAAGTGCATTTTATTTTAAATATATGCTGGAATCATTTCAATTGAATTTAAATGCAATAAAACACTTCAGTGTTCCTGTAATTAAGGCTGATTGTAAGTATTTTTAGAACATTTACATAAAAGATATATATATATATATATATAAAAGCTTTATGAAATATTTTTTGCACAGATTTTTGAGAAAAATTCACATGCACTCTTAAAAAAAAAAAAAAAGTTAAATATTCTAAATTAGTTTTAGATAGGTTTTTTTTTTTCTAAAATTTAAAATTAACAACTTGGATAAGTTTAAAGAAAGTGATTTCTCTTGTAGCTTTTTATGCATATTTTTCTCTTGATTTCTCTTTTGCGTGCTTTTACTCCCAGCTACGCGGCGTTTCCCAGAATAATTACAACGAAACTTTATTTCCATAAGTCCGCGTGTTGGAAAATTTTAGGCAATTCTTTAACTTTTTTTGAGTTTTCTGTAACTTTTTTTAAAGCTTATTATGCAAGTTATTCTGCTTGATAATGTATTTTTTTTTAAATAAATTAATATACACATCACGTCGTTTCTTTTTCAAACATCTAAATATGAATGTATTTTTGAAACAATTATAAAATCACTATGCACACGTACATAATTACAGTTTAAAAATTTATGTGTCAAAAACCGATTTTATTTTATTTTATTTTATTTTTCTTTTCTTTTCTTTCTTTCTTTCTTTTTTTTCTTTTTTTTTTTTTCAATTTTAATAGCATTCAATAGAAGAAATTTTTATCCCCGATTTTTAACATTTGAAAACTTAAATGTTGAACTTTTATTTTAAAGGCTCGAAAATATTCCTAAATTGGCTGTCATAGAATGCACTTACGCATACGCACATAAAATAAAATTTAATAAAATTTACACTAATTTACTGGTAAAGCAAGGAGTTTGATAATAAAATTATACACATACATAAATAAAAGCAATTATATGTGTGTTCATTATAGAGTGGAAAGTTAATTCGAACGATTTTGCATTGAATTAATTGAAGATTTTCCTTCTTTGACTTCTGTTGAAATCGTTCTTTTGCCAATAAAATTAATTGAATTTCAGGAATTTTTAAAAGAACATGTCATGCAAAGTATGGATGTTATGACTATAAAATATTAATTTTAATTATTCATTCTGAAACGTGTAATTATGGTTTTATTTTTGCTTGATGACAGTTATGATTAGAGAGTTTATTTAGATAAAATTCGATACGCCCCTCTTTCTTTCTTTCTTTCTTTTTTTTTTTTTTTTACTGTGTTTGTCAGTGATTGTATTTGTTCCTACTACGATGGATATTGAAATTGTATTTTGTTGATTAATATCAGTAAAATTAAACTATTGCTGTATCAGTAATTTCAAAAGTAAAATTTTAAAATAAAATAACTTTTTTTTATATATCATAACGTTTCAATATAAATTTTTAAAAAAAATCTAGTGTTTAGTGTACATACGCATCTCTCCCGGAAAGTTTATTGGTTGTTTTGTTATTGCTACAAATCTTTATAAATTGTCGTTCTTTTATTAACAGTAAGTTATCTTCTAATGGCAAACCAAATTACACAAGAAACTGACTTAAGTAATATTTTCATTGATTTGTTTCTAGTTTCATGGAGAATGAAACTTGAATTTTAAAAAATCAAATGCATATATAAACAATCACGGTTTGCTAAAAATTCTATTTTCTTAGAAAATTCTAAAAAATAAATAAATAAATAAATAAATAAACTATTACTAACCTCGGTTGTAAACTTGAATATAATAATAAACAAGAGGCCTCCAGAACGGTGTATATTATTATATAGTATAGATTCTCCGTAAGTAGAGGTATTTAAAATTTGAAACTGAAAAGCGGTGAAATAATAAAAAAATTCTAAAATTACGCTTTCGTTAATTTAAACGTTCGCTTAATTTAAACGTTTTACTGCGAATACGGAAAAATTATTAAAATAATTTTTATAACAAATTACAATGACGTCATTTCCAGAAAACTTCCCAAATGAAGTACTAACGTCTTTGAAAATGCGTCATTTTTTCGACATCATTCTACAGGAAAAGTGCGTTTTCGTCACGAAATTGCTATGCATTGCTATGATTGTATGTGGCTTTTATTTACTAGCGATAGGATAAGTAGAAGAAATAGTAAGATTGAATTATAATACAAATACACGTAGTAGCTTTCCCGTTCTTCACACGGGAAAAAAATTAATATATATATATATATATATATATATATATTTATGTATTAACAACAAAGCCAATAAATTTGTACTTTTGGCAAGAGATTATTTATTCGGAATTCTAATCGAGCTTTGTCAAAGCTATTAAAAAATCTATTGGAAACCTGTACGATTTTCGACATGCGAAGAACGTGTAGAAAGGCTGCTTAATTCCTCTCACCCACTTAAATGTTAAATTTCGGAAGATTCTATTCTTTTACTATAATGAGGGCCTAAGAGTAGATATTTTTCTAGATTTCAAATTTCTGCAGGAAATCATTACGAAGATAGAAATTCCAAACATCCCCCTTCAAAGTTAAATCTTAAAAGATTCTCATCCTTTATCTTAATTCGGGCCTAAGAGGACATTTTTCTAAATTTCAAACTTTTACTGGAAACCACTGTGCTTTCCCACGTGCGAAGAACGGGCAGAACCGTTAGATACACTCTTTTACCACCTTAATTAATAAACTTCGGAAGATTATCATCTTTTACCTTAATTAGGTCATTAGATGAGACATTTTGCTAAATTTGATGCTTCTCTTAGAAAACGTTATGAAGATACGGTTAAAAAGTTAACAAACTTCGAAAATCTCCTTGTAATCCCTTAAGTGTTAAATTTCTTTAAATTCGTTTATATTGAACCCTTGTGAGATGAGAAGAACTTTATTGCCTAAATAGCATCTTTTTAGTTTCAGCAGTTTGTACTCAACATTAATAGATATTTGAGTGAGTCAGTGGTATATAGCGTTTTTCATAAAAATACATCAAATCAAATGACAATTTTTAATCAAAATACTCTTCATTACTTTTTACAACCTTTGCCCATTTTTCGGGTAACAAATGTATACCACGGCGATAGAAGCTCTTGTCTTTGGAGGCAATAAAATGATCCGCGCCCGCACGAACTTTTGCAACGACCTAATATATATATATATTTGGTGGCATTAAACCTTTTATTATTCTTCATTTTACTAGGCTTAAAAATTTTTCTAATGTATATATGTCAGAGGTTTTTGAATGAAAAGATAAATATTTTATTCGTCTGCATAACAAATGCAATTTCGAGAGTTGTGTTTTACATATGAAGAATTTCAAAATAATTCATTTTTAGCAAATTACAACTGTATACTTTCAAGGAATTTAAAAAATGAGACTTATTATTACAAAATGATTTAGTTAAATATAGTGACCAACGAAGCGGGTAAAGCTGTCTAGTACCATACAAAAATGAAAACGAATCTATGTCTTTATAAATATTTTAACTTTTTTTTCTGTCGTTTTAAACCGTAATGTTTTTATTTTATGATCTGTTCACTCAAAAATGATAAAATTTCTCTTTCGCGGTTTCTAAACATAAACAATTTAAACATGCGGTAAAATTATTGAATCGACAATGCCAGTTTCAGATTATTTTCGATTTTGATAGATATATAACCTTTTAAAATAACTGAATGGTAGGCATCTATGAAAAATATTGATCGAGTCGCCATGTTATTTATAGTTTGTCATAGTAGATTTATACTTATTGCTATTTTCCCTGCTCATAAGTATTTTAATTCCCTTTTTAATAATAATAATTATTGTTATTATCTTGATAAATTATTTAAAAAAAAAATCGATAAATTTTTAAACATTAACGTTCTGACAGATATCCCGTTAAGGCAAGTGTTTGTGTTATGTAAACACTAGAGAAAACATATTGTGTTTACAGCTCATAATGATAAGGAAAATAATCACGTCAAACATCATGTACTGTGAAATAATATTTTTATTTTTAATAACTTAAAAATGCATTGTTATTTAAATAAAACCAAATGTAGCTTTCATATCAGATATATTTTTCTGCGTTTAATTGTTACAATTTTCGAAAAATGCAGTGAAAAGTTTTGATACATTTATCGTGTTACACATATTTTCATTTGAGAGGTTATTTAAATCTTTGAGACAATGATATTTTCTCTGCTATTGTCACATTTCTGCCTTGCACTTCTTGTCTACGTTGTGAATTAAGTTTTATTTATTCAACGTTAGTTTAAATAAATATTGTGCTCTTAGTGTACGAAAGAAATACTTTCGTGAATTGTTGCAAGTAAATAAAGCGTAGAATTAAAATAATGTTTATAAATATTTATAATGATATTGGTTCTGATAAATGCATTTATAATATTTCCATAATGTAAGAGTCGTCTGATTATTTGCCAATAAATGTATCATGCATTCAATAAATTGTAATTATTTATAATTTAACTAGCTTATCCATCGACGTTGCTGCGATCTTAGAAGAAAGGAAATTCCAAGGAAATTCGTTATGATAACATTCAATTTACATAGTGTCATTTTTATTGAAACATATTCATTTTCACATGGAAAAAATTTCAAAATGTCGTTTTAATTCTGTTTATTTATTCGAGTGCTTGTGTGTACACGATATTTTTTGTTTTTGCGTCTGGTGCGTACACGAATAAAACAGAAGGTTTTCCGACGCGTGAGTTGGCCACCTGCAGTTGTACCATGTGAGACGCACGGATTCTGGAAATCTAGCAGCAATTATCCTTGTGCTTTGTTGGTGGTCACTGCAAAAGCGAGTTGCAGCGAAAACTGTAAACTTTTGATTTTAAAGGGCATATCTGTGGGAATCATTGGAATAGGTGTGGCAACAATACATCTTCCCCCTTCAATTTCCCATTCAAAATTGTAGCTTTGATGACATTGTTCACCATATTTTTCACCGAAAGTCTTGTACTGTTGTAAAGTCGTGGTGGATTGATGTTTCGGAGAAGAATGATAGCCCCGCCAATTTTTAATGTTAAAATGTGCGGTGGCATACCTGAAAAATCCAGTGAAGTCAAGAATTCCGTTGGGTAATTGACAAATTCGTCTTGATTCATCACAGTATCCATGGACTTATATGTTGCCGATTCGCCTGGCATTCCGTTTTGAATGCTGAAATTGATGGTATTGAGATCGTTGTTCGTAGCTGCTAATATAGCACGTACACTGAGCCACTGATGATTTTTGCAACTCCGTACGATATTTAGGAATATCAATTCGTCTTTGGTTGATGTCATCTTACAAGAGTTTGTTGACAATGTGATATATTGCGTATATCTGTCGATTGCCATCATCCCAGTATCCAGCAATTGTTTCGCGGAACGTTCGGCGGATGCATCATTTTGTAGTTAGTCACGCATATTGGTTTTCAAAGTCAATTTCTTTAGATGCCGCCATAGATCTGATGATTTGAGACATGCATTAAGTTATCAGCGGGTGTAACATGGTATAACTGGCAGAGTTTCTTGAAAATCACAAGACAATAAAATGAGTGCTCCACCGAAGGGCTGTCCCTTTACCCTCAAATCTTTCAGTGTACGATCAAGCTCTTCCAATGCTTTTGTGAGCCAATGTGCATTCCTCCCATATGATGAGCTCACATATTTGGAGAACGTTGCCCATTCTAGAATTCTTTGTGATATTGCATGTAAGCATCTTAATGGTTTGCAAATTCAACGGCAATTTCAGTACAGAATGTGCTGTTCGACCACAATCCAAATGTTTTGCCGCAATTCCAGATGATGTAATTGCCAGTGCAATTTTATTCCGCGATTGTATGGTTACCAAAACGGTTGAAATGAGAAAAGTTTGGCCTGTACCTTTGGGCGCATCAATAAAGAACAATCCACCACCACTTTGATTTGTAACTGCTTACATGATTGTGTCATATACAATGCGTTGTTCTGGAACCGATTTCGGAAGGGACGGAATTTCCAATTTCATGTTCTGGAACCAGTTTGCTCTTTTGTTTAATTCGAGTGGGATTGAGCAGTGCGTAATCTATCGGTTTCCAATCTTGATTCTCGTTGCTCGTTTGTTTGAGAGGAACTGGCTTGAGCAGTGTATACTCGATCGCTTCCAATATTTATTCTCGTTGCTCCTTCGTTTGAGAAGAACGGGCTTGATCAGTTTTTATTCGAACAGCTCCTAATCTTGTCTCCCATTGCTCGTCTGTTTCTGAAGCTCGTAATGCTCTGAAGCTCGTAATGCTCGTTCTTTCGTGCTTCAGATGTAGATCAACCAATCGATTTCCGTTTGGGGGCAAAACTGTCGACGATGCTCGCAAATTTACTGAAAATAAATAAATGGAAAAATTCAGTATTCGAAAGATTATGAGAATTGGAATCGATTAAACTCACGATGAAATAAATAAATGAAATAATCAGTGAGAAATAAAAGAAATGTAAAAAATATGTTTTTATCCTGATTCCACCCCCCCAGTCCCCATGGGGGGCGAAATAAGAAAAAAGAATATATGGCAGAAACCTTTGTGGGAGTGTACTCAACAACTTTCCAATGTTTCATGGCGATAGGATGAATTTTGTAGTAATACATAAAATGAAGGGAAATAATAATTTAAAAAAAAAATTGCCCTTCCCCCCTCCCCGTCTTAGGGGCGAAATTTATTTTTATACATTCATGTTTGTAATATCTTGAAATTAGAACCCTTTGAATATTTATCTTTTTCATTGAGAAATAAAGAAAGTGTGAAAGCCCACCTGCCCCATGGGGGGCCGAAAAAAAAAAATATGCCAGACACTTTTTCAGATGTGTACTCAACAAGTTCCCAATGTTTCCTGGCGAATATTAGTTGCATTATAGTTTTAATCTGCACGCTAAAATTGTCTGAGAAAAAATTATTTTTATAAAAGTATAATTTCTCTAAATTTTCAATCATTGTTTTATAGAAGAAAACATTTTAATGTAATTAATTAAATTTTCGCAAACTGATATAATTAATACCACACTCCTTAATAATTTTTATTTGAAGAGAAAATGAGATTTACAATAAAATAAGATCAATTAAATGATAGCAACTCCGCATACTTTTAATTAACCTCTTTATTAAAATTCACAAGTCATTTATTTACTAAATTAGAAATTACTTATTTAATACAAAGCATTTAAAGCATAATTTTCGGACTTTTACCAATGATTTTTTCAATTACAGTTTGATTAATCATAGTTCATATGAGTACAGAGGAATCGGGTGTGGTCTTAGTCACTCTTGCAAAAATGTTAAATAACTGAGCAAAGGAATCAAAAGTGAATACTTCTCATCAAATCACCAGGTAATCGGGGAGTGGGTGCTGCCGACATATTTGATCAAAGACCATTCCGGAGGGCTTCTTCACATTCTTCTTTAGGTACACTTAAATAAAATATATTCTTTCGTACTGTACGCTCTTTTATGCCTCGTTACGGCCAAGGCTGGATTTTTTTCGTTAATATATGCTCATAAGTGAAAGAGCTACTGAATTTTCTAAAAAGCTAAAAAATACACATTTTTAAGTCAAAAGAATGACTGGAGTTGCAACATCATGTTTTAGATGTATTCACCGGATTAAATCTCCATAATCTCTGACTAAAATTTTTTTTTACTCTTTTTCTCTGGACCCCTCTCATTATGAATTTTGTAGGTGATTTCAGCTTATAATTCTTTCATTGAGTCATTTCTTCTATTGGACCACTTCTGCTCCAATCTACTTACTTTGGGATTTCTCTGTACGGTCCGTGGAACACAGAGGCGGTAGCCTAGAGGTAGCACAAGCTAGGCAGTAGCCTAGCTTGTGTGGCCTGTATTCTTTATTGTTTTTAAGATGATGGCCATCAATTTGCATCATCAATTTTGACAAATGTCTTTTCCGTGCATCACGTCAAACATCATGTAATGTGAAAAAATATTTTTATAATACCCTTTTGGGATTTTCTTATCTTTTTGTTGCTTTTAAAAAACGGCTGCGCTTTGCTCAGCACCCGTATTCATTCTTTCATTCATACCTTCATTTCCCTTTCCACTATGTATAAAAAATCAATAATATTATACATTTACATAATTTTTTTTATTTTTTATTTTGTTTTTAATTTTGAAATAAAAACCTTAGTGAACGATTTTTTCGACTTATTCCTAATATTAATTTATTATATATATACATATTCTTTTTATTACATGCGATAATGACATTCATTTTTAGCTTAACAGCTGTATTTATTATCACATAAAATGCCCGCTACGAAAGTAAATTTAGTCAGTAAAATTACTAAGTAAAAATTGTTTCTCATAAATAATAAATTTTAAAAAAATATATGGTTCAATTTTGAAAGTGAATAAATTTAGAAAAAGTTGACTTTTCTCAGCAAAGTTACTATATATAGATCTTACAAAAAAAAAGAGGTAATTATGTAAGTTTTACTGGTTGGCAGGTGCAAAGAACAATTATTTTCTTTATGTTTCTTTATCACGTAAAAATAAGGGGATTTTGTTAAATTGAGCCAGTCTTTAAACATTTAGGCGCGGATTATTTCAAAAATTCCTATCTTGTTGGATTGCGTGCTAACATTAAAGAAAAACTTAATAAGAGTAACTTAAAATGTTCATGTGAATGTAAACGTGTTTTTAATATTTTAGAATAATGGACATTTATCAAAAGGGAAATTAAAGTGTGTGTGCCAGTTAAAAACTACGCTTTGTTTTATATATAAATTTAGCTTTATTTAAAGTAAAAAAAAAAAAAAAGATGAAACAAGTATATATACATAGAAAATATTAAAAAACAATACTGAATTATGGTTAAATTAGACTGCAGAATATTCTTGGTATTAAGTTTCAATTGGGGAACATTTTTGTTTGTGACATACAATTTTAAAATTCGGTACAATATATATATATATATATATATATATATATATATATATATATATATATATATATATATACATATATATATATATAGTGTAGATAACAGCGTAAAACTTTTAGGAATTACAATTAAAATGAAGTTGTAATTGAAAAACTGTTTTTATGATGATTTATATTTCAATATTTTATAAAAATATATATTACAGTCAAGTTTTTTACATAACTGCATAAATGTGTTTGAAATTACAGTTGATGTCACGCTGTAACTGGAGACCATGTTATATTAAATTATATTTAAAATTAAAAAGAAATATAAATAATTGTACCATTTAAACAAACCTTTCTTTTAATAAAATAATAGTTTTAAAAAATTAAAGAACACGCTTTTATAGAAATGTGAACTAAAAAGCACAAAATATCTATCTTAGTATTAAAACGCAGGGTAAGAGAAAATCGTGTGAGTGACACACCATAATATTTACATACATTTAAATCTTTAATTAAAATAATTTAGGATTAAACAAAAACCATTTTAAAAAAAATCTCCCCTGACTGGGTTCGAACGCTAGACCATTAGGTTCGTAGCGCGGTGCTTTACCTCTCGGCTACAGCGTTCACGTAGGAAAATTCTTTTTTTACAATATAGATTTTTATTTGTTCCCAGAGCGGTTACAAACATACAAACAAACATACATACAGGTGAAGCTAATAAAAGCGTGTTAAACATAGAAATATATAACTGATTACTCTAAAATTCTGTAATAAATAATTAAAATAGTTGACTATACATAAGAAAAAAAACCCCATATAGATATATATATATATGCATTTATGTATGTATATATGTACACATATATATAATACTATTCTATGTAAAATTATCAATTAATCAAAATATTAATAATATTGCACATATTAATAATATTTTAAATTTCAGCAAAAACAATAAGGAAAAAAAAATATAGTCTTCATTTATTTCTTCTTTGTTAGGAATAAACACTAAACGTATCGCAACTCTACTTTATTTTCTTAGACAAATTCTTTTACTAAATGAATGAATGCAAAACAGAAATGCAAGAGTAGTGCTGTTCTGATTTTGATTTTCTTTATCATTATCTTTTAGCAGAAATTTTTGACATTAAATAAGCCTTTAAATTTAACATGAAATTAACTTTCTTAAATAGTGATTAAAAATAAAAAATAAAAAATAAATAAATAAAATAAAAAAGCTGTATAAATAAAACATCCTGAACAGTTATCATTTAAAATAAAATATAAAAAAGGGTGAGCTATGTGATATACCTAGCTCACCCTTATATATACCTTACACCTCACCTTATATATATATATATATATATACAAGAAAATAAGTTAAAACCTCGGGGGGGGGGGGGGGGTTCTTTTTAGTTTTGTCGAATTATAGAAAGACAATTTTCTTCTAACTACTCAGTATTTCATTATTATGTTTTCTTCAACATTTTGCAAACTGAGAAAATATTACTTTTTCAAATTAGTGATAACAGTGATATTTTGCGTGTATTTAGAAAATAAAATTTTCACTAGTAAAATTTATGAAAAAGATTTTTAGACGATATTTGTGAATTTGAGAACACACAAACATTCAGTATAAAAAAATGCAAGATGAACAATCCTTAGCATTAACTCGTTTGGGTTGTGGGGATTTAGGCCGATTGACTGCACTAGGATCCTAGGCATGAGGAGGAGTGATCTCCGTGATGGTCTTTCTAAGGAGTCCTAGCCCATATTTACGCAAGTTTTGAAAAAAAACCCACTGAAAACTTCAAACGGCTATTCCGACGAGTACGAGCTGGGATCGAACACGGCCCATCGCTAGCATTAACTCGGAATACACAGAGATATTCCAACTTACCAAAAAAAGTTATACATTCGGTTTCTTACTCAAAACTGAGTAAAGAAAAAGAAGTAAAAAAATACCTAAATTACATTTTGTAAATATTATGGCTTTTTATACGTATATTTCGTTTATATTTAAAACTTCCTTATAATTATTTCTTAAAATAAGTGCGATGAATCTATTCAATTGTCAATTGAGCAAATGTCAAACTGAATATATAAGTGTGCATGTGTATGGATGTATGTATATATATCGTTAAATTTTGCCTTTATTAGTCCACTGCAGGACTCCTATGAATGTTCTCCTAGATCTGCTCAGTTTTCTGCAATTTTTTTCTATCCTGCTTCATATATATACATAAATGTCGTAGCAATGTAATAGAATTTAGAAAAACAGATGATAAAATTTCACAGAAATCCTCAATGACCAGAACGAAGAGAGAAAGATATGTAGGGGTAACCGGGGTAATTTTTGACACGATAACGTTGGGATAATTCTTAGACGCACTTGGCGTTTAAAAGCTATTAACTTTTATTTGATTTTGTATTTGAATTTAAGTTTTTAAATGTCCTTTCTCATTGTATAAAAATTTCCTAAGCAGTAATCCACATATTAGCAAGGTTTTTGTTTCACTAGAAAAATGTCTCTGAAAAATTACCTATCAACTTTTACTTTCAATATTTTCAAATTTGCTTATTGTATATATTTATTTAGTTTAGTTGTAGATTTTAAATTGTATTAAAGAAGAAATTCATTACCTTCAAATTTATTAACAGAAAATTGCTGAATTCATAAACTGCGATGAGTATAAGCCTTTCTAAAGGGCATTGTTGTATGGTTTCATGCTGGGGTAATTCTTAGACAATCCTTGGGGTAATGTTTAGACATCCTGCGGTAATTCTTAGTGAAAGAGTAGGTTTAAATTATTTTTTAATTTAATACAATGTAAAAAATAAGTATTTAAACAACCCAGTTACTATTGATTATCCATTTTTAGATTTTATTAGATACAATTGAAAAAGAAATCAATAAACATTATGAAACTGTAAGTAATTTATTAAAAAATCACATAACTTAAACTATTATATTTACAATTCATAATGAAGTAAAACTCAAGTGAACAAAAATTTTAAGTTACAGTAAAAAATATTAGATTATTACAATGAATATACAGATTATAGCTTGTTAAATGTAATCTGATGTCTTTATTTACTTTTTGTGAAAGAACTTGAAAGTGATTCTAAAGGTTGAACTACATTATTTATTTACCCTTAAAGTAAAGTATAGGTAACTAAAACAATTTAAGATGATAATAAATATGGATTCAGTTGCAGTTGTTATAACGTATGATGATTATATGAAAAAAAAACTAAATAAAAAGAAGGGAAAATTATTTCCTTAAAAAAAGAACAACACTTCAAACAAAAAGGTTTTACCAGAAGAATCAGGAAGTTCTTCAGATGATGAAAGTTTTCACAGCGATGCATCATCTGACATCAGTTTAATAGGCAACTCTGATGCTACCATTAACATTAAAAAATATGTCTTACCCAAATGTCCACATCAACTGAAGATACACTTAACAAATATAATAAATAAGATTGCTAGTGATAAATATTTTGTTGTTTATCATGAAACTCCATGTTATATTTGGAAAGTGTTGGAGCTCTTTAAAGAAAATAAAAAGAGCATATTGAATTGAAATTTTTGAAACGGTATGAGGACAACAAATTTTAGTGACCTTCAGTACCAGATTTTGAAAACGTTTCTGAATTTATTTTATTGTCCAAATCAGACAGATTCTGTTTATCCCTTTAAAATTTCAAGCAATGGTTCGAATGCTGACGTTTATAGAACTCTTAAGAAATTCCATAAGGATGTTTTTGTGAATGAACTAAGAAAAATTAATTGAAGTTACTTGTGTTTGAAGTTGAAATGGATAATAATTTCATGTTAATAAAGTCTGTCTTTCGAGTTAATTTATTTTGTAATTCTTCTGCTTTATTGCCACTGACCTAGTATCTAGTACATCCATATTTAATAATTAAACTACGTTTTCAGTTATTGCCATGCTTTCCCTGATTTTTATAAAATTTTATAAAGTGTGAAATCAAACATGAAAAGTTTTTTTTCTGTGTGTATTAAATTGCTAATTATTTTAACCTATTTGAAGTACACAATATAACCAAATACTGACTGACTAGTACTGTTTGTAAAAATCTTTTTTTCTATTCATAAATCATAGAAATCCAGTGTCTAATAATTTCCCCGTGCATTTCTAAGAATTACCCCCAATTGCCAGGGTAATTCTTAGACACGTTTTTTATGTTTTCTTTATTTACAAAGACATTAATTGAGTATTCTGATAAGATAATTCATATAATTTTAATAATATAAAAACATAAAATTTCAACTATATCCAAAGAAACCGTTTTTATAACAAAGTTTACTTTTTGTCTAAAAATTACCCCGGTTACCCATAATTTCCTTTTATGATTTTATAACAATATAAACAACTGGGTTTTATTTGATTATATTTACTTATTTCTTAAGTCTTACTTTTTTTTTTCTTTTACATATTTTGAATTGCATTCAGTTTATTATTATAACAAGTCTTAATGCTTTTAATCTATAGTAATACGTTAAAATCATTATATATTTTCAACCCCTTATCTTTATTTCTTTTGAAAGTAAACCAAGCAATTTAAGAAAAAAATTGCCTATGATTAAAAATACCCCTCAGAGGGTTTTATGACCATATAAAAATACCGCCAGATCATCAATAGAGGATTTCATTTTAATCCCTTTCTTCATTTCTCTCGGCAAAATTGCCCATTCTACAAATGCACTCCCACCTGGGACCAATACTTCAATTTTTTTTATTTTGCACATTTTTTTTCCAGTTATTTATTTTAAAACATGTGATGTAATATTTATTCAAAATTGCTGATGTTACTAATTAAATCGGTTTGATTTGATAAACGAAATTTAATGGAGTTAATAAGATAGGTAAAATTATCCAGGAATAAAATATAATAAATCAGATAAATTTGAGTTCATTTTGAACTTCCCCTTCTTTATTTTTTAATTTTTAACTTGTATCACGACATATTATTTGAAACTGTAGCCATTAAAATGAAAAAAAAAAAAAAAAAAAAAAAGAAAGAAAAGAAAAGAAAAAAATAACTCTCTTGAAGAGTTTTATAGCCGCAGAGGCTTAACATTAGGATAGTAACGAGTACTTTATTTTAATCTCTTTTATAATCTTTTTTCCATTTCTCTTTACTAAAATAATCTGTCTAGAAATATACTCACACCTGGGACCAAATGTTTCAATTTATTTCATACAGATATTATCAATGTTTATTGTTTTATACATGTTAGACTATATGATTGTAAAAAATATTGTTAACATATGAATTAAGTGTATTGAAGTAGGGAATGTAAAACTAAATTTATTTGAGAATGAGATGAAAAGCCATAACAGAATTCGACTAATGTTCATAAAGTTCAATAGATATTAATATAATTTTCTTCCTCTTATATCCTAAATTTTAATGTTACTACTATTATAGAATCATAGTGTGTATTTTATCAATTGAAAATATCCTTTTAACAGATTGGTATATGTTATAAATCTTTTTATTATTATTATTATTTCTTGCTTAGAATTACAAAATATTGCATACATATGCATTAGAATATATTACTATCAATTACAATTTTTTTTACGAAAACTATTTAAATAAGGAAGAAAGAATCAAAATTTGAAATCATTTGAAATAATTTAAATTGCTCCATGTTAAATAATTTTCAAATTTTACTCCTCGATTTTATATTATTACTCATCAATATATTTAAACACATTTCTTTTAGTATATACTTTGTTTACTTTGGTCGATAAGTTAATAATTTAAAAATATTTTTATGCCTAAATTCTGAAATTTTTATATAAATTTTTAACATTAAAATATTAAAGTAGTATGATGAATAAATAGTATAGAGTACATAGTTAAACTATAATAATGTAAAAATTAGGAGAAATAATATTAGTTAGCACGAAAGATTTTTTTTTTTTAATTAATTCTTTTCCATTTTATTTCCTTTAATTAAAAATTTTTTTAGATAAATTTTAATATAATAAATATCGACACATTTCAATGCTCATGCATGGGATTTATTTAAAACCATAAGACAGCATTTAAAAATTTAAATAAATAAAAAAATAAAAAATAAATAAACATCCACTATTTCTTTAACAGATCAATACTTAAAAAAGTGTAATATATATAACAGTCGGTAACAAAATTGTCCGAACACTAACAAAAAATCCTAT
The DNA here is from genome assembly GCA_963930645.1 of Salticus scenicus. Lineage (NCBI taxonomy): Eukaryota > Metazoa > Arthropoda > Arachnida > Araneae > Salticidae > Salticus > Salticus scenicus. Next base: position 81,352,105 of record OZ005653.1, read on the forward strand.
GTAAAAAAAAGTACACTTTTTACGGTTTTGTTAAATAAATACTTATCGAATCATGTTCTTTAGACTGACTAAGAACATGATTCGACAAAGATTTATTTAACAAAACCGTATGAAGTGTGCTTTTTTACATAGGAATTTTTGCTAGTGTTTGGACACTTTTGTTATCGACTGTATATATATATATATATATATATATAACTTCAAGTATGTTTTTAAAGATCGAGCTCAGATTGGTAGAATAAATATAAGAACAAATAAAATACCATCAAATGAGAAAATGCTTGGCTGAAAATATACGAAGAATTTTTAATAGCAAATGTAAACATTTTATACTTTAATGGAAATATTTTAGTATATAGTTTTTATAAAATATCTAAAAACGAAATGCTGAAAAGTTATTTCCCAAAAATTTCCAAATATATTTGTTCATGACCTTTCAGATATATTTAAAATTTTATTTTTAAGAAATATTTTCACGTTTGAATTCTGGATATCAATGTCGCTTTTTAACATTTATTCATAAAACTGTTTATATATATATATCAATGTATCTATAAAGCAATATACAAATATGTTTAAAATATACTTTTTAACTATCATAATGTAAAATCGAGAGGGAAAAAAACTAGTTATAAAGAAATATTTTTAATTGAAAAAATTAAAATTTTACTTTTGTTTTACTAAATTTAAATATGCTTCGATGTAATTAATATTTAAAATTTCAATCCATATGGATCTAAATTTAAGACAGTACTTTACAAATAAATAAATAAAAATGATAATAATAACGCCCACCATCTCTTTAAAGAACCACAAAAATAATGAGATAGACGTTACAAAATATACCAAAATTCAAATCTACCTTTTGACCAAAAGCTACGATTTTCTTCATGATATCACTTTTTAAAGAGATGTATTTTGTGGAATCAACAATAATACTAAAATTACTGTCCTGTCTTCTGTAAGTATTAAAGCTTCTTTAATTAACGGCAGCATTGGATTATTTCTTTAAACTATTGTTACTGCAAAATAAGAAAAAGTTACTAATTAAAGTATAGGAAATGTTCTAACAACATTTAAAAAAAAAAAAAAAAAAAAAAAAAGTTTGCTTTCTTCTTTTAGAAATAAGTGGGAAATATAAATTGAAGACAATATTCAAACTAAGGTAGAAAATAATACTACATTGAGAAATTATTAAAAATTTTCAACTTACAGTTTTTGACGCTTTATGCTTTTTGAAAGGTCTTGAAGGTATTTTTACCAATTTTGTACGGTGTTTGTTTGTATAACAAATATTTTGTGACTGCTCTGAATCAAGAACTAAATAACATGGAACTTAATAATAATAATAATAAAAATAATAAAAACAATAAAAACAATAAAAAGACTGTTAAACGTAATAAAAAATGCTAAAATAAATTCAACGTTTTATTGAAAACGTAATGCTAATTTAGACCAACTTAGACTCAACCGACATTTTTAGAAATGGTACTCTATATTTTACCCTATTAGTTGTGCATATATACACGGGAAACGCTTTCCATGGTGCTTATTATACTTAAGTATTATCAATGTATAATACAGTAGCATTATCCAAGATACTTACAATACTAAAGTGTTACACAATTTAACGTTACATATTATAATGTTTAGTGCTATACAGTTTAACTTAAAAGTACTTCGCCATCAGTTTCATCATCAGTACTATACAGTTATCAGTTTTATACAATTTAGTGCTTTGTATACTAAGTTGGTACTGTGCTCTAATGGTGAAACTGAGCACAGGATTTCTAAAAATGTGGGTTGTAACTAAATAGACTAATTTAGCACCACATTTTTGATGAAAGTTAAACTGTATTTATAATAATTACCCGACAATAGTAAGAATAACATAACTGCCTTTGCTGAGAACTGAATTAATCGCATGATATTTTGTATGGAATGAACCAACTGTTTTTCAATTGAAATTTGAAAAAGAGAATTATTGTTTTTTTCTAGACTTAAAACTTGTATAGTTTTCAAGGTGTTCTAAGGATTACCTTGTACTTGTTTGATAGCTCCGTATATTTTCGTTATAAGGCTAATCAATATTGTTATTTGTTATGTCTATTGTTGAAACAAAAAATAAAACAAATAAGCTTGTATTTTAGAGTTTAAAAAAAAATTGTAATTTCAATTTTTTAGTTCTTTATAAACTAAAAAATTGAAATTTATATCTGAATAATTGTTGTGTTAATTTGTTTATATTTGCTCTTCGTACTTTCATGTATAATGTTAATATTTTGCTAAATATTTTGTGTGTCATTCTTTGTAAACGGGGAAATATTATATATGTAACTATGTCTATAACTGTATATCGATATGTAATTGTAATTATAACTATGCCTAGTATATTCTTAATTGTAACTTTCGGATAATAAGATGTAACCGCCACTTTTGTGGCAACAGCGAGACTGCAACTGCTCTTTAATTAAGAAGTAACATGTAAAAATACTACATTAAAAAAAAAAAAAAAAAAAAAAAAAAAAAAAAAAAATGGATGTGTCAATATTTAAGCTTGAAAACGTCTGCACACACCATAGAATTAAAGAAAGAACTACCGGTTTCGAAAGGACGTGGCCTTTCTTCTTCAGGTAAAATATCACGTACTACTGCCTTGGAGGCAAAAGCAAGACTGAAAGCAGGGCAAAGTCCAAAGGGGTAGAGGCAACACTTGTCGATTGGTTGGCTCTGTTGCTCCTTATCCTTTGAACTTTGCCCTGCTTTCAGTCTTACATTTGCTTGTTTCAGTCGTTACGTGCACGTTAATTTTCACCTAAAGAAGAAAGGTCACGTGCTTTCGAAACCAGCAGTGTTTTCTTCAATTTTATGGTGTTTGAAGAAGTTTTTAAGTTTAGAAAACGTATAATTACTTTTAATTTCATAATATCTATATAATATTTCTCTAACGTGGACCAGTTTCAATTATTTTTTGTCGAAACGATACGATAGGCGAGGATAAAAAAAATAATATTTATACATGGACAATATTTAAGCACTCGGTCTTAGCTCAGTGGACTAACAAGAAAAAATGACGACGTTTGTCTGATGAGATTATTTTACGAAAAAATGGATTTTTAACAGTTGTTTCTTCACAATCTTGCAATGTCATTTTAAACCTTGAAATATTTTAACGATATATACAGAATATGAACTTTTGTGTCATAAATGACTACAAAACACAATCATAAAAAATATAATCAAAATAGGAATTATTTTATTTTATTTTATTTATTTATTTATTTTTAAACCAAAAAAAAAAAAATAATAATAATAATAAAAAGTCATCGCCAACATGACGACAAAAATTTAAAAGGCGTCGTCGTGGGAGTCCTACATTAAAACTGTACTGCCTGTGGAAGTATGAAAATTGGGTCGTGAACCATGAATTGTAATTGCAAACCTTTCTTTAATGATTTTGATTTCACTATTGTACAATATTAACTTTGTTTTAATAATAACTAGCTGAAACCCGTCGAATTCGACGGTCACTTTATTGGCTGTAACGTTTCAAAAATCATCGCATCATTGTAAATGCATTTCAAGTTAAAATATGTAATATAATTTACGACATTTCACTTAAAAAAAAGAAATTAGGAAAAATACTTATAAATAGAAGTACTATATATGACATCACTTTCTGCAAAGTACTGTCAATTTGACATCAATTTGACGTCAAACTGACTCCAAATAAACAGTTGCTATCTTTTATTTTCTATTCCGTTAAATACTACATGTTAGCTGACCCGACCGGCGTTGTTCGACCCTATGGTAATAACATTAAATGAATCTTAAATTTGTATGGTTTTACATCTTTAACTCGATTTTGTTTGAATTTCTATTTTTAAATGAAAGCATCGCAAAAAAATAATCAGCTGTAACAAAAAAATTACCTCGAACCGAACGAAACTCTGCCTTGTGACACTGGTGCTTTCGGCAGCGCATACGCCGGTCGCTAATAACATAAAAATATTCCCAAAAATTAATCTGGAACCAAACGAACACGCTTACTGTTGCCCGGGCCCATGATACCTTAAATGAACCTTAAATTTGTATGATTTTATACCTTTAATTCGATTTTGTTTGAATTTCTGTTTGTAAATAATAGCATCACGAAAAAAATGATTAGCTGTAACAACAAAAAAAAATTACCTCGAACCGAACGAAACTCTGCCTTGTGACCCTGGTGCCTGAAGCAGCGCATACGCGGGCCGCTAATAACATAAAAAAATTCCAAAAAATTAACCTGGAACCGAACGAACCCGCCCAGCAATGCCCGGGCCCATGATAATAACCTTAAATGAATCTTAAATGTGTATGGTTTTATATCTTTAACTCGATTTTGTTGGAATTTCTATTTTTAAATGAAAGCATCATAAGAAAAAAATACAATCATCTCTAACACAAAAAAATACCTCAAACAGAACGGAACTCGGGCTCGTGATCCGGTGCTTGCGGCAGCGTATATGCATCCCGCTAATAACATGAAAAAATTCTCAAAATATAATCTTGAACCGAACAAACCTCTGACTCGTGTTACCGCTGCCTGTGGCGGCGGCACCGTATAGCAGGCATGCTATGCACGAGCTGCAAAATCCACTTTCCTCCACCAGGGGGCGCAGTATGTTGTATACGAACATCACCAATTGCCTTGAATTTCCAAGACCTTTTATATAAGGTGTCACATGGTGGTGTCAACTGCAAAATCCTTTAGTTGCACTTTCCACCGCCAAGGGACACAGCGTGTTCTATACGAACAACACCAACGGTCAGGAATTACCAAGACCTTTAAAATAAGGTGTAACATGATAGGGTCTACTGTAAAATCACCTAGTTCCATTTTTAACCACCAGGGGGGCGCACTATATTGTATACAAACATTCCCAATCAACATGAAATTTTAAGACCTTTATCACCAATCGTCTTGAATTTCCAAGACCTTTCAAATAAGGTGTCACATGGTGGTGTCAACTGCAAAATCCTTTAGTTGCACTTTCCACCACCAGGGGGCACAGTGTGTTCTGTACGAACATCACCAACGGTCAGGAAATACCAAGACGTTTAAAATAAGGTGTAACATGATAGGGCCTACTGCAAAATCACCTAGCTCCATTTTTCACCACCAGGGGCGCCCTATATTGTATACAAACATCTCCAATCAACATGAATTTTCAAGACCTTTAAAATGAGGTGCTACATGTGTGGGTCTAGAACGGATTTCCCTCTCAAACTAATTTCCCCCCTCCACCCCCTCCAAATCTACTTTCCCCCCTTTTCCCCCTTTAAAATCGAAAATTCCAAATTCGCAGAAAATGATTTTTTAGTATTCGACTCTTGTCCCCATATGTACAATTTCTTCAGCGTAAAATAATTTGGAGCTTAGTTAAGCTCGTAAACGTGTTTTTAACCCGTTACCCCAAACCGTTCGACTTTTTTTATTTTTCTCTTTTCATAGCACATCTACAGACTAAGACCTTTTTTTAGACACCTCAACCAAATTTTTACACCAAGTAGTTCTCCCAATATAGTGGAGACAGACAAAAGCATGTTTCAAATTAATATATAGATTTGGCTTCTGGTAAATTAAAATTTTAATTATGTGGTGAAATTGGTATAACATTTATGAGTTTAACATTTTAAAGGTAAATAAGAAAAGAAATAAAGTGTGAATATTTCGCACGGGTTTGCTAGTACTAAATAATATTGATTTAAAAACAATTTCGTTACGTTTTCTGGAGGAAAATCTTCATTAATGAAGTTTTTTTTTTTTTTAACCCTATAACGGTCGTGAAAGTGTTCTTGTAATTGTTTGTCCCTTAAAAAACATATATTTAAATTGCGCATAATTATAGATTTTAAGCTTGTTTCTTTAAGTATGAAAGATCATATAACAATTATCAAGGTTCATCTTTAAATGCATGGTGAAAAATCCATTGTTTTAGCATATTAAAAAGAATTTACAGTGAAAACCACAATACCACTTTTCCCTTCAGACAGACTCCCCACACGATCAGAGGTTTAACTAGATTTTACTTACAGATAATCAGACAAAATATTTTTTATTTCTAATGATCTATTATACTGAATGAGATTTTTAAAGAAGGCTTTTTTATATACTTAATTACAAATGTAACACACAAAACAGAACATCTGGCTTCTTTCATCCAAATGAAATGAAGTATTTGATTGGCACAAAGTGTTACTATTCTCAAAGCCTTTGTAGATTCATTATTTATTTATAAAATACTATTGAGAAGACAGGTAACCAAGTGATTTTATGAATACATGTAAACGGGAAAAATACATTATTGTGCCACAAAGATAGCGTGTTTTTCGAAACAGATGGTGATATTCCCAAAGAATGTCGATGATGTTGCTAAGTCAACAATAAAAGTAGAAGTTTTGATAAATTTTCTTCTTATTATGAGATGAAATTAAGTACAAAATAAAGTGAATAAAAAAAAATAATACGGCTAATATTTTATCTCCCAACAAAGAAATTTTTATGACACGTATGGGGCAGGTTGCATAATTTAATATATGTCGGTTAAAAAGTTTAGTTTGAAAACATATTATGCAAAAATAAATTTTCTTCAAGATGAAAAATATTTCTAAAAAAATGAATAAAAAAAAAGTGAATTATATATAAATAAATATATGTATATATATATATATATATATATATATATAATACTGAATTAAAAATTTGTAAAATTTTGTTGTATTTGTTTTCAGTATAATTTTATTTCAAATTACTAATACTACTACTATTAATTATTAATGTTTAATATTATTTAATGAGTGTTTCGTGAGATTCAATCCCTACAAAAACATAACCATTATTGAATACGTATTTAATACGTTATTCATTAAATACTTATTAAATTTACTATGCTATCTTAGCGTTTATTACCTAATTTTACTATGGTAAAGTTTTAAGTTTAACCAGCATTTTTATTGAGAAAACTATAAATGAATAATGATTCGCAACAACATTTAAAATTATTATATTGAAAATGTATAAGAAGTCTCAAAGCTTTCATATCAATAGATCAAATAACAAAAGATTTTTCAGATTTTCAGCGATTTTAATGTTTGTTGGAGATTGAATTCGTTTTAGTAAATCAAAATAAAACTTAAGGGAAAAAAAAAAAAAAAAAAACACCTCTTTTTTAAGCCGGGTCCTGGCTCTGGAATTCTTTTCACATAGTATAAAAATCAACCTTGCACACTTCACCTCTAAATAAATATTCATAGAGTATGAATTCCATTTTTAAGTAATTTCATCCAGAGTGGCTTAAAGTTAGAGCATCCGCACAATAAGCAGAGTGCCTGGTTTCGATTTTCTGCTCTGGCATTTTTCACAGAGTTGGTATGAAAATTCAACCTTACACACTCTACCTCTAAATAAATTATCATGGTTGGTGAATTTCATTTCTAAATATAAATCCCTATAAAATAGTAGGTATTTAACACGTTAATTATTAAATAATTATGAGACTATCTTAATACTTTTAGCCTAACATAACTATGGTAAATCTTTAAGCGTAAGCCATATTTTAATTGATGAAATTATTAATGAATAATTATTAGCTATAATAATTTATAATTATAATATTGTAATATAGTAATAGCTAGTATTTTGTATCCCTGTGTCAAATAATAACATCTTTTTTACATTATCAGGAATTATTTTTGTTGAGAATTTTGAATCCGATTTAGTAAATCAAAATGAAATTAAAGAAAAAAAAAATATTTCTGCCTGAATTTTTAATACGTTAAAAAGAGTTCCATATTAAGTTTGTTTCTTTGCTTTCAAATGTTTACTCTTTAGTTAAAATATTTTCTGTAAGTACAATAATATAAAATTTTATTAATTAATTTTTAAATTTCAGAATTTAAAAAGTTAAAAATATATTTAATTTAAAAATTTTTGTAACACATCAGAAACTCTGGCTATACTTTGTTTAGCATTAGATGCGAAGATCTTTATTTGTGTAACTCTAGGATAGATGAAAATAATTTTTAATGATTGAAATAAGAATTCTTCAAATGCAAATACAAGAACTATTGAGGAATATTTAAAGTTCGTATACATATTGTATTTTGAGCAATAAATAATTAAAAATGAGAACGTAAAATGTGAACTATAGTTTCAACTTAAGATGGCAGATGGTAATCCCTCCTTTAATCCTCTCCGGCGCAAGGTAATTCGGATCATTTAAATTACACTGCCACAGGAATTCACAAACAAAATTAAAATAGAAGAATTTGACGATGTTTTCTACTATGTTATAAAAGTAAAAATTTGCTAAAAAATTTCCGGGATAAGTTTTTGCAGTTGAAAAATTAAAATTAGGTGATGCTGTAGTGGCATCACCGCCCCTCAAAGGGTTAAGACGATGAGAGTTGGCCATTCAATACAAGAAAGAAAAAATGAAGTTAAAATAGCAAAAAAAATAACATATTTTCCACTGTTATTCATGAGTAACATATGACAATTTATAAAGATTGTATCACGGAAAGTGAGTGAATAAAATTCAAAAAAACAAAATTTGAAGTATAATTTCAATCCTTTACTTCTGGTAAAATTGTATCACATTTTTGGTGAAGGTTTAGATACTTTGTACACGTTTTATAAAACCATTTCAGATACTTCAAGATTTTATCCAATCATCCTTTTTGGTTGTGGTATTGAATTCTTCTCCCCAGCCAGCACAGAGATACTCAACCCATTCTATTCTTTCGGAATATGTAGAATCTAATAATTTTAAATGTATTTCATCTTTGATGCTGGAAATGCCGCGTTTTTGTTTTTGTTTTTCGCATTTATTTTTGACTTTTTCACGGTTTTAAGCTTATTTAACAAATTTATTTGTTTCTGGGATGAAAGTTTCCGACGTCTTTCAATATGGTCTGGTGTTGTCAAAACCTCAATTACCTGTTTAGTACGTTTTCTGCTTTTGTCATGATTACATCTGGATTGGTGCGATATCATAAAATACTTTTGTTGGTGAGATATATCAGGAGTTTCTTATTTGCTTGATCATTTCAGTGTTTAAATTCCGTTTCGATTCCGCAGCTGGCGTTTCGAGTAACTTTGAACAACATTTTTGGACTATCTTACATCTCTCGTGTTGGTACAATGTTATAATCTGGAATTCTTTCAGAAACTGACATCAGCAGAAACGGGATTAATATTCGGAATAAAGGAGTAAATACCCATTGCTTTAAAGCCAGAAATTTCTTTTTCTGGAATTGTTGATTTTTCCCAGAATATATTTGGCAATTCCCCAAAGTTCAGCATTGTAAAGCGTTTTAAGCCAATTTCTACATATGTTTTAAAAACTATTCTTTAAGGAGATAAACACGGATGTGTCCAGAGGTTTAAAATAGTGTTTTGTATACGGATGTAGTGACAAATATATAATATTGTGTAAAGAAGCAAATGTCAACATTTCTACTGAAGTAGTGTGGGAAGTGTGACCATCAAGTGTTATTAAAGTTTTACCACTTGGTTTAAGCAGAACAAAATTAATCATTGAGTCACTGAAAAAATATTGAAATGTTAATATATGCAGACTTTTGAGACACATAAATAACTGCTTTAGATGGCATTCTATCTTTATATCCCATTTTTAATTTTACTTTTTATCACACAAACTGTTGGGCGAAAGAATCCTTTTGCGATATGACAAGCTATAAAAGTGATAGATTCGCCGTTTTCGAACGAAATTAATGTGGAAACCACCTATGCGTCCTTTTTAGCTAAAACTAATCCAAGTCGATTGTTAAACTGAACTGCAATCGGGACTCACACGACTGCACTAATTTACTCATTTCTGATGTTTATTAATTGATTAGTATATAATATATGTAATATATACCAGCGTATATAAATTAAGTAATATTTTTTATAAATAAAATTAAAAATTTCAGAAATAAATGCAATTTATCTAACAACTTTATTTTGTAAAACTCCTAAGCACGAGAAAAAACATTTATGCTGCAACACATAAATCACATATTTCAAGAGCAGCATCACGTTAGAAAACTTCTCTAATACATCTGATCACGCAAATGTATATTATTTTGAAAATGAACTATTGTAGTAAATATTACCAAAAAAAAAAAAAAAAAAAAAAAAAAAAAACAGACCACAAAGATAAAGTAAAATAAACCTACTTCGAGAACATATAACAAATTTTACTGACGTCATACAGATATACTGAAATTCTACATTTGCTAAAATTTAACTAATATTTTGCAGTCTGAAATTTTTTTTTTATTATTCTTGAGAATATTTCTACAAGAAAATTTAATGACTTTGATTTTTCCTTTTACATTTAGCTTTTATAAGATAATAATATAAAATATGTATTTATAAATTGATGACTTTATTTTAAACTAAATATTCTTTCTTTTTGTGCAAACAATTTACCCTTTCAGGGGACCTAATGGTAAAAACTTGAAAATAAATAAATAAATAAAATAAAATAAAATTCATTTAATTTATTTATTTATTTAATTTTTTGTTAAACTAGAACCCGTTTCAGAATCGATTGATAGAAACTAAACAATTTTCTAAACATCAGAAATGGCAAAAAAAAAAAAAAAAAAAAAAAAAAAAAAAAGCATTTAGGGCTAACTTCTAATATAAGTTCTGGCCACTAAAATATAAAATCGTAGTAATTTCTTTACATAAGTGTAGCAAGAAATCGAAAGAGATTTTCAACTTGCTAAAGCCGGTGAAAATTTCAACGAAGTTCATCCAGCGATCTATCAAGAGCTATAATGAAATATCCTCTATTGACAACAGGCGTGAATTGGTCGTCTTCCTACAAGTAGAACCCCAGCAGTTGTTAAAGCCTTACGGTTTTAACAACTGCTGGGGAAGGAATCGAAGAAATTCGCTACAAAATATAATGGCTCATGAGATGAATATTCCTTCCAGGACAATGCCCGCATTATAAAACAAGACCTGGGACTTGGTGCTTACCGTAAAAATACTGGCTAGCAACTTACGGCTGTTCTTAAAGATATTCATAAGACCTGAACGAAAGTTCTGTTACAGCGGCAGCGGATAACAAACATCGGGAAATTCTTTTTTTCGGATGGGGGAAAAAAAAAAAAAACTACACTGCAGAGAAAAAATTCAAGAAGCAAAATGACAGGTTGTTAGCTCGGAGTTCCGAAGAAGCTGCAGAAAAAAATCCACGAATTGAAAAATGCCACCACACACTGCTTCAGTAATAGATTTGAGGGGGGGGGGGGGGTCCGTATAAAAGTGTAACCCAGGTTACATTTTTGTGAAAAAGGTGAAAAAAAACGTCAGCTAAAAACTACAAAAGCGATATCCTGGAACAAGTTGCGAAGCCGTTAAGTGATATTTTGTTCGCTGAAAAGCACTGGATATTCCAGGACTGGATTCCCATTGGATTCACCATCAGCGAACAAGACGAGAAAGACCCAATGGTAGTGTGAGAACAACTTACCAGAGTTCATTCGAGCTGATCATTGTCTATCGGGAAGCCGATATTTGAATCCACTGAACTGCCGTCTTGCGAACATTTTACAGAAGAATGCCTGCACTAAGCCTCATCAAAATATTGAGAATTTAAAAGCAGATTTAGTGAAGATAGCTGCAGAAGTTTTGTTTGAAATCATTCGTGCAGCGATAGATGAGTGGCCGGAACTTTCGAAGAAATGTGTAAAGGCGAAAGGGGAACATTTTCAATAGTTATTTATTTATTTATTTATTGTTATAGATTAGAATTAATAAATAAAATGTATGTAAAATTTAATGTCTGTTTCATTTTCCATGCCAACTAGACCTTTCTAATTGGTGGACAGAACTTACGGCAGGATTTCGGTTATATATATATATATATATAACCGAAACTTCTTATTCAATTAACACATAAACGCGATTTATAAAGTTACAGTTTTTGACACATTTGACCCATTTTTTTAGCTTCTACTGGACGTAAACGAATGAATTTTTTAAAGGCTTTCTTTAGAGGTGTTTATATGCACTGAAAGAGGTAAGTTTTGATTTGGTATCAACAACCAATGCTATAAAAATCTAAAATATCAACGTTTTCGACCAAATTTCTACAATATATACCTTCTATTTTACTTATTTTTTATTTCCCCTTTTATATATATATATATATATATATATATATATATTTACTCTTTGTCATAAAACTTTAAAATTTTATTGAAAAAAGCCGGCTAGTTTATAAGAAAATGGGTCTTGAAGCGATTTGGTTTTTCCATTTGGATCAAGATTGGATCTGAATTTTCCAAGGTTCCCTTAATGTTTTTCTCAGCATTATTTTGGAAGTATTGCTAGACACATTTTATTTTAATTTTGATTTTAGATGCAAACCAGATATTTTCAAGTCGCATTAAGAAACACTATGGTACAGCCGGGGAAAAAAAAAACGCAACACTCAACGTAACTTCGTTGCTAATCGATGTAGAAAAATGTAATAGGTATCATGCCACGGGGAATTATGAGTATTTTCAGAAAATGAATTGAAATTTTGAATTGGGGATCATCTACATATTAAAACGCGCAATAACTTTTTCAATGGTAACTTTTTCAAATTTTTTCAATGGTAATGCCCCATTTTTATTTTATATTTGAATTCCAGGGATCGCGACAACGTGAAAAAGTATATTGGTTCTATATTTTACTTATTTTGTCACAGAGTTATAAGCGTTCAAAGTTTGAAGGTGCTAATGTTAAATTCATATTTCAAACTTTTATTAATATCTTCACAAAAAATAACTTGAATCGATATAAATTTTTTTTACGAGATATAGTGAAGAAACCCAAACATAATCCATCATTACTTTTGATTCTAAAAAATATTTTTAATTCGGAAAAATATTAATAAATTCATATTCATAAAAATTATGAATTATGACCTATATTAATTTTTACATAAAATGAATATTAATGCTGAAAAATATGGGTTTGCAAATTTGCAGCTCATTCCAGTTATTAGTTTTCGAGATAAAAATAAATCTTTCTTTTGGAGTGGTTTAGGGGCCGTCTCTTATAAAGTTTCGCATGAGATAATGAATCAAATCTTAAAAAATAACAAAGAAAATTAAACCAAATATTTTTATTTTTTATTTACGGGTTAAATTATACAACAACAACGTCAAACTCAAAGAAATGAAACAAAAATGATGATTTTTAGACAGTTGTGTTAGCATCAAGAATTCCTGTTTTCTAAAGAAGACAAGCCCCTACTTCATTGTTCTACAAACCAAAACAATACAGAAAAGTAAAGTAAATGTGACATTGAGTGATGAATTCTTATTAAACCCCTTATTTTTGTCGACAAAAATATGCACAAGTGGTATTTACTTCATCGACTAATAGTGATAAATTTTGAATCTTTTAAATGAACACTAGAAGAAAAAATTTAACTAAATATGTGGGCTTTACTGTTTTAAATATAGAAATAGGTTTTTAAATGTAAAAATTGTCAATTAAAAAGAAAACCAATGGAATTGGAATGCAAGACAGACTTGTAAAATCGTTTCTTAATTAACTTATAGATAAAGTCATTTGCTTCATACATTGCTTTATTCTTTTTTTTTTTTTTTTTGTAGGTGGGATGATTATTATTTTAAAGATACTTTAGCCTTTAAAATTTTATTAATATATTTTAACTTCATAAAGTATATTTTTAAAAATATACTTTAACTTTTATCGATATATTTTAACACTTTTTGCGATTGTCAGATTTTGTCTTTTTGACAGTGAGATCCGCCTACGGGCGTTATTCTCTCAAAATAAAATATTTCAGAACAAATTTTTTGTATTCAAAATTATATTACAAATGGATATACATTATATTATTTCCAATTATATTCTTTCTAATCAATATATTTTTATCCATAGTATATTTTATTGCAAAAGTATGAACACTGGGTACACACTTAAGAAATTTGTAACACACAAATTACGAAAGAAACGCCCACTGACAGAGTTACAGATATTCAAATGACGTGAATCTACGTTAGCAGTCCCGCAAGGGTTAATTAAGATATTATATTTTCATAGAAATTATAAAACAAATCGTACAGTTCCAAAAAGTTCAACTGACCGAAAACTGGTACGTGCGATTAAAATTGTTTAATATTTACTTCATGAACCCTTTCAATAATTTATCCGAAAAGATTTAGTTTATGCATTGTTGTATATATATATATATATATATATATATATATATTATTTCATTTCGTATATTATGTTACACCTATGAAAGAAAATGTAAGCTTTATTCGTGATCACGAACTGTGCAGCCATAATAGACACTTTTACTTGAAAAATATTGCACTTTTTTCAAAGAGTACTGTCTGGACCAATCGCAAGTGTAATGTATTTAAATAGACCTAAAATTATGTAAAAAAAGTACTGAAGTATATACAAATCTAAAAAATTGAATTCAGGATAATTAAGAAACTGGAAAAGGGTCAATGTTTTTATTAATTTTTATAATTCTTTTTTTCCTGAAAGATTTCCGGTGTGAAACATTAAAATTTTGTCTATTTCTCATAGGATCTTAATTTTATTTTTCTACATTTATAGATAACCCCCTAACACATTCTTTATAATAACTCTATAAATACTAAAGATAAAGTATACAAACAGTATACTTTTCCGCACTGCCAGACTCTCAGAAATTCGAATAGGAAGCCAAAATTGGGTGATGCTATTGAAAAAAAAAATCAAAGTTGGGCTCATTTAAATATGTAGATGACCCCTAATTCCTAATTCGACGACATTTTCGGAAAGTGCATTTAATTTCCTGTTGAATTATGTCTTTTAGATGTTCCTGTGCCAATTAATAACGAAATTACAGCGGGTGTTGCGTTTTTTCCCCCGTCTGTACATATGGATTAACTGACAGAAATACAGACATACTCTGATAATAAAAAATGCAACCAATTCAAAAACAAGCAACGTTCTCTCAAACTTTAGTGTAACACAATACTTTATAGCTTAATTTCTATCATATGCTATTTTATGCTTTTTTATTAACTTTAGCAAAAATTAGAGTTTTCCTATCTTTAAAGAATGCAGAATATATATAGAAAACATGTGTATAAATACAGTCGACACCGGTTATAACGTACCTGGGATATAGCGTACTTTCGCTTATAACGTACTCAGATGCTTGGTCCCGAATGAAACCCTATATAATATAATGGTTTACATCTTCATCTATAACGGACTATGCAAAAGCCTAATCTGGTTATAACGTACTTTTTAGACTGGAATGAAAAGCCAAAATTGGATGTCAACCTTGTATTTCTGGTTTGGAAATCGGTATATTTTTTTGGATACCGTCTTTCGATGTCTCCTTTATCGCCTTATATCTCCTTTATACCTTTAAAACTTTATCGCGGTTCGTTGAATTTCATACTGACTATTCAGAGACTCTGCAAACTTCCATTATAAATATTAAAAATGTAATTTTTACTGTGTCATCTAATCAAAAAAAAAAAAAAAAAAAAAAAAAAAACGAAAAATAACAGATTATTTTTCTAAATAAACATGTAAGTAGTAAAATGTTTTTTTTTTTTTTTTTTCTTCTTTCTTATTTTATTTTGAGAAAATCATAAACTTTCTATTTAAAATCTCTATAATTGCGAGTGCTATTATGCCCCTTTTCTTTCGTTAGGCACTAAATTATATTGGAAATATTGCTTATAACGTACTTCGGTTATAACGTACCATATTTTCTGGTCCCCTGACAGTACTTTATAACCGGTATCGACTGTATACAGAACTCAAATTTCTTTTTAGTAACAAAAGACTTTCAAAGACTTTTTAAGATAGTCTTTTTTCAATACTTATAAAGGTTTAATAGCAAATTTGACTACCAGTTGGTTTCATTTTTGGGGGAAATGGAATTTAAGAATGTCGTTGAATGAATGTTTTGT
Source organism: Salticus scenicus (assembly GCA_963930645.1). Taxonomy (NCBI): domain Eukaryota; kingdom Metazoa; phylum Arthropoda; class Arachnida; order Araneae; family Salticidae; genus Salticus; species Salticus scenicus. Next base: position 81,368,119 of record OZ005653.1, read on the forward strand.
ATCTTATCCGTTCCTTTGGGAGCTATAATTTGAAATTTCTGAAATAGATATTAAGGTATCCTGCTTTGACCTCTTCCTTTCGAGATTCGAGAATTTCTAAAATTTCTAAAATTACTGAAATTAATTTTACGTGTCCGTATTTGTGACATTTTAAAGGAAAAAGACCTCTGTGACGTCCTTTTTTTCCCCCGTAGTGTGTGAAAAAAAAAACATGTTCCTTACCACTCTTTTCTGAGAAGTGGACGAAATATTAAAATTTTGAAATTAGTTTTTGGTATTTGAATTTGTTACGATTTTAATCTAGGATTTTAAAGGTATCTTTTTTTTTTTTTTTTTTTAAGTATTAAAGGATATTGAAAACAAAATTTTTCTTCATTCCTTGAGGGATGATATCCTTAAATTAAATGTTATGTATTCGTATTTGCAAAAGTTTTAAGCAACATTCTTAAAGTTATAAAATCTTTTTGTAAAAAATAGAACCGACTCCAAAAAGGAACTACTATTCAAACAACTAAAAATGAAAGAAAATTGGCAGAAAATGGAATTGTAAATTGCGCCTAAAAGTGTAAAATAATTTCCTTCGCCAAACAACCTATAACACTACAATGAATCATAACTTTTGAAGTCGGCGCAAAATTAAATAAAATTTAATTAGTTTTTAAAGGTTTGTCTTTAGATCGGTAGCAACAAATGCTGTTGTCTCGAATGATCCATTTTCATGTTTCCTTTATTATTTTATCACTGTATACAATTGGTCCATTAGTAGCATCTACATAGAACAGTGAACATTCTTGACAATGCTGTATTCATGTTTCTACGAAGTTAGAGTTTCCTTTGCAAATTTGGTATAACTTTGATAACTATCATCCTTGATGGCTTTTGAATTTGGCGATCAACACGTAAGGCAAAAATATACACGCAATATGTATATTTTCATAATATATATTGTACGGTGTGTTGTTTCATATTCTTAATTACTCTCTTGATATACCTTATCAAAATAATCATGATATCCCAAAGAAATTAAATATGTTTGCCAGATAATTTTGCGATTTTTCTTTCACCAAAGACGTCAGATACCAGCATCTTCGCCAACTTTTGCTGCTTACGAAATCTTATTTGTTTTCTTGAATCAAAGTAGTTTTCGGCTGCGTTTTGCAGGTAACAATGTGAGATGTGTATTTTGAAGAGGATTTGATTTTTGTATTGAATAAAGGTACCAATTTTTATTTCATCTTGCGCCGACTTCAAAAGTTATGATTAATTGTAGTGTTATAGGTTGTTTGGCGAAGGAAATTATTTTATACTTTTAGGCGCAATTTACAGTTCCATTTTCTGCCAATTTTTTTTCATTTTTAGTTGTTTGAATAGTAGTTCCTTTTTTGAGTCGGTTCTATTTTTTACAAAAAGATTTTATTTTTCTCTTTTCAGTGAAAACTTATTTATATAGCAGAGCATCAGAAGACGTTAGACGGAAGTTTCACAAATCACAACTTCCAAGAAAAGTGACATTACTCAAGAAATGGTTTATGTCACTGTAAATACATGAAATGCACCCAATGTGAACAAAAAAGTTACATCTCCATATAGAAAGTTATACACTTGAGAGACAGTTGTGCCAGTTTTATTCTAGTCAAGTTTTAAGTTGATTTTTCTCAAATGCTGCATTTGTAAGTTGTGTCACTTTTCTTGCCTTTATCGGATATGAGCAAAAAACTATCTATTGAACGAACATACATTAAATAAAAAAGTCTTTAGAAATGTAAAGAACGGATACGCTGTATTCGTAACCGAAAATTCTGTTAGGCATATATATTGAACTTTACAGTGAATTGAATACGTGTCACCCGCTGCGCTGGAAATTGCGCAGCGTAAAGTTCAAACAAAGAGCAAAATATGCATTGCAGCTGACGAACAGAAGTTTCAACATCGATACTTACTGCTTTTACCAGTGTAGCTGCATGCGTTCAGCAGTTAGAGTGAGAACACACTTTTGTGAGTATCCTGTAATTTGTTTATATCTTAATCAAATCATAATAAAACCTATTTCAGGCCAAGATCATTACAACAACAAAAAAGTATTAAAATTAAATCATCTATTACGAAGTTATAAGCTAACAAATTTCAACAACAACAACGAAAAACATGGTTTGTATTGAAAGCGTTCTATTCAGCATTCTATTATATATTAAGCGTTCTATTTTTAGCAATAATATCTTAAAACTGTCTTTTCGTAGTAAATCAATGATGCTCTACAACTTCGTAATTAACTTTTCTCCCATTTTGAACCGTTTTTGAGATAGGAGCGCTAATTCCGCTGTTTTTCACCAGATGGCAAGAACTCTACTACAAAACAAAAAGTATCAAGTAACCGTATTTTGAACTATATAGCGTATGTCTCACCAGCTACGCGCCCACCAGCGGCTGAGCGGTTCTGCGCTCAAAGCTGGTAGACGTGAGGTGCCGGGTTCGATCCCCGGTCGCGCTCGTCGGCCTAGCCGTTCGGAGTTTTCCGTGGTTTCCTCCGAAACTTGCGTAAATACGGGTTAGGACCCCTTAGAAAGACCTCCACGGAAGGCACTCCCCCTCAGGCCTAGGACCCCAGTGTTGTCAATCGGCCTTAATCCCTAACACCAACACCAACTCACCAGCTACGCTACAACGTGAGCAATGTAGCTCAAGTGTGTATATAGTAAGAAATTACGAATAAAAAAATGCACGTTTTTAGCCTTGTATTTTTAGCATCAATGTCAAAACTATCTTTTCGTACTAAATCGATGATGCTCTGCAATTTTATAATTCACTTTTTCCCCCTGCCTTGAACCGTTTCCGAGATAGGAACGTTAGCATGAATGTCCAAACTATCTTTTTGTACTAAATCGGTGATACTCTTCAGCTTTGTAATTCACTTTTCCTTCAGAACCGTTTTCGAGATAGGAACACTAACTCCGCTATTTTCCACCAGGTGGCGCTGCAAGCGGTTTAATCTTAGAGACCCTATATAGAGAGAGACTGGACATTGGCGCGCCGGCTTTTTGACGAAATTCTCCATTTTAGTGCCAGTTGCTCCATTGCTTATCATTTCGCTGAGAAGAAATTTTGATTATTTTACGTCATAATCGAAAAAGAACTTATTTATTACATTTTTACTTTGTTGGGAGATAAATTGCTTTAATTATGGAATACTTTTAAAAGATAAAAATGCATAATTATTTATTTTATATCATGCTTTAAATACTTTGAATTCTCTTATTGCATGCTGTTTTATGTATTTATTTCCTAGATTAAGTACGTAGTTAGTAAGTTTCCTACATTATTTCCTAGATAATGTAATTTTCCGAGATAATTACATTATTTATTTGCTTGTTATTAGTTTTTAAGTTCTGTTTTGCAATAAATTTAATATGTTAGATCTCAATGTATTTTTCTGATATATTTTAAAATACATATTTAAAATAACTATATAAAAAGATATTTTTTGATTATTTGCTAGTACACAAAATGTATCAAATTTCTTAAAATAAATCGATAAAAATAAAGAAAATAAGGTGTATAATATTTGCTAGCATATGAAATATAAATTTCTTTTAAATAATAATTGCCATAATAAATATTATAAATAATATCTAAATAAGTTATTGTTTTTATTTACATAATATTAAAAAAAGAAAATTAAAAAATCAATGAAATAAGCACATGCAAATAATATAAATAAAAACATTTTTTAATTTCTAAAGATATCAGTTAATAATTTTACAAATTATTATTAATTAATTTTTTATTTTTAATATTTAATTAAGTCATTATTATTAATAATGCGTAATTGAAATAAATAAAATATGTATTTTTAGCTTGTAAAAATATTACGTAAATATTTTTATAAAATAATAAAAAATAATTTCTGTTGTTCTGCCGTAGTTTTACATTTATTCATGAATTACTTGACAAAAACTAAGATTAACATATTTTTGTTAAAAATTTTCTAATTTTTTATATGTAGAATGTATGTTCTCAGAAAAATTAAGGTAGAATTACTTTCTCTAAGGCAGAATTGCTTTCACAATCTAGGTATTTTGCTTAATATAGAAATATACAACAAAAAATTCCTCTGTTTTCCGATAGGAATTGAAAAAGTAACCATGTCAAAGTTTGAAACAAAATTAGTTTTTCTTCAAATTATTTTTCTCTAAGACGAAAAGAATTACATATTTATATTCCGCATTACCTTCTGCACAAATTTAACACAATTTCCTTTCATTTATGTTGTATAGTAAAGCGTCATTCGCGAAGAAAAAAGCATTACGTTCTACGGGGATCGCTCCCAATTGGCACTAAGATGGCCGACTTTCGGTCAATGTCCAGTCTCTCTATATATAGGGTCCCTATTTAATCTTGTACTGCATGGCCACTTTGTTATACTTACACACCATTTTTATCACTATAGCTGCAGCCGTTTAGCAGTTAAAAGAGTTGGAACTGATTTTTTTGAGCACCCTGTATGTTCTTTAGATCGTAAAGATATTACAATGGGACCTATTTTAGACCAAGACCTTTTCAACAAAACAAAAAGTATCAAAATCGGAGCATCCGCTCAAAAGTTATGAGCTTACAACCATAAAAAAAACATACGGTTTGAACTGAGAAACTTCCTTCTTTTTTGAAGTCGGTTAATTATTTTGTTTCCCTGTGTGAGATGAAGGAATTTGAGAAAAACAGATTTTGTCCTCCCTTCTCCGCTTGTGAAGTTAATTTCTGAAATTCTGATTTTTTTTTTTTTTTTTTTTTTTTTTTAGATATTAGCATTTGTTTTCCTTTAAAGCAAGAAACATATGGATATTTGTTTTTCTTCTTGTTGAGATACCAAGATATATGTCAAAAATCATCCCCACCCATTTTTTTCTTACTCCTTTTGAAGCAAATTCCTAAAAATCCTGTTTTATTTTTATTTATTTTTTATTTTTGTGTGTGTGTGTAAGCATTTGTTCTTCTTTCAAGCAAGGAACATACGGAAAATTTGTTTTTCTTATCGTTGCGATATCGAGATATATGTCAAAAGACGTTTCTCTCTCCCCTCCCCCCATCCCTACCCGTATGGAAGGAAATACCTAAAAATCTTGAAATCGATTTTTAAGCATTTATATTTCTTACATTTTAAGGTAAAACACTCAAAGATATATCTTATTTTCTTTCCCTTTGAAATATGAAGGGATATGTTAAAAACATGTCCTTCTTGGGTGTCAAGTTCCTGTAATTTTGACATTCAGTTTCTAGGTATTCGTATTTGTTATATTTTAAAGTAACATTTCTACGGAATATTTATTTTCTGTTTGAGATATGACGGGGGACATATTAAAATCGCGTTTTCCTTTGTCGGGAAATTTTGTAACATTCTTTTTTAACGAGTGATTACATGAAGGAAATTTTACCAAGTTTTATGTTTCTAGGTGATGGGGTTTGTGGTGGACGATGGAGAATCAGTCAATTAATTAGAACATGCGATTTCCTGGATATAAGTTTTCTTTTTTTTTTTTTTTTTTTTTTTTTTTTTTTTCTATGATATAAATTTTATTAATTATAATTTAAATACCGAGATTTTTACAAGAAGACGCATTAAAAAGCAATCGATTGAAATGTTAAAATAAACAGTTTATCTGGAAAACAAACAGTTTATCTGGGTAAATTAGTGAATCTTAAATTTTTAGATCTAATCGATTTTTAAGATTTTTTCATTCAATTACGATAAAATATATAATTTTGTTTACAATTTAGAAGTGAATTATTTGTATAATTAACAATTTAGAGAATATAAATAAACTAAAATGTAGCAAAAAAAAAAAAAAAAAAAAAAAAGATAAGAAAAGAAAAGAAAGAAAAAGGAAGGAAAAAAAAAGACAATTTCTTCAAAAGTTACCTCTTTAAAAATTTAGAAAAAATACAATTTTTTGAAAATTTTAAATTTGAATTTTTCTGGACACTAAATAAGTACTTTTATAACGTGAGAATAATCAGAAATATAGAACTTGCCAAATTGGATTGAAATAGGGTGTCAAAAAGGATTATTAATCAACAGATTAGATTAATTATAATCATATGTTCAATGCTAAAGTTATGGTTATATAACTGTTATTTTACATACTTAAAAATTTACAAATCTTTAAATTAAAATGACTATATATAGCAGAAGATTATCCATGACAATCACAATCTTTTAGCTGATATGATATAACATTTCAGAAAATGACTACTACGTAGGAAATGTATCGAGTAAAGACCAAGCTTTATCAATGAACATTATATTAGAAAAATTTCGTAAATAGTTTACAGAAATGGCTACATGACTCACAAAAGTGTGTTATGGAAAATCTTTTTTTGAGATGACATCAAGAAAAAAATTTAAATGCTTTGCAATTTCATGACTTACTGTGACAAGTGTCACACTGCGCTTCTTTGAGGAATAAATATTGAACCTAGAGGCATCAGATGATTAAAGTAAATTATTGACATTGCATACGCAAAGAGTCGAGAACGTTTTGTAGCAAAATTTAAAGTGGACAGCTGGTAATCATTGGGTCTTTTTTTCAGCAAACACTCTAAAATAAAAGCCAAAAATTATAAAATCTCCTTCATAAAAACTGCCTTCTCCTTTTGGCAGACTAAAACAGCATAAAGTGTTGCATTTAATACCGCGCTCATTTACTGCTTAATTTACAACTTGATTTGTAAAAAAACTAGTTGGCATAGGTGGACTCTGCTCAGTTCCCCATCATATTTATGTTCTCAGAAATTTCTAGTGCGAGACATATTACTAGTGGATCTGCAGATCAGGAGCCTCAACGTCCTATTTGCATCAGACATTATTCAATAGGTCATTTTTATTTATTCCTTATTATATAATATTATATATTGATTCGATCGACTTATTACCAAAATCAAATACATTCCTGAGGGGGGCGGCAGCCCCCCTCAACCCCCCGTTGTATCTCTCTTTGTATACCTATTTGTATATGATATAAAGTGTTACGAAATTGTAAATAATTGCATTTACTTTTGTATAAATTCTTTCAAAGAGGTTTAGTAAGTTGATAAAATGCTAATTTTGTGCCTTTATAGTCGTTTTAGCGTTAAAATAGCCAAATTTTCCTTTAAAAACGCATTAAAAAGCTCCTATAAGGGAAGAAATAAATTTGGCGCCAAATTTGGCGACTATTTCCCTCCTTGGCGATTTTTTTTGGCGATCTTGGCGAGAAAATCCTTATTAGGGATATACCAAATATGGAAGCTCTAATCTCATTGGCTGATGTGATACGAGAATTTTCCAGAACAGTCTGTTTTCGATAGAAAAGTATAAAAGGAGCATTATTTTCGCCAAGGCGGTCAGTCTCAGATCTATATCAGTTTCGTCAAATGCTTGCTCAATGGGCTCATGAATATGTGTACCAAATTGCAAGTCAATAGCGTTATTTTGGGGGCCGCTATCGCGGTACATCTTCGCGGTAGTTCTTCCCATAGGCCGTAATGGTAAAAAAAACTTTGGCGTGTCCCTGTACACGAACTTACAAATGGAATACACACCGAAAACTATACAGCTAATTTCGTGGGCATCATGAACATGTGTACAAAATTTCAAGTCAATAGCGTGTTTTTTGCGGCCGCTATCGCATGATAGACAGACAGACAGACGGAATCCAAAATCCTTTTGAGTCTCAACAGAGGGCCTTCATTCACATTTCGGCAAAAATTGGAAGTCAATAGCTTGATTTTTCGGTGGCTATCGCGGTACATACAGATTCTTCCCATAGGCCGTAATCATAAAAAATCTTTGGCGTGTCCCTGTACACGAACTACAAATGGAATACACACCCAAAACTGTACAGCTGATTCCGTTGGGCTCATGAACACGTGTACCAAATTGCAAGTCAATAGCGTGATTTTTGTGGCCGCTATCGCGGTACATACAAATTCCTCCCATAGGCCATAATGATAAGAAAAACTTTGGCGTGTCCCTGTACACAAATTACAAATGGAATACACACCCAAAACTATACAGCAGATTTCGCAGGGCACATGAACACGTGTACCAAATTGCAAGTCAATAGCGTGATTTTTGTGACCGCTATCGTGATACATATAAATTTCTCCCATAGGCCGTAATAATAAGAAAAACTTTGGCGTGTCCCTGTATACGAACTACAAATGGAATACATACCAAAAACTATACAGCTAATTTCGTGGGGCTCATGAACATGTGTGTGTGAAATTTCAAGTAAATAGCGCTTTTTTGGCGGCCGCTATCGCGCGACAGACAGGCAGACAGACACAGCCCAAAACCGTTTTGAGTCTCAACAGAGGGCCTCCACTGACGTTTCGGGAATAATGTTAAAAGAAATCAATTTGACCAAAGCTTAATACAGTGACAGAATGAAATCCCCGCCTAATAGGCTATCCACCGTTCACTTCGATATATTTATCTTATTCTAATCTATTAATTTATTTTATCGGGGTCAATTCCGTTGTTTAGTTTTCATGCTACTATTTCCAATGCAATAATCCTCAAATTCATATTTATATGAAAAATTTACAATTTCGCTATGTTGATAAAATCGTAAATTACGAATAATTTACGAAATTTTCCTATTAGAATATTTGTATTCAATCATGTTCAAAAAAATATCATAAACGTAGTTTTGAAGTTGTCTAACGTATTTAGGATCCTCAAAATGGAAGTTTATGCTCAATTTTGCTTTATTCTGACATGTTAAATAAATCGTAAATTCCAAATAACTTACGAATTTTTTAAATTGGAAAAATCATAGTCTATGATATTCATGCCAGTATCCTAAATATTATTTCGAAAGTGGTTTGACATCTTTACGATGAAAATATCCCTCAAGATTGACGTTTATGTGAAATTTTGCTCTATTCAGCCATGTTAAGAAATTCGTAAATTTCCAATAACTTACAAAATCTTTATATTGGAAAATTCATAGTTATTAATATTCATGCCAGTGTCCTAAATAATGTTTCAAAAGTAGTCTGACATCTTTACGATGAAAATATCTCTCAAAATTGACGTTTATGTGAAATTTTCCCCTATACTGCCATGTTAAGAAATTCGTAAATTTCCAGTAACTTGCGAAATTCTCAAAGTAGCATATTTATAGTTACTGATGTTCATTCCGGCATCAAAACTGATATTTTAAAACTGGTCTGACATTTTTACAGTAAAAAGTTTTCATTTAATGCACGTTTAAGTGATTATTTGTCCTATTCTCCCATGTTAAGAAAATCGTAAACTTTGAATAACTTACGAAGTTTTTAAAATCGAATGTTGCAAATGAATAGGGTTCTTGCCAGTGTCGAAAGTATTTTTTTAAAACTGATCTGACCTCTCTGCGACAATTTGTTCTTGAGATATCGTGTACACAGACTAACAAACTAACGGACTGACCCACTAACAGACTAACAGACACCCTACAGACAGACACCATAGAAATTTTGTCATTTTCGGATTCCTCACACCTGAAAACGTGTAGAAAAGTAAAAAATCCGAGGTCGAAAATTTTCACGATTACCTAAGTTCCCCATACCTATAGTATGATGGGGAACTAAAAAAAAAAAAACTAACAATTAAATTTCAGTTCAATACATCGTTTAAAAATTAAACAAAAACAAATGTATGTATTTTTTTTTTTTTTTTTTTTTAACTTTTCGAACATACATACGTCAGGAAAGTATTATAATCGCGATTTATAAAATGGATTTTGTATCTCACATAGCCCGAAAACAAATAGTCATAGAATATTGCATATATATATTTGTGACTCTCATGCTGTCTAGTTGTACACCTCCAACCTTGGTCTTGACATGAGCGCCCTTTTAGAGATATCTACGATTTTACATGATTTTTGGAGATGTATGCATGCATGCATGTGTTTGTATGTATGAGTGTGAGTGAACATGAAAGCATCTAAATGCATTTTTCGAATAAACTGAAATTTGGTACGCACGTTATAGATCAGCGTAGCACGAACCGTATAGATTTCGGTGATTCTAACAGCTACAGTGTCTTTACAGGGACACAAAGAAAAATTCTTTATCATTACAGCATATCGGATAAAATTATTTAAAGTGCGATAGTGTCTAAATGCCTTATCCGATTGAGCTGACAATTTATATACATGTTATCTGTCACCGTCGTCCGTTAGTACAGAATTTGGTGAATTAGGCAATTACAAATTTATACAGAGGCAGAGTGAAAAATTCTTTATTATTATGACCTATGGGCTTAAATTATTTAAAGGGCAATAGCGTTAAACGTCTTATTCGATTGAGCTGATTGATTTCAGGTCTGTCTTACTTTAATTTACTTAAACTACTGTTAATTACTTAATATTCAGGAAGTCGAGTAGAGTCACTGAGAATTTTTTTAAAAACCTGATGCCAGTTGTATAAACAAAATAAAATAAAATAAACAAATAAACAAATAAAATAAAATAAAATAAAAATGAATAAAAATTGCAAGTTTATTTTCCATATGAAATTATTTATTGCCTCTTAACAATAGCACCTACGGAAGAATCTGCCAAATTAGAAAATAAAAAATAACTCAAATCAAAATTGAGCCTCTTATATGATGAAATAGTCTAAAAATGCACCTGTGTACAAAATTTTGTACATCCAAATCGCATTTTTCGATGCGAAGATATAATGGCAAACATACACGCATTTAATTTTATTATTAAGAGATATAAAATTATTAATTAAAAATATATATATACGTTATTACTTACAAACTTTGAATAAACACCATAAAATGCAATAAACTCGCAACAATTGTTTCGGGTCGAAAAAACATACGACCCTTCATCAGGCGAATAAAGTAAGCACGAGTGCTGCAGTCAAAGCGGCAACGCACGATGAAGCGCCTGATTTATTCGCCTGATGAAGGGTCGTGTGTTTTTTCGAACCGAAACAATTGTTGCGAGTTTATTGCATTTTATGGTGTTTATTCAAAGTTTGCAAGTAATATTTTTTACAACGCCAGTTTTGTAGTGCTTTTTTATTAAATATATATACGTTATTTATCAAATCCCATCTTATGGAATATACTGCCCTTTGATATTTATTGCAAGTGTTGATGTACGTATAAACATATAGATATAAACATAAAAACAAAAAAATATATGTTACTGGAAATACCTGTAATAACAGACCAACTCATACGAGGTAAAGCTAGGAGAGTTTGCTCACAATTCAAAAGAATGACAGCATTGATAAAAAAAATTTCAAATATTGAATTTTTGCTAAACTACTGTTGAATAATTTTGAATTAATTCGTATTCTATGAATTTGCATTACTATTTTTCTGTTATGCTATAAATTAAGGCAACAACTGTAATAAAACCAACAGAGTTATTTTGCGCGATCTCTCCTTACATGGTAGGAAAGATTGGGCTTAATTTTAACAACAATTGAATTATTAATAATAATAATTGCACTTAAATGATATTATTGCAAAGTTTTTGTAAACAAATATACTTGTATTACGAGTGGCTATTTCAATTTAATAATTAAAAATAAAAATAAAAGACATTTAAAAAGAATTAGAAATATTTATTTAAAATAAAACATTTAAAGAATCAGGAAAAGAAAAAAAATAAAGACCAGATAATAAAAAATAACATTTTGTTACTAGATAACATGTTTAATTTAAAATTAGTACAGTTTCTTTTTAGTTTGAATAATAGTTTCTTGTTCACCGATTTAATCTGCCGCTGTATACAATCGTTGCACTTATTGTTGTAAATGGTACAGCTTTCGTGCAACCACCTGCCACATGTAGCATACATGAACTAGCGCACGATAAATTGTTTAATTTAAAATTATATTGTAATACTCCTATTCTATAGAAATTCCTAGGAAGAGTTATGAAAATGAAAGCAATCATTTCTTTCTTTTATGTTAGGCGCTTGAAGTTGGCACTACACTATTGAATTTGTACAACTATAGCGCATCTATTCTAATCCTCCCTCTCGATTCGCTATGTGCGCATACTCTCCTACTGCGCAATCTCTCCTAGCTTTACTTTAATAATAAAAAAAAAAAACTTATTTAATTGAATTTTTGCAATAATTGCTAAACTTTTCGAATTTGATATACTTTTGACTTCAATAATGAATAGAACTACGCGGCAAATAGTTTGACGTTTGAATTTCAAGGGTTGATGTTTGTCGTTAACTGAAAGTAAAATAAACCCTACTTTAATGAGCACTACCCCATATAAGAAAATAGTACTCAATTACACTTCTGTCAGGCAAACGTGTGAATTAAGAAAAATAACGCATATATTTTTCTAGGAAAATTTGCAGCAGTTGTTTAATCAAGCTTGATATTTTCGGTTATTTTTATATGTTTAAATGTTAACACATTCGTTTAACAGTGGCTAAAACTTTAATTTCGCATTTAAAGTGTTATTTTAAAAGATGAAATTTTTCAACAATCTCGAGGAACTATTATGATAATTATGTTAAAAATATGATTCATACCAGCATTAAAAATTTGGTGATCTAAAAGTACCACCTATGATATTATTATTGGTTCAAAAATAAAATAAAAAGATATTTAAATTAAAAGATAGAAATTAAACTCATCATTATTGATTATTCTTTTAGTTAAAATATCATTAATTTTTTTTTTAACATAAAGATAAAATAATTTAATTTGTAGCAATCACACGTAACTATTTACTTCTTTTAAACAATATACATTGTATTAATATACTTTAGTTCTTTTATTCAGACAGCGCAGAATGAAAAAAATTCCTACAATGGGGTGGTGGTGTTCAGCCGAGCATGCTTCATTTCACCCGGGGTAGAAGTGCAAAGCTTATCCATGCTAACATAACATCCTGGGTCCACATGTCGAATTACCCAATCCATTATGAGAATCAAGACCACATGAAATTTATAAGATTTATTCTCAGCTGAGGGCATATTTCCAAATTAAACTTTGTGTTTTAAAGAGCTTGTACATCTGAGATGAACTGATTAATTTATGTAAGATAAATGATTTTAAATAATATTAAGGAAACGTGTCATTTAGTGCCATCGACAGCCAAACACAACGTGGGGAAATTTTCAATAGAACTATTCACATGTAAATAATTATATTTCTTTTCAATTCAATATACATATATATTATATATATGTGTGTGTGTACGTGTATAAAGGAAGTATCCAACTTTAAATTATCATGAAAGAAGTAAATATTCATTATTACATTACCATGAACAAAGTAAAATACTGTTAACACTTTTGCGACCGCATTTTTTTTTGTATTTTTGACCGTAAGCTCCGACTGTGGATGTTATTCTTGTATATTACATTATATTAAATCATTGTTTTCTGTATTCATATTTATAATAAAAATGGATACACATCACAATTACACTCATTCTAATCAAAGTATTTGTATTCATAGTGCATTGATTATACTAATGGGAGTATTGGGTATATTGTTAAGAAATGATCTAAGCTATGTAACATAAAGAAACGCCTACTGGAGGAGTTACAGAATTTAATTGACGTGAATTCACGTCAGTGGTCGCAAAAGTGTTAAGAAGGAAAAGAAAAGAGATAGAGAATATAAAAAAAATAATGTAAGTATATATAATTGAACACTATATATGTAGTAATGATAATGTTTCATCATTGTAATAATAATGTTTCATTCATTGAAATATTGGTCATTTAAAGTAAATACAGGTTTAATTTTAAATAGAAAAAGATTTTGGAAAAGATTAATATATTTTAACGAAGTAATGAGAAGATTTTGAGTATGTTACAATTTTAATAGTAAATTCAAGTTAATCAAGAGGGAAAGCATTGAGGATTGCGATAAAAAAATTGCAAGATTTTAAGATCGATTTTTTAGCAATAAAAATGAGTAAAAATTTAATGTAAAATACATGTATAAATCACAAATTTAATAAGAAACGGCAAATCGATAATTTATTGAAGAAAAATAAGAGAAATTATAAAATAAGAGAGTTATTTAAAGTCGTTTAATAAATAAATAAATAAATAAAATTATCCATCTGAACTATTTTGTCGTCTGGGAAGTTCATGCCGATGTACTGTATGTGGCATAAGAAAAGGCCTGGTAGTATTTTTATTTTTCTACAAATTTAAAAAGAAGGTTGATCATTGGTTTAAATATAAAAAAGTAAATATATATAATGAAAAAATATAAATTCAAGGAAAAAATAATAAATTTTTAGGCAGCATCTAACCTGGGACCACTGCATAACAGTCGCTTACGCTACCAAGTACGCACTCGAGCGATTCCGGAACATTTAAAAGCTTTTTTCTCAAGATTGTTTGGCTAGTTCGCACTGTTGCTTTATAATGTCGTTACCTTCATAGTATACTACAATTCTGTGCAAGTTCGTCCGATCTAAATTTTCAATGTCCTCAACTTGCCTTGTTGGATTTATAGGTCAGGATTTCATCCCTCAAGAACAAGACCGAGTACATTGTTAACTACAACTGATGATCAGATTAAAACAGTGATCGAGAATAGCACACACTCTACGAAACGTACATCAGCAGAAAAGTTACAAATATTGATATTCACCGATTTTATAGTTTTATAGTAAAACGTAAATGTGCTGCGATTCAGTTTTCCTTCAAAATTCGCATGAACTTTTGAGATAACTTAATACAAACACACACACATTTCTATATATATATATATATATATATATATATATTTCTCTCGATTTTACATCATTAAAATTTAGCAATATATTCTAAAACATTTATGTACTACTTCACGAATTAGTTGGTAAATTACACGAAAAAATATATTTTCATGTTTGGAAGCTAAAAGTTCTCATTAAAGTTCAACATAAAATAATAATAATAATAATAATAATAATGAAATTACCAATGAATACATAAAATAAGACCCAAATATGTTTCAAATATAATGTTTAACTAATAATGATGTAAAATCGAGAGATATGATTAAAAATTGGTTTATAAAGAAGCATTTTTTAAATGTCCAGATAAATATTGAAATTTTGAATTTTATTTTGATAAATTAAAAATGTTTTCCTGAAATTTCAATATATTTAATACTTCTATGATTCAGAGTAAATGTAGGCATCCTTCACAACTATAAAACAGACTTACATACTACAATATAATATATACTACAATATAATATTTTATAACGCCACCATCCCTTTAATGCACACAAGAAAACTTTTTTTTTTTTTTTTTTGTAATTCAAATATAGCTCAATATTTAATTTTTCAAGAGGGCCTATATACATTTTAAAAAACAATCGAAATGTTGATATATATATATATATATATATATATATATATATATATATATATATCATTGTTTTAATTATGCTGCATTCTTTTTATGTATTTATGCTTATATCAAACATTATTTACTAGCAGGCTTTGTCCTCTTCGCTCGACACTATGCCTAAATGAGTTGTCAAAATCCCATATCATTATTAATAACCTAAGTTAAAGTTCCCTTTGTGTTCGGTAGATGATTTTTCTCGCTCGCAACGTGAGGAATCCGGGTCCGCACTGCTTTCAGTAGCAACTTACCTGCTTCTTACTTCCCCTTTTCCAGTGGGTAAGTTCGAAGATTTGCGAAATCCCATCAAAGTACATAATGCGTACACTTAATCAACATACATACACCGAAATTCGCCATTCTAAGATAATTTAAAGGAAATTCAAACGGGAAAACGTGTTTTACGCGTGTTTATTGCCCTCCGACTCCAAGGGGGTAAGGGGGGAATTTCATAAAATCCCGTTGCAGTAAGTGTCGGATATATATAAACAATTTACTCACCAAATTTCTCGACCGCAGATCCCATAGATTTCCCAAGACAAATTTAGCGCTAAAATGGGTCTCGAATTTGCTCCTTCATAACTCCCCCCTCCTCAAAAAAACAAAAAAACAAAAAAAAAAAAGAAAAGAAAAAAAAGAAAAGAAAAGAAAAAAGAAGAAAAAGAAAATGTTTTTTTGGAAATACCCTAAAGAAGACACATGGCTGTTTTCAATACCTTTGTACATTTTTCCCCTTCCTCCTTTAAGAATGAAGAATTCCAAAACTGTACATAAGGTTTTATTTATTCTCAAGTCTATTCCCTTCACGTGCAATTTTTCACCGTGAAGTAATTTGGGGCCGTTTTATGCTTACAAACGTTTTTTTGCTTCCTGCCCCCTAGGGGGAAAAGGGGATTTCGACAAATCCCGTTGCTTTAGGGGTTGTACACATATAAACAATCCAAGCACCAAAATTCGTGATCGCAGCTCACATAGTTTTCTCAGGACAAATTTAGAGCTAAAAGGGGTGTCTCGATTTGCCTCCTCATAACCCCCCCCCCCCATCACCACCACAAAAAAAAAAAAAAAAAAAAAAAAAAAAATGTGTTTTGGAAATATCCTGAGGAATTCGTTTTAGTAAGCTTTTTTCAACATCTTTGTTCCATTTTTGGTAGAGTTCTACTCAAAAATTCTCAAATTGAGAAATTTCCCGCCAAAATTCGATTTTTCTCCTCCCTCCCCTTAAAAATCGAAAATTCCTAAATCGTAGATTCTGTTTTATTTGTACTCATTTCTAGTATCCCCATGTGCAACTTCTTTATTGTGAAGTACTTTGGAACCTTACAAATGTGTTTTTCTATTATGGCCACCCGAGGGGGTAGAATTTCGAATAAGTATATATATATAATTTTAAGTTGGGTAAAGATCTAAATTTCTACCAAGCGCCGTTGAATTTCGTCTAACCGTTCTCACGTGATACCCGGTCAATTACAGCGTTACAGACATACAGACACGACGACACACACACGCAAGTTATTTTTGGCTTTCGTGGTGTGTGAAACGTGAAGCTATCGCAATTTTTTTTTTTTTTTCTTATTCATTATGACAAATTTATAGACAAAAATCTGATTTTATTAATATAGATTATACCAAATAAAAAGTGTATATATAATATATCATGTACTTAATTAAATCCTATTAAGAAATTGCCAATTTATGTATTGTTATATTAAAACATATTATTTTATAAAATCTATAATTTTCTTAATTTTTCTTTTTCTGTGTTTTTCGAAACATGCGTATGTAAATGCAATAATTATAGGACAATATATATAATGTTTTACTACACGATTTAGAAATTTTCTAATCATCCATTTTGTTGAAACTTTCACGATTTTAAAAAGTTTGTAGAAAGAGGGAAGAAAACGAGGAAAGAACAGCAGAATGTTGTTTACTTCAGCTGTAATTTTCTTTCCAACAGATGCGAAATTTCCCAAAAATTACGACTCTACAGCGTTAAAATTCTGCCTTAATAAATTTAAAAAACAGTATTCTAGAAAATTAACGAATTATCAGAAAGGGTTTATTTTGTTATCTTTTTCTCTTCACAATGTTCAAAACGTTTAAATCTAGTGATTAATGCGTGAATGCTTTCAGAGTTATAATTTTAGAGAAAACTACTGAAAAATTTTGTTACGTTACTGATAAAACTTTTGTAATAGATTGTAACTACTAATATATTTTCTAATATGCATTCTTAATATTCTCCATTTTAAACTTTTATTTTTTCTTTCAAATGACATTTATAAAAGTTTTAGGACATCAATAACTTAAAATGCAATAAAAGTATATATAATAACTAATGGAATTATGTAAATCGTGTAAAAGTGCTTGAATTTATTTATTTAAGTCATTCTGTAATTTATTACGCAAATTATCTTAAAAAATATTTTTGAAATAAAGTATACAACATGGCACATATACATCACTATGAAAGGTTTTATATAAAAAACAGATACAATTTAACAATTTTAAGGAAATGTTTGTTCACTTACCCCCTCTCCAATTTAATAACAGCATTTTTGTTACTTTTCAATAAAAAGAAAATGAAGATATATGATATTTACTTTTTAGTTTGAAAAAGTATTAAAATAATAATAATAATAATAATAATTGCATCTTTTTAATACAGATAATTTGTTTCGATTTTTGTATTCTATATAATTGTTGCTGGCTGATTTTCTTTGCTAGGGACCCAGACCTGGTAAAATACGCTCTGTGGCTGTGTTTCTTAGGAGTCCTAGGCTGTATTAAAACTGTAAAACGTCTTCACACACCATAAAATTGAAGATAGCACAACCGGTTTCGAAAGGACGTGGTATTTCTTCATCACGTGCAAATGCCTTGGAGGCAAAAGCAAGACAAAAACAAGGCGAAATCCAGAGGGGGAGAAGCAACATAACTAACTCCTTTGATTAGCCACGTGCTTTCGAAACCGGATGTGCTGTCTTCAATTTTATAGTTTGTGAAGAAGTTTTAAAGTTTAAATACTGAGTGTACACCACTTTTGAATTTCGTTTTGTCCTAGGCTGTAATCATACAAGTTAAAAAAAAAAAAGAAACTTAAAAGATAGATTGGAACAATCCAGAGGAGAATCTCTCTGCAACTTGTGAAGCTTTTAATTATATAGAAGCTTGTTTGAAACTTTAGTTTAAGCTTACACAGTAGCATTAATTTTTTGTTAAATTCGGAACTCAACACTCTAATATATTTTCTCCCTTTCTCAGTTATTATTTATGAGATATTTTTCGATTTTGTCTCATTCTGTCTATTTTCCTGTTTCTATTTATAGATTTCTGCATTTTAGATCATACAATATGTATTAGCCTATCAATTAACAATTTCTATTCTTAAGGTCTAATTTTGTTGTGGATTTAAAAAAAAAAAAATATTTTTATTTTTTTATTCCTTACATAACTAAACTAAAGAAATGTTTACATAAAACTTTCTTAATCATAAATACGCTGGGTAAAGCAACTGCTATGTCTGATTCAATAGGTGTAATTTAAATTGTACATCTTTATTCTAATTTATTTTAAAATTAATATACAAATATATATATATATATATATATATATATGTATATATATTGTTACACAGAATTTATATCTACAGAAAACAATGAAGCTTTTCAGTTTCTTCCTTATCTAAAAAATCACTAAACAAAACGGATTGAAGCATAGTAATATTAACTTCTATAGCAATACAGGATTGATAATTAGATGGTCTTTATTTTCTCAACATTACGTAAAAAGAATTTAAAGAAAGTATTTAAAGAATTTAAAACGAATGTAAATAATTTAAATAATAATTTAAAGAAAATAAAACAGGAAATCCACTTAAATCTAAACATTTGGATGTGGCATACGTGTATGATAAAAAGTATCACTTTGCTGTAAAATATTCTAAATATTACTTTTCGTTCGACACATTTTGGGTTTTTTACGTCGCACTAGTGCTGCGCAGATGGGCAATTGGCGACGGTCTGGGACACACCCCTAGAGGTGGTCCGGAAACATGCCATCTATCATATACAGGAATACAGCTTATAAGTACAACGTACTTCCTTGTACTCACACGGTAAATAAATATGCTTTTTATTAAAATTTTTCATGTTTTTGTTTTTTAATAATTACGTGTTTTTTGGGTTTCCTGAATACTAAAGTCAAGTTTTTAAGAGTTCATTTTTGTGTGTGCCTTTTGTCCGTGCAATTTAAAATCAGTTATATTATCATTTAATCTTTAATCTATTTTATTGAAATTCAGGATAAGAGATAATCGTGTGAGCGCACACTGGATTTTTAATATAAAAAAAAAAATTCATAATTGTACATTTTTAATATCGGCATGACGCTTATATCCTTTTAACGCTTTTAATTTGTTAGTTTTACCAGAATTTTTTATCCTGTTCAAATTTATTTTGTGAGGTCTGAGCGCTTGCCTTGGCTATTTCAGACCCCATCTTAATTAGTACTTAAATTAATAAATGATTTGAAGAGACTCTTTAGATTAAAATAAAATTAATACTTTATTTCTACTTGAAATATTGGGAGGAATGACGCGTGGAAAACCCAGTACTTAATCAGATAAATAAATTAAATAAATATAAAGATATGAAAATGATTTCTAACCACATGTGATAAACTTGTAAAAGCAGGCTCTTTAGCTGTCAGGAGGTAAATGATTCTAATCCCGTTAATAACAAGAAGCTCACGACCACTAGACTGCTTAATCCACTTCACGATAATAAAGATTCACTATATTCGCTCAGAATACTATCTTGTAACAACCACTCCTCTATACGCTACCAACACCACACAAACTCTTACCATACTTCACTTATTTAACTATCTTGAACCGACCCCCTCCCTCACTTCAATTCCCAAACTTCCATACTAATCATATTCACACACCTTATGCAAACTGCGTGAGTCCTACATTCCTTTTAGTGACTCTATGCCTGTGTAAACGCATTCCAACTTCAACCTATTACGTCACTCTGTGCTGGTATCAGACTTCGTGTTTTCAATCTCCGATCAACATTCCTTCACAACTGGCTACATCCTTTTATCCTAACTGGACGCAACAATCTTACTTTCCTGCGACGACATTCTTTTGACTCAACCTCTTTTACCTCACAATTTTTCGGAAAATTTTATTTCAGTTTGGTAATGTATTGATAAATAAATATATTTATTTCATGTCAAGAAAAATAAATAAACGAGTAAAGATTTTATTATTATTATTATTATTGTCAAAAAAAAAAGAAAAGAAAAAAAAAACGCTTTTCTTTCTAATTTTTTTTTTTTTTTTTTTTTTGGTTAAAAGTAAAAAAAAATCGATAACTTTGTTTTAAATTATCACAGATTTATGGTTCAACCACTCGTTTTAAAGGTATTGACGAGATCTTTCGAAAGATACCCATCTTGAAAATTTACCCCCCCCGTGGGGGTACTTTCCCCCAGCGGGGGAAGCGATGCCCCCACATGCACAGAAAATTTTTCCTAGTTAACTATTACTATTATCAATAACTCATATTAATTTTACAATCACAAGTTAAAAATAACTCTCATTATGTACATTTATACGAAATTTTGTCCTATACTGCCATGTTAAAAATTTAGAAAAAATACGATCACAGCGCCACCTGTTGAGCTATTGATCCCCAAATGTAATCAGCACCAGTTTATGTCGGGGACCAACTAAATACCAAATTTCGTTAAATTTCGTTAAAAAAAAAAAAAAAAAAAATTGTTAAAAGTAAAAAAAATCGATAACTTTGCTTTAAATTATCACAGATTTATGGTTCAACCATTCGTTTTAAAGGTATTGACGAGATCTTTCGAAAGATACCCATCTTGAAACTTTGCCCCCCCGGGGGGGATTACTTCCCCCCCGTGGGGGGGGAACCGATGCCCCCACATGCACAAAATTTTTTTCATTGTTAAATATTACTATTATCAACGAGACCTTTCAAAAGATACCCATCTGGAAAATTTACTTCCCCGGTGGGGTACTTCCCCCCTAGGGGGGGGACCGGTGCCCCCACATGCACAATTTTTTTTTCCTAGTTAACTACTACTATTATCAATAATTCATATCAATTTTACAATCACAAGTTTAAAATAACGCTCATTATGTACATTTATACGAAATTTTGTCCTATACTGGCATGTTAAAAGTTTACATAAAATGCGATCACAGCACCATCTGCTGGGCGATTGATCCCAAAATCTAATCAGCACCATTCCATGTCAGGGTCCAACTATATACCTAGTTTGGTTCAATTTCCTCCATTGGTTCGTGAGATACGGTGAAAAATACGAAATTTTGCGATCACAGCGCCACCTGCTATGCGATTGATCCCCAAATCTAATCAGCACCATGCCTCGTCAGGTTCCAACTATATACCAAGTTAGGTTGAATTTCATTCATTGGTTTCTGAGATACGGTGAAAAATACGAAATTTTGTCCTATACTGCCATGTTAAAATTTTACATAAAATGCGATTACAGCGCCACCTGCTGGGCGATTGATCCCCAAATATAATCAGCACAATGCCCCTCTAGGGTCCAACAATATACCAAGTTTGGTTGAATTTCATTCATTGGTTCGTGAGATACGGTGAAAACACGAAACCACAGACACACAGACAGACAGACATTTTTAAAAAACTATCAATTCGTGTTCAGGACATCCCAAAACGTGTTGATCCGTCAAAAAACGGAGGTCGAAAATTTTCGCGAATCCAATACTTTCTCTATATAGAAGAAAGTAAAAAATCATTCATTCGCGGTTTTCTGTCAATAGGACCATTTTATAAGCTTTATATTTTTCTTTGAAAGTTTTATTTATGAATCTTACAATAATGAGAAAGGGAATGCATAAACCATGAATGATAAAGAATCTAGGTAAAAGAACATGATTCATAAGAAAACACAATTTTATTTTCAGATATAAGCTGCTTAACTCTCATATAGATGAAAATTTCCTCGTAGAAAGCATTCTTTTGTAACTAATATGCTATGATTTTTTTTTTTTTTTTTTTTTTTTTTTTTTTTTTGTAGTACACTTTTTTTCTCATGCAAAATGTAGAATAATTGGTCGTTATGTTTAGTTTGAGACATTAATAATTTCTTTCCTTTATAAAAATAAGTAGGTTTAAAAAAAACCTTAAATCATGCTATTTCTAGAAACTCTGACTATTTAAATGTGATTACTTACATGCATTTTACATTACATATCAACATATATTTAGATAATTTCTTTATAAAAATTTACTGAATTTGAGCTCTCTAAAAAACAATTAATTATTTATAAAAGAAAATGTATATAAGGTCATTGTGCCTAAATGCGATAACCCATAAATGCGACAAAGTTCTTCTACTGAAAATCTAAATGCATAAATCGCATACTTATGAATCATAATGGAACATACACATTTCAAGAACGGTTCGCGAAACTTTTCATTAAATCTTAAAGGTTTTTTCTAGTAGAATTTTCTTTTGCAGTAAACATTGTCCATTATGCTTTTCCGATGTCTTTTCCTAATTGCGATGAAAAATTTTGAAATAGTAACTGTAACTTTATCCTTTTATTTTTCAAGGTCAAACAACCACTGTTACGTCATGTGCTTGAATACCCTTTATACCTACCAGAAGAAAAAAAAAAAAAAAATACTACATTTTTTTAAAAAGAGGGGTTTAAAATTTTTATCGCATTTAAGGGTCTGTTTACGCCATTTTCCTAAATGCGACAAATTTTATCCCTTAAATGCGGCAATTTTTACAGTTGATATATTAAGGGAAGTTTAAGCATTTTTTCCTTTTTAACACTTTCCAACAAGGTTTAAAAGTGACTTAGGCTTGTCTGTCCCTCTGTCCGTCTGTCTGTCTGTCCGCGCTCTAATTCCTGTAGGGACACCCGAAAGTATTCCAAAGCACTGTGTTCTATGAGAGGTATTGCTGTAAACCATATTTAATACATTAACTGTATACAAATCTTAGTGAAATTGAATCATGTTATTCAAGTTCACTATCGGATGTTTCATATATAAAATGGAATAAATACCACCACTAGTTTGTACACAGGGACATTCGAAAGTACTCAAAAGCATTGCGTTCTATGAGAGGTATTTCTATAAACCAAATTTTAATAACTTTACTTTCCACAAAGTTTAATGAAATTGAAATATGTTATTCATATGCACAAAAGAATGCTTTGCATAGAATATAGCATGATTAGCATTAGATTTACACTGCCACACAAAAATATTCAGTTACATTAAGAGCTGTTCATAAAAATTTGCTATAATTTCAATTTCGTTTACATTAAGCGTTTTTAACATTGTCTAACAATTTTCATCTGTGAATATAATTTCAATTTAAGTATCTGTCTGTTCGTCTGTCCGCGGTCTAGCTCCAGTAAATATTTATGTAATTTCTTGAAACTGATATATGTTATTTAAGTTCACTATCGGATGTTGCCTATTGAAAAAGGAGTTAATATCTCTACTGGTTTGTGTACAGAGGCACCCAAACGTTTTACAAAGCATTGTGTTCTATGAGAGATATTTCTATAAACCATATTTTAATACCTTTACTGTACACAAACCTTAATGAAATTGAGAAATGTCATTCAAGTTCACTATCGGATGTTTTATATATATAATGGAGTAAATCCCACCACTGGTTTGGGCACAGAGACACTTGAAAGCATACCAAAGCATTGCGTTATATGAGAAGTATTTCTATAAACCAAATTTTGATTACTTTCCACAAAGCTTAATGAAACTGAAATGTGTTATTCATATGCACAAAAGACTGCTTTCTATGAAATATAGTATGTTTAGTATTAGTTTTACAGAGCAACAAAAAAATATTCAGATACATAAAGAGCTATTAAGAAAAGTTTGCTGGAATTGCACTTTCGTTTACATTAAGCGTTTTTAACATTTTCTAACAATTTTTAAGTGTGAATATAATTTCAATTTGTGTATCTGTGTATCTGTTTGTCTGCCCATCTGTCTGTCTTTCGGCGCTCTAACTCCGGTAAATATTTATGGAATATCTTAAAACTAATATATGTTTTTCAAGTTCACTATCGGATGTCCCCTATTAAAAATGGAGTGAATACCTCTACTGGTTTGTGTACAGGGACACCCGAAAGTATTTCAAAGCATTGTGTTCTATGAGAGGTATTTCTATTGGTTTTACTGTAGACATATCTCAATTAAATTGAAATATGTTATTCAATTTTACTACTGGATGGTTCTTGTATAAAATGGCGGAAATACCACCACCGATTTATGTACAGGGACAGTTAAAAGTATTCCAAAGCATTGCAATTTTGGTTATGTAACTACAATATTTTAAATTTTAATTACTTTTTAACCACCAAATGTAACTAATCACTTCTTTTCAATTTATGTGCTTTATTATGCATTAGTTCAAAATTTAAATGCATGTTGAATACTTTCTCTTAAACGGTTTTATATAGTATTTCTACATATTTTTATTCATTTTTAATCATATTTTCATTTTTAATCGTATTTTTATTCATTTTTAATACGAGATGCATCTGAAAATTTTCATCTGTTAGGCAGGATCTTTTGCAGCTAAGCACTTCAGATGCATGAGAGAAAAGTCTCTCAACGTGGTTCACAAATAGCGGCTTGCTGGTAAACAAAAGTAACGTTAAAAGTAGCGTTGAAAATCGCTAGAAACTACGTTTTTTTGTAACGCGCTACTCGTTACACTACATTTTTTAGAAAGTAGCGCGTTACACTGCAAACTACTAAAAAAAGTAGCGACTACTGTAGTTTCGCTACTTGTAGCGCGCTACTTCCGACCACTGCTTTTGAGTGTCACTGTATATAAATCAGTTGTGGTATTTCCTCCATTTTATACAGGAAACATCCAGTAGGGAATTTGAATAACATATTTCAATTTCATTAAGATATGTCTACAGTAAAGGTATGAAAATATGGTTTATAGAAATACCTCTCATAGAACACAATGATTTCGAATGCTTTTGGTTGTTCTGTGCACAAACCAGTAGAGGTATAAACTCCATTTTCAATAGGGTACGCCCGATAGTGATCTTGAATTACATATTTCAATTTCATTAAAATATGTCTACAGTAAAGGTATGAAAATATGGTTTATAGAAATACCTCTCATAGAACACAATGCTTTGAAATACTTTCGGGTGTCCCTGTACACAAACCAGTAGAGGTATCATATTCACCCTTAAAAAATGTTAGAATGTGTTAAAAACGCTTAACGTAAACGAAAGTACAATTCTAGCAATTTTTTTTAATTGCTGTTAATGTAACTGGATATTTTTGTGCCACCCTGTAAATCTAATGCTAATCATGCTCTATTCTGTGCAAAGCATTCTTTTATGCATATAAATACCATATTTAAATTTCCAAAAACTTCGTGGAAAGTAAAGTTATTAAAATTTGATTTATAGAAATATCTCTCATAGAACGCGATGCTTTGGAATACTTTTGAGTGTCCCTGTACATAAACTGATGGTGCTATTTCCTCCATTTTATACAGAAAACATCCTATAGTAAACTTTAATAACATATTTCAATTTCATTAAGATATGTCTACAGTAAAGGTAAGAAAATATGGTTTGTAGAAATACCTCTCATAGAACACAATGCTTTGAAATACTTTCGGGTGTCCCTGTACACAAACTAGTAGAGGTATGAACTCCATTTTCAATAGGGAACGTCCAATAGTAATCCTGAATAACATATATCAGTTTCAAGAAATTCCATAAATATTTACGGGAGTTAGAGCGCGGGCAGACAGACGGACGGACAGACACACAGACGGACAGACAGACAGACAAACTGAAGTCGTAAACACTTTTCAACCGTGTTGGAAAGTGTTAATAACAGTTTTCAACCTTCTTTGGAAAGTGTTAATAACATTAAAGTAGCTTCCATGCATTAAATGCTTTATCGCATTTAGGGAGTGTGAACATCGCATTTAGGATATAGTACCTTAAATGCGACAAAAATTTCCTAAATGCGACGCTGGTATATATTTTCATAAATTATTGATATTTTTTTAATTTCTTGAAAAAAAAATGACACAAAACACTAGTTTAGAACTATGAGTATAATATTCAACCATTTTTTCTTTCTTTTCATAATTATTTGTTTACTAAAATGTCATAAGTTTCCTAAATGCGATAAACTTACCAAAAATCACGTCGCATTTAGGCACAATGACCTTAAAGCTGATTTTTTTTGTCTGTCCGGCTCTTTAATTCGCTATACAAATCTACACCGCACAAACGGCTGTTACGAAAAGTGGTACACATCAGTAATCAGTACAAAATCTAGCTAATGCTGTATATTTTAGTTCAATGGGATAATTGAATCAAAAGATATTAAATAAAAACCCAATTTTATGTTAAAATAATTAATATATATTTATTTAATACGAAAATAAATAAATAAAATGCACGTTTATTATTATTATAATTTTATTTATTCATTTATTTCTATTTTATTTTATTTATTTTATTTTTTTATTTATTTATTTATTTAATTTTTTTTTTTTTTTTTTTTTTGACATAAAATACGACATTTTTAATTTTGTGTGAATAATAATAATAATAATAATAATAATAATAATAATAATAAAGAAATAAAGTAAAAAAAAGCGTTGTTGCGCTATGAAAATTGATGCACTTTTTAATCAGGAATTCGTGTGTGTTGCGCCTGCGCACTCTGTAAAGTTCGCTCCTTCGTTACGGAGCCCAGTTAGTTTGTAACTCCGCTCAAGGGAGGCTGGCATCTTTCTTTACTCCCATTTTTAAAGTTTTAAATAAATGTAGTAGTGATGTTTAAATCACCTCTAGTTTGTCAAGTTTTTATTACAGTCCACTATTTAAGTATTCAGAATGTTCTTATATAGTTTTAATTCTATGATCTAACATTTTTTGGTCCGTGCGACCACAGCGTAACCAGCACATTTCGTTTTATAAAGAAAACAATAATGGCTTTAACCGCATTAAATAGAAAAAAGGGGAATATCAAATCCCAATTCACAAAGTTACTCAACATTCCTAATGACGAATTAACCACAAAAGGTGAAATAACTTCGAGAATATCAATTTTAGAAAAACTTCAAAATAGATTTGAAGATTTAAAAGTGGAGTACTATCAAGTGGCAAAGGATGATGAGTTTCCTACAATAGAAGAAGAGTTAAGTGAGCTAGATTCTCAATTTCAAGAATTAGAGGTAAGATTCAATACCTTACTAATTAACTGTAGTGACAATATGAATAATATAAACTCAAATAATAGCTCGTTAGGAGCGGAAAGAAACATTGTTCCAAATCATACTATGCATTTACCCCAAATACCGTTACCTGTATTTTCAGGAAAATTTGATGAATGGAACACATTTAAAACGCAGTTTCTAAATTTAATGAATGATAATCCTTTATTAACTGCAAATCAAAAACTCTTTTATTTACGCGCTGCGTTGAAAGGCGAAGCAAAAACAGTAGAAACCACTGATGATACTTACGATTCTCTACTAAAAACATTAGAACAACGGTTTGAAAATAAAAGAGCTATAATAGATGCTCATATTAAAACAATTATTAATTATGAAAAAATAACTCATGAATCTGGTAAAGAATTACGAAAATTATTGGATTGTATTTTAAAGAATTTAAGAGCGTTAAAAGTATTGAAATATGAACGCGATAATCTTTCTAATATTATGTTATTAAACATTGTTTTGCAAAAGTTGGATCGGGAAACTCGCAAAAATTACGAACTTACATTAAAGAACAACGACGTTCCTGACTTTGATCAGTTTCTAGAATTCCTAGAAAAACAGTGTTCAGTTTTAGACAGTGTACATCGAAATTTACCTCTTAAGTACTCAAAATATACTACTGATAAGTCTGGTTATCCCAGAAGTTTAGTTGTAAAAACCCAAGGAAATAATTCTAACTTGTGTATACTGTGTAAAAATAATTCTCACACGCTATATAAATGCGATATATTTCTTAATTTTACAACAGAAAAACGATATGAATTTATTCGAAAAAATAATCTTTGCTTAAATTGCTTCGGATTCCACAAAATAGCAAAATGTAATTCTAAGTATGCATGCAGTAAATGTGGCTCCAGACACCACTCATTACTTCATAAAGACAAAGATTTATTACTTCCGTTATCAAAAGAGAGTGCAACCCCCCCATCAAGCTATGATAATAGCGATCGTCTGCTTGAAAAGGCAGGTGCATCGACTGAAAGCAATGAGTCGGCACCGATTACTTGTTTTGTTTCTGAAAATAAAAGAGTTATATTAGCGACGGCCACAGTATTTGTGTTAGATGAATACGGGTTTTATCACCCAGCTACTGCAATTCTTGATAGCGCTTCACAGTCTAATATTGCAACAGCAAAATTTGTAAATAAGTTAGGACTGAAAAAAGAAAAAATAAACATTCCTCTTTCGGCGTTGTCAGGAATTCCGATAAATATAAAAACAACTAGTATGTTGTGGCCACCAAAAGACTTTCTTCTATATTTTCCTATACATATTCAATCAGTAACAATATTTTAAAAAAAAAAGATTTTTTTTTCCTTTTTTTTTTTTTTTTTTTTTTTGTGAAAATTAATACATATTCAATCACTAACAATATTTAAAAAAAAAAAAAAAAAAAAAAAAAAAAGAATTTTTTTCTGTTTTTTTTTTTTTTTTTGTAAAAGTAAAAAAAATCGATAACTTTGTTTTAAATTATCACAGATTTATAGTTCAACCATTCGTTTTAAAGGTATTGACGAGATCTTTCGAATGATACCCATCTTCAAAATTTAACCCCCCCGGGGGGGTACTTCCCCCCCAGGGGGGGAACCGATGCCCCCCCATGCACAATTTTTTTTTCCTAGTTAACTACTACTATCATCAATAATTCAAATTCATTTTACAATCACAAGTTTAAAATAACTCTCATTATGCCCATTTATACGGAATTTTGTCCTATGCTGCCATGTTAAAAATTTGCATAAAATGCGATTACAGCGCCACCTGTTGAGCTATTGATCCCCAAATCTAATGGGCACCAGTTCATGTCAGGGTGCAACTAAATACTAAGTTTGGTTAAATTTCATTCATATGTTCGTGAGATACAGCGTCCACAAAAAAATGATACAGACAGACAGACAGACAGACACACAGACACACAGACAGACATTTTCTAAAAACTATCAATTCGTGTTCAGGACATCCCAAAACGTGTAGATCCGTCAAAAAACGGAGGTCGAAAATTTTCGCGAATCCAATACTTTCTCTATATTACATATAGAAGAAAGTAAAAACACAAGCACTGATAACAAATGAGAATAATTCGTTTTCAGCTAATCTGGAATTTTTGATTGTTCCAAAAATTATTGATGCGTTACCAATAAACTATTCTAATACATTAAAATTAAATATTCCAAAGGGAATAAAACTGGCCGATCAAACACTTTTCAAAAATAACAACAATGTTGATTTACTGATTGGGGCCGAAATATTTTTTGAATTAATGTTAACCAATAAAATCAAAATTCCTGAAACGGGTGCAATTTTACAGGATACTGTGTTTGGATATGTGCTTAGTGGAGCTGTTCAAGGCACTCCACATCCATTGTATTGTGCTATGATTTCCCAGTCAGATAACTCCAATTTAGAAAATATTATGAAAAGATTTTGGGAGATTGAAAATATACTAGATTCACCTAGTTTGAGAAATAAGGAAGAGATAGAGTGTGAAAAGCAGTTCGTGAAAACATATCGCAGAGATGATAACGGGAAGTACATAGTGAACTTACCAATGAAAAATAATTCTGAATTGGGAGATTCTTTCCATTCGTCCAAACAAAAGTTAAATAATTTATACAGACAATTAAATAGAAATCCCAACATTTCTGAATTGTATGTAAATTTTTTGAATGAATATGAACAGTTAGGCCACATGCGAGAATTAAATGATAATGAAATAAACACTGTTAAATATTTTCTTCCACATCACGCTGTACTTAAGCCTGATAGCACCACTACAAAATTAAGGGTGGTATTCAACGCCAGTTCACCCACTACCAATGGGTTATCATTAAATGATTGTTTATTAAATGGAGGTGTAGTACAAGAAGATTTGTGTGCCATTTTATTACGTTTTCGTACGCACAAAATAGTTTTCACTGCGGATGTTAAAAAAATGTATAGACAGATATGGGTTAATCCTGAACAATGTAATTGGCAATGTATTCTTTGGAATAAAACCCCTAAGGAAAAGCCTAAAATTTATAAATTATTAACTGTAACATACGGCACAAAATGTGCTCCTTACTTGGCCACTCGTGTACTAAAACAAATCGCTAGTGATGAAGGGGCTAATTATCCGTTAGCTTCTGCCGCCACACTTAAGGATTTTTACGTTGACGACATTCTAACGGGAACTGATGAAGTGTCGTCTGCTCTGGAACTCCAGAAACAGTTGGTGTTAATGTTAACGGCTGGTGGACTAGAGTTGCATAAATGGGTTTCAAATGCCAGAGAATTATTAGAACAAGTCCCTTACAGTGAGCAAGACTATCACTTCGAAAAAAATGATAAAACTTCGGTGAAAACACTAGGGCTAAAATGGAATCCCAAAGATGATAATTTCAGTTTCACGGTATCATCAGATTATTCTAATACAATCACCAAACGTGGTGTTCTGAAAGAGATCGCTAGACTCTTTGACCCATTGGGTCTAGTAGGACCAGTGATAGTACAGGCTAAAATATTTCTACAAAAATTGTGGCTTTTGAAAATTAATTGGGATCAGGAACTTCCAACACAAGAAAAAAACACATGGATAAAATTCCGAAATGCTCTAAACGAGCTTAAAGATATTACGATCCCACGTTTCGTGTTCTCAAACTCTAATTGTCGTGAACTGCAGCTCCACGGCTTTTCGGACGCGTCACAAGAGGCATATGGCGCAGTGGTTTATTTACGTGTGATCACTAGTTCAAACGATGTACATGTGAGATTACTGTGTAGTAAGTCCCGAGTTTCTCCTCTTAAAGTATTGACTATACCTCGCCTAGAACTTTGTGCGGCTGAATTGTTATCTAAACTGATATCAAAAGTAATCACATCATTAAATATACAATTAAGCTCTGTATATCTTTACAGCGATTCAACAATCGTTTTATCATGGATCAACTCATCACCCCACGTGCTCAAGGTATTTGTGTCTAATCGAATATCTCGAATTCAGGAACTCACGAAGAATTTTTGTTGGAGGCATGTTAAATCAACCGAGAATCCAGCTGATCTTGTTTCACGAGGAAGCCCTCCTCATCAACTTTCTGAGTTCTGGTTCAATGGACCAGATTTTCTTCATCATGAGCCTATACAACTTTCGAATAATGACATTACTGACTCTAGCGACGAATATTTTTCTGAAGCTAAAAAACGTCTTAATGATTCTGAACTTAAATTTTCCCTTTATGTCACTACCCAACCTTTCAATTTTGTTGATGACATTTTAACCATTAGTAATAGTTTTACTAAAATTGTGCATGTTTTAGCGTTTATTTTCAGGTTTATCAACAACCTAAGACGTCCAGAAGAAAAGAAGGGTGCACTAAATTTTATACTAAAGACCTTACAGGAGGGAGAATTTAGGAATGATATAACAAGTCTAAAAATTAATAACTGTATTTCTCTTAGCAGCAGGCTTCGCCCCCTGGCACCGTTCTTAGATCCAGATGGTTTATTAAGAATTGGAGGTAGGTTGCATAACGCAGATTTGAACTATAAGAAAAACCATCCAATAATATTGCCAAAGGGTAAGTTCAGTGAGATAATTATTAAACATTTTCATGAAAAACTTCACCATTCAGGTCCTCAGACATTACTTTATAACATTAGGCAAGAATATTGGCCCTTAAATGGTCGAAATGCATGTCGTAAAATTATCCATAATTGTGTCCAATGTTTTAGAGCTAACCCTAAGTTATGCTCTCAAAAAATGGGTGATCTGCCTGAAGAAAGGGTAAATCCTGTTTTCGCATTCAATAGTACGGGTATAGATCTGTGTGGCCCATATTTTATAAAAAATAAGCATCAAAGAAAAGGGGCTCCCATTAAAATTTATGTTGCTCTTTTCGTTTGCCTTACAACTAAGGCAATACACCTAGAAATCGTCTCTGACTTAACTTCAGAGTCACTAATTGCTGCCTTGAAACGTTTTATCGGCAGACGAGGTAAATGTGCTAAAATCTTTTCAGACAATGGGAGTAATCTTGTTCGAGCTAATAAAGACTTAAAGGAATTTTTTAAATTAATTACCCAACAAGATGAAAATTTGGCAACTTTCTCCTTAAATGAGAAAATAGAATGGAAATTTATTCCTCCCAGGGCACCAAATTTTGGTGGCTTATGGGAAGCCGGGATTAAATCTTTTAAGTATTATTACAAGCGTATTATAGGTGATGCTAAACTGACATACGAAGCCTTTCAAACCATCATGATTCAAATTGAATCCATGTTGAATTCGCGTCCATTAACCCCTCTCTCGGCAGACATAGAGGATTTGGAAATTTTGACCCCTGGTCATTTTCTTATCGGTCGATCGTTAACGGCCATCCCCGAACCCTCACTGACCAACATTCAAACCAATAAATTAAATTTGTGGCAACAAACTTGTAAACTAACTCAAACATTTTGGAAATTTTGGTCTAACAATTACTTAAATAATCTACAGCAAAGGACTAAGTGGTACTTTGAAAAACAAAACGTAAAGGTAGGCGATATGGTCGTCATAAAAGAGGATAATTTGCCCCCTCTAAAATGGTTACTAGGCCGCATTACTAAAACCTATATTGGAAGGGATAATATTGTGAGAGTAGTAGATATTCGAACAAAAAATGGAATACTGAAAAGAGCTATTTCAAAATTAGCTATTTTGCCAATTAATGATTATACAATATATTAATTTCATTTTACTGCTTATATTCTATTGAAAAGAATGACAGTTTATATTATGGACATTTGTTTTATTCTTCTTTAGATATGAAAAATGGTATATTATAAAAAATATATTAAATAAATATATTCTAAAAAAAAAAAAATCTATTAAAAATTGAGAAAGGAAATAATACATAATTTTCTTAATATTGCTATAAGTTTTCCTTTGGTTTTATTTACTTACCTTGCATATATAGATTGTTTCATTTATAAGTTAAAATTGTGTTAATTATTGTTTTTATTTTTCAATGTGATTAATCTATAAATCAGTTTGTATTTCCAACATATGTTTCTATGGTTATGTCTCATGTGTAATTTTGTGTAACTTTTTGAAATTTGCATTTCAACGCCGGGCGGTATGTTGCGCCTGCGCACTCTGTAAAGTTCGCTCCTTCGTTACGGAGCCCAGTTAGTTTGTAACTCCGCTCAAGGGAGGCTGGCATCTTTCTTTACTCCCATTTTTAAAGTTTTAAATAAATGTAGTAGTGATGTTTAAATCACCTCTAGTTTGTCAAGTTTTTATTACAGTCCACTATTTAAGTATTCAGAATGTTCTTATATAGTTTTAATTCTATGATCTAACAGTGTGTAAATAAATATTTTCATATGGATATTTAGCATTAGCATGAAATTTTTTATTTAAGTTCCTTTCTTTTTTGGAGTAAAACAAAATTTTTAGTTTTTTGATAGGTTATGTGTAACTTTTAAAATTCCTTATTTTCTCACTTTCGTTTTAATTAGTTGAATTTTATTAGGATTTTTTTTATTTTGTAAATATCCTAAAACTGTATTTTTTTTTTTTTGCCCCTCCCCCCCCCACAACTTTAGTATTGGACCTATTTATCAAAATTTGAAATTTGGAATGGAACTAGCTCGGAGATTTTTCGCCAAGATTTTTACTTACGCAATTGCGATAGCCATTTCAATTCATCGCCAAAATGGAAAAAAAAATTACTTAAGATCGCCAAGGGTGTTCCATGATAAACCTGGTACTTAAAGCAACCATGGCAAGACTCGGGATAGATACCTCACCAAATCAGAAATCCCGATTTCGCACGTGCTAAGACGCTGAATTAGCAACCATATTTTAATATTTACAGTCTGACTGAATCATTTTCAAATTTATGTTACTTTTAGAGGCATGTAAAAAATGTAGGAATCTTTCAAGATTGATTATTCAATAAGCTCATATGATTTATCATTGACAGATTTATTATTACTTAGAATTATTTTGATAATGCGAAACATATCATTAAAATTTTAAAAGCATAAATGTCGTCTTCTGAACATTTAAAAGCATGGCAATGATTAATCACCGTTAAGAACTGTATACTGTAACAATGTCGCCAATATAGTTGCGATAGTACGTACACTTGCCAGAAAAAGTCTGCGTACAAATGCGCAGTAAACATTCAAGAGGGAACAAAAGCACATATAGTGACGACATTAATTTAACTTTTATTTAAGGCGTTTCTTGAACATTAAATATCAATAACAATTTGAGGAATATAACAGACATCGTTTTAAAGTAATAAAAATAAAAATTAAAAATAATACAAAAAGTTACCAGAAAAAGTTAGCGTAGAGGTACAAATAAAAAGATATTTCCAAATTAATCTTCAATTTTTATCATCCCTACGTAAATACACGCTTCAAAACAAGTATTTAGTCTTCTTAAGCAAACTTAAAATTGTATTTACAAGATTTTTTAAAGATAAATTTTGTTTGAGTTAAAATGGATTCTAAAGTAGAAGAAACTATTCCTAACGAAAGGGAAAAAAATTGAGACTAGGGAATTAAGGTAAAACCCTTCGAACAATTGGCAAGTTAGTTGGAAGAACACATTATTCTATCCAAAGAGTGATCAATAATTACAAAATATCGAAATCTGTTTTTTCAAAACAACGGAGTAGTCGCCTATCTAAGCTGACTTTCCGTTAAAAGAGGTACATCCTGAAATCCATATGTTTAAATCCAAAGCATTGCTGCATCTTAAACTGTAAATGACATTATAGAATGATTTAAAGAAAAATATTTATGAAGATATCATAGGAAAAGTTTTGAAAAAGGGTGACTATAATGGCAGTTTCCCTCGCAGTCAATGAAATAAGCAAAAACGTTTAAATTTTCAAGTGAATACGTAAATAAATCTCCTCAGCTTTGTAAAAAAGTAATATTCTCTAATGACAGCAATTTTCTATTTTTGGGATCAAAGGATGTAAAATGGTGGGGAGAAAATAGGGTACGGCTTTTGAGAAGCAAAACCTTGTGTCTACAGTTAAAAACGGTGGAGGTGACGTAATGATGTGTGTGGGTGGGGGGGGGAGGGGAGGACACCAAGTGGAATAGGTCGGTTAACTTTAATGGCCTTCCCATTAGATCACATGGGATATCTAAATATATTAAAAGAAAATTTGAAACAGACTGCACAAGATTTGAACCTTGAAGATGACATTTGATTCCAACAGGGCAATGATCCCCCAACGTAAAGTTCTCGATGTTGCACAATTTCAAAAATCGCTTGCATTGTTTTCCACAAACGCCAGACTTAAAGCACATCAAACACTTATAGCACATATTGAAATGCAAGATTCGGTAACATAACATAATTCGAAAGGAATACTGAAAAGTATGATTATAACAGAATGTAATTATATTTCACCTGAGAAAACCACCTGAGAAGTCCAATCTATGTCTAAACGACTTACAAAGGTTCTTTGATATA
Organism: Salticus scenicus; assembly: GCA_963930645.1. Taxonomy (NCBI): domain Eukaryota; kingdom Metazoa; phylum Arthropoda; class Arachnida; order Araneae; family Salticidae; genus Salticus; species Salticus scenicus. The sequence goes on from OZ005653.1 coordinate 81,404,317, forward strand.
AAAGTTATCAAACTAGATATTAATGTTTAACTGAAAGTCCATGGAGATTATTTTTTGAAGACTTTTTTCCTTTCTACGTAATTTTTCTCTATGGTAATTTCTTGTGTTATTTTTATTTGTTATTGTTATAACTTTAAAACAATGTATGTTATATCTCTGAAATTGTTATTGATAGTTACTAAATTGTTCAGGAAAGACCTTAAATAAAAATTAAATTACTATCGTCACTATCCCGTATATCAAATATTCTTCCGTAGGAGCTTCCATGGTAAGTCCTAGATTTCCCATATTCCTCCCAGCATATTCCGTAGGAATGCAAAATGTCCGTCGTAGCAACCTCCGTAGGAACATCGTTATTTCGTAGCTCCCGAGAACTACCTCTGTCAAATCATTTCTAGAAATACCAAATTATATTTTCCCCCAGATTTCCGAAACATGGCTGTTCTTCCCCCAGGAAGAATCCGGGAGGTTCAGGACATCACAGGGAGCGATGTAGGAAAATCATTGTTATGTGGGATAGTATGCTTTTGTTTCCTCTTGAATGCTTACGGTGCATTTGTACGCAGACATTTTCTGGCGAGTGTAAGAACTTTAAAGCTGTGCCATCTTTTCAAACCTTCTTTGGTTAGTTTTTTCAATAATTTCAAAATTATATAAGCACTATTTCAACCTAGGCAACGCCGGGTAGATCTGCTAGTATAATATATTTATTTACAAAAAGGGGAAGACGGGTGGCTTTATGAACAGAGCTGTTTGATAGAGGTATCGGCAGTTATATCTTATTCCAGATCTTGAAAAAGAAAACTTTGTTTTCGTTTGTTTTTTCCAAATGGAATTTTCCGAAAAATGAAGCAATCAGTAAATCATTGATTTGGACATGAACGTATTCAAAATTGTTTGAATGTTTCTTTATGGATATTTTTTGCCCATGTGATTCGTTAACTACCTACGGATTAAAGCGGATTCCGAACCATTCCGAACCATCTTTGCCTCAACCCGGATCAGAATGACTTGTAGGTTGGTCCAGAACTCTATTTGGTAATTTTCTTTTAGTGATTATGCCGTAATGCGATTGTCGGAAATGGTTGCTATGGGTTCCAAATATACACAAAAGAAACCAGGTTTTTCAAAATGGCGTCTATTTTGTAAAATACACAAATAAATTAAGTCTATTTTTAATATTAATAAAACAAATATTCAAAATTAACTTACCTCACTTTGTATGAAAGAACAACTGCATGAGGTTCTATACTGCGAGGGTCATCAGTATGCATAAATAAATATATATATATACTTTCCGTACATTTATACAGTCGGTAACAAAAGTGTCCGAAAACTAGCAAATATTCCTATATAAAAAAAAGTACACTTCATACGGTTTTGTTAAACAAATCTTTATCGAATCATGTTCTTACACTGACTAAGAACAGGATTCGACAAGGATTTATTTAACAAAACCGTACGAAGTGTACTTTTTTTACATAGGAATTTTTGCTAGTGTTCGGACACTTTTGTTACCGACTGTACCTTTTAAATGCTTTACAATCGCCGAGAAAATACGATTATTAAAACTAGATTTCTTAACCCACATTTTCTCAAAAATTCCAAAAACATTTTACTTTCTCTAAACAATTCACTCGGAAAAATTCTAATACAATCACCTGCTTTTCCGGAAATAGGCCTATCTTTCGTTAAATAAAATAGCGAAAATGGAATAGAATGCTGAATATTTAAATATCGATCAAGTTATCTTCATAACTGGAATGCTGCTTGAAATTCTCATCAAAAATAAACAACAAACAGATTGCCATATCATGTTGCAAAGACTCCAGAACGACATCGTTATCGTTCAAAACAGTGTCAAAAAATCCCTAATAGGGTTTGGACCATCCGGCAAGTTGTAACCAAGAATCTTAACCCTCTACCAGGCAATTAAACCGAAGAGAGCTAACTCATTTTACAGTAGACACTAAGTGGTTCCGTACTCAAAAGATCAGATAACTTAATTTATGTCTTTTATGAATTGATAATTAAATCATAAAAAAGAAAGAGTTATTAAAGAAAAATAATATCTCTAATAGTAGATACCGTCTAATTTTAGCAATATATATATTAAAATGTACATATATTTAGAAATGTCTATTTATAGATTTAAACCTTAACATGTCGAAAACGATTTAAAGTGCCAAAAAAAGCGTATAAAATGAAACTTATGGAAGAATGGCAAAGACACTTTAAAAGATCGAAAATATACAGGATGCCTTAGTACCACATTTAAAAATTTGTAGATGGAGTTGAGTGTATTCCAACGAATCGGAGTCTTATAGCAGAGATGGGCCAGATACGCTTTCCTGCCGCAGTGGTGTACACAGAAACATCAGAAATAAAATGACACCACTTAAGTAATTATTCGTTTTAATAATAAGTGTACATGAACAAAAGAACATGGGTAAAAGACAGTGTTCGGAGTTTCGTTCGGCAACTTCAGTACAACACTTATATTGACTATTAAAATTGATTTACATTTATGATTAAAATGAATGATGACCCAAGTAGTGTTTTTTAAATTTATTTATGGTGTTTCTGTGTTAACAGGCATGTGAAAAAGGGATTTCTGATCCTGGATTGTTATATATAATTCTAGAGATGAACTCTACCCCTTTTAGAAGTTCTGAAGCATGGTGCAGAGACGTTCTGTATATTTTAGTTAAAGCTTACGAAATGACACTAAATACTAGCTGGAGTTGCTTTTGTTCAAGAAAATTATTTGTACAGTTTCGCTCACTGCTTTTGATCGTTATTTTTCATGATCATTACACAGGTTAAATTAATTTTTGCATTATCTCCCAAGAATGTGCCATTAATCTCTCTCTCTCTCTCTCTCTATATATATATATATATATATATATATACAGGGTGGTAATAATTAAACTTCACCTATAAAAAGCATCCTACAGCGTAAACGGGTGAACGGAATGCAACGAAACGGAATTTGGTATATAGACTATACATGATATGCGATCACGGAATTGCGAAAAAAAAAAATTAGTTCCGAAATGTCCACCAGATTGTGCCTTTTCCAGAAAAACATTTAAATGTAAGAAAAAAATAACAGTACGCTGTTTGAGAAAAAAAAAAAAAAGAAAAGAAAAGAAAGAAAAAGAAAGAAAAACAGTTCAGTTTTCAGAAACAAGAATAGGTTAGGACAAAATTGTACAAGAGGAGCAGTTGTTAATCGTCTCTAGGACGATCTAGGGAAAGGTGCTCAATGTGATCACATGGATAAACCTGTAAAATTCCAAGCCGATGACCAGTGTGTTCAACAGCTGATCGTAAATGATCAGTTGTGATGCTTCGCAGATGAAGCATTATGGAGTTCTTTAAGTCATGCAACGTCGCAATATTCCCACGATACGCCGCACCACATAATTCTTGTTTTGGATTATTAACATTGTTTCTGTACATTTGGATTGCTAACATTTTTTCTGCTAGTTACCATGCTAAATTATCCAAGGTATTTGAACCGTAAGTTCCCTGTCCAACTTTAGTTGAAGTTGACTCAGAATTTAAAAAGTTATCATTATTATAAATTGTCAAGTGATAGCCTGATTTTAAGTTGTACCTCTTAATTTATACCATCCGCACTTTATTAAAATTTTCGGATGAAGTTTATTAATTAATTTGGATGAGACCCTTAAAAGTTCTATGTGTATATCAAAATTCAAGCAAACCGAATCTTAAATACGCCTTTTACCATGTGAATCTGAAATTTTCAAGTGGCTTCCACTTGAAAACAAAATGGCTTGCAACTTGGTTAACAAATTCATTGAAATTATTTATAAGATACATTGGCTGTCCATATTTAGTTCGATTTTGAGTATTATTTCAGAAATCATCGGATTATAAATTTTCGAGTAGTAGCTTGATTTCGAGTGACTCCGCTTAGTTTAAGAGGTCCGCCACTTTGTTATAAATGGCGGATAAATTTCAGTAATAACTTGGTTGAAACCCTTTTATGGTCTATGTATACATTAAAATTCAAACAAATTCGGAATACACTTTTTACAATGTGAATTTGAAATTTTCAAGTGCTCTCCACTTTAAAACAAAATGGTGGAGCAACTTGATTGACAAACAACTTATCCAAAATATTTATAAAATAACTTTACTGTCCAAATTTGGCTCGATTTGGAGTAATATTTAGGAAGTTACCGTAATTTTAAATTTTCAAGTGGTTGACTGATTTCAAGTGGCCCCGCCTAATTTAAGATATTCGCCACTATATTAAAAATTGCTGATAAAGTTCATTATTAAACTTGTTTGAGACCCTTATGTGGTCTATATTTACACCAAAATTTACAAGCAAATCCGGCCTTAAATACGCTTTTTACAATGTGAATTTGAAATTTTGAAGTTGCAGCCACTTAAAAAAAAAAAAGAAAAAAAAAATAATAATAATAATAAAAAATTATACAGACACGACATTATTTCATTATTTAAAACATGAAAATCTGACATTGACAGATTTTAATTTAGTGCCAGAGGCCTACTGCTAAACTTGTTAATATCGACAAATTCTTCTTTAGTTAATTCGTGACGATCTAAATTCCATGATAAAGTTTTCATTAAATCAAACCAATGTGTTTCAGCTGCAGATACTGTAACAAATAACGTTGGAAGTCCAAACTGTCTTAGAGCCGCAAAACAACGTTTTTTCTCTTTTTCCCAATGAGGGTGAGGTGTGCCTTGGGGGGGACTCATGTCAAAGGTGTGCCTTGGGGGGGGGACTCATGTCAAAGTTGTACCTTGGGGGGGACTCATGTCAAAGTTGGGCCTTGGGGGACTCATGTCAAAGTTGTACCTTGGGGGGACTCATGTCAAAGTTGGGCCTTGGGGGGACTCATGTCAAATTTGTACCTTGGGGGGGATTCATATCAAAGTTGGGCCTGGGGGGGACTCATGTCAAAGTTGTGCCTTGGGGGGACTTCATTCAATAAATCCCTATTCAATAAACCGACTGAAATAGGCCCTTAGCACTATTAAGAGTGACGTATAAAAATTTCACAACGCTGTACCGACTGAAATAGGGGTACCTTGGGGGGGACTCATGTCAAAGTTGGGCCTGGGGGGGGACTCATGTCAAAGTTGTGCCTTGGGGGTACTTCATTCAATAAATCCCCATTCAATAAACCGACTGAAATAGGCCCTTAGCACTATTAAGAGTGACGTATAAAAATTCGACAACGCTGTACCGACTGAAATAGGCCTCTAGCACTAAAAAGGCGGAGCAACTTGATTAATAAACACTTCCAAGATAATTATAACATGTGTTTGCTGTCCAAATTTGATTCAGTTTGGTTTATTATTTCGGGAGTTATTGTGAGGACAAAATTTTCATTATATATATATAGATAGATAGATAGATAAACGAAGTGATTGCAATAAGTCGATTTCTAAAGAAATCAACCTAAAATTGAGGTTGAACCATATTATGGCATTACTTATAAATTTACTCCATATAGTGGTTCAAGTTCGAATGAAATTTTTAACACTACTTTGATATTAAAACATTAAAATATAATTAAATAATTTCATCTGCAGTACTGGAAATGAATGCCGAACTTTATGTTTTATTTTTCTGAAAATTATTACTAAATAATTTATGATATAGTTATAAATTTCAAAAATTACATTTTAAATAATATACAATTTTTAAGCAGCTATAGTTTGGAAATTTATATATCCTACTAGAATAAACTAATCTAAATGATATCATCGTTAATAAAATATTTTAAAATGAAATGCGATATTCTCCAAACAAGATTATGTAATTCATTACATGCTGAGTTTAAATAACATTCCTAAATATTGTTGCGTACTTGGGGGTTCGTGAGTTGTCCGAGAATGAAAGGCAAAACTTACAAAAATTCAGTAATTTATTCACAGAAAGTTCCAGAAAAATACAGGTCTATAAACCAAGTATCAGCTTCAATTCAACCAGTAAACACAGCTTAAACAACAGCTGTCAATAGCAAATCCACAGTACAAACTGTATAGCAATAACACTTGAAGCAAGTCTGTTTCAAAGAGGCTCAAAGCAATGCAACATTGACAGAAGCTGATCTCAGACTGAACTGAACTGACTCTCCTTGGTGAAGAAAAAAGCCTTTATATACCCCTGTAGAAAAGTGTGGAAAGTTCCAGAAATTTCCGTATCTCATCAGCCAATGAGATTAGAGCTTCCATATTTGGTATATCCCTAAAAAGGATTTTCTCGCCAACGTCGCCGAAAAATCGCCAAGGTGGGGAAAAGTCGCCAAATTTCGCGCCAAATCCATTACCTGCCGTATTGGGTCTTTTTAATGCGTTTTTAAGGGGAAATAAGGCTATTTTAATGCTAAAACGACTAAAAATGCACTAAATTAGCACTTTATCAACTTACTAAACCTCTTTGAAAGAATCTGTACAAAAATAAACACAATTATTTACAATTTTGTAACAATATATTATTAATTCGTACTTACACTTTTTGAAAGAGAACAACCAGCAACAATAACAACAACAAAAATAATAAAAATGAACATTTTAAATTTTCTGGATTTATCATTAAATTATTTTAGCTGAATATAATGTACTGAAATATTATGAGTTATAAAGATATTCGCATTTTATCTATTGTTGTTCTTTATCTATTATAACAGAACACAATAAAAATATATTGTTAAGCATAAATTTGTTTCGACGTGAAATGCGATCTGTCAGACACAAACGTTTCTGACAACTGACAACTTTAATCTATATAACATACCTAATAAGACTAATAAATCCTATTTATACTATTGAGGAAAAAAAACCATTTTTCGTAAATACTGGATTCATTACAAAATGATTTTTGTTGTATATATGCAATAAAAAATAATTATGAATTCTAAAGATATTCATATTTTATCTGTTATTGCTAATTTTTTTTTTATAATAGAACTCAATAAATAAATATATCATTTATCATAATTTTGTTTCAACATGAAATATAATATGTCAAATTCAGTTTTCGAAATATATTGATAATTCGTGCTTACACTATTGAAAATAAAAGGAATTTTATTTTTCTATTTCTGAATTTATTACTAAATTGTTTTATTTGTATATAGTGCATTGAAAATACTTTTGATTTCTAAAGAATGTTATATTTTAGGTATTCCTTTTCTGCTGTAATAAAATATAATAAAAGATATATTTAGGCATAAATTTTTGTGAAAATGAAATACTATGCGTCAAAAACGCACGTTTATGATATAATATTAATCTAAACATTATTCCAAATAATTCGTACTTATACTATTGGAAACAAACTATTAAAAAAAAGGAGTTTTTTCTTTAATTCTAGATTTATTACTAAGGGATTTTAGGGACGCGGTAGCCCAGTCGGTAGAGCGCCGACCTCGTAATTGGAAGATTGCGGGTTCGGTACTCGAGCCGGCCAAAGACCGTCGTGTACACTAATGGTGGCTGGTGCACGTAAAATCTGTCGTGGCCGCAATGTCCTCCATGTTCCCATCAAAAATTATACCTCTGGGGGTCACCGAAGCGGGAGAGCCATCCCTTCCGTGGAGGATCAAAATTGCGATGGCATGTCTCCGGACCACCTCTAGGGGTGAGTCCCAGACCGTCGCCAAATTGCCCATCTGCGCAGCACTAGTGCGACGTAAAACCCAACCAACCAAATAAGGGATTTTAACTGTTTATAGTGCAGTAACAATATTGGGAATTCTAAAGACTTTTTTATTTTAGCTATTATTGTCAGGTTTTAATAAAAGAAGTTAATACCATTACGCATACTTTTTTTTTTCTTTCTTCTTTATATATAAGGAGAAAATATCCTATTCGTGAAAATTTTCATTATCCGGTTTTCGATGTATTTGCGTGTTTTAAGAAATCCTGAGCATGATGTGGTCATTTTTTGGAAATGTCTGTTTGTCAGTTTTTCACTGTGTTAGTGTGAGTGTATCATAAATTTGTTGACGCTGCATCTCGTGGACCTATGAACTAAATTTAACTATACAGGGTGACAAGAAATAACTCGGACACACATGATGCATTATAACTTTAATGCTAATGAAAATATTACGACCAAACTTCATTAAATATTTTATCTATTATATTTACAAATTTTCAAAGTAGCTACCTTTAGCCTTAATACAGAGCTTTAAACGTGTCACAAAAATTTTCGGCTATGGGCCGCAACTCACTTACTGATATTTTATCCCATTCCTTGCATAAGAATTCCTTTACGGATGCCAAAGTTTTATGAGGTTTAGCACACACCCTTGCCTCCAAGATGGACCAAACAGCATAATCCATTGGGTTGAAATCTGGGGAATACGGTGGCCATTCTTGAGCTCCAGTGTAGTCAGGAAAATTTGTCTTGCACCAATCTTGAGTGCCTTTAGCTCTGTCTGCAGGTGCGGAATTCTGTTGGAAGGTCCATCTTTTGTTTCCAAAGAACTTTTACAATCAAGGTAAGACAACATCTTCCAAAATGAGTTTGCGATAATGGGAGTTACAGATATTTGGTTTGAAACTTCTTCCAAGTTATTTCTTGTCACCCTGTACTTGGTACTTACTTGGACCTTGAACTGAAAAAGTGCGTATTAAATTTTAAAATCAATGGCTTCACATGTGGTTCTGCTTTTTTTCATAATTTTTAATATGTCAGTATAAGACAAAATGGCGTATAAATGTACATAATGAGAGTTACTTTTAACGAATGATTGTAAAATTAATATGGATTACTGATAATGGTAGTAGTTATCTAGAAGAAAATGCGTGCATGTCGAAGCAATGCTCTTTCCCCAAGGAGCACACATCCGTGAATGTAAATATTCAATAAGGGTATCTTTCAAAAGAATTCACGAATATTTTTAAAACGTATGGTTGAATCATAGATCTTGAATAACTTAAAAGAAATTTATCGAAAAGATTTTTTATTATTATTTTAAGCACAAAAAAAAAGCGCATATCTTCTGATGTCGGCCTAAAATTGACTTTCTTTTAGTATTTAGTATTATACATCTGTGAGATAAAAATCGTCTATATTCATCATGGAAATTAATCATAATAACCATGAATTTAAAAAATAATTTGTATTGCATGGATTTGTATAAGATAATATAGAAGGAAGTCTTGTGGTGTATACAACATAATAGTTTCCATAAGAAATCTAATGTATTAAAGGTAGATATTTCTGACATCTCAACCGTTTAATCCAAATAATACTCCGAAATATATTGATATATCCTACTCACACTACTGCACGAAAAAACTTATTTATAGTGGACATGAGAAAACTTTCTTCTATACTTTCCTATACAAATTCAAATAGCACAAATTATTTGTTATTTATTTATTTTTTATCCATTATGAATGCAAACGATTTTCATCTCAAAGAAATATTGCACTAAATGTCCAATGGAAGTGAACTTTTCCCTAGCAAATGACATTTGCAATATAGAAGCGCCATGTTATCGGCGGGCATGAACCCAAATTATTCAGCATGGTATCTCATAATGGCTTTTCATATATCAAGTTTTGTTCGATTATACGCATTGGAACTTGAGCTATAATTCTCATTTTAATTGCAAAAATTGCTGTATAGCAATGCCACCTGTAAAGCGATTGGTACCAAAAGTTGATACACAAAAATTTATGTCAAGATGCATGATGTCGATATATATTTACATGCAAATCTGTGCAGTAGTTCCAGAGATATAATTGCCATAAAAGTTTTGTTACAGACAAAGAGAGAGAGATAGGCATCTTCTAAAAATGGTCAAATCGTGTTCTGGACTTATCAAAATATGTAAATCCGTCGAAAATCAGAAGTAGAAAATTTTTACGAATCCAATACTTTCTTTTGTTGAATATATAAGAAAGTTAAAAAAAAAGTGCTATATTCATTACTAAATCATTTTAAAAGTATATAATGAAATAAAATTATTACGAATTCTAAAGATATTGTCATTTTAGTTTCTGTCATTATTCTGTTTCTTTTATAATAAAACTCAATACAAGAATATCGTTAAGCATAAATTTGTTTCAACATAAAAAGTAATATGCCAAAAACAGACGTTTCTGACATTTGACGTGTTTTATCTAAATGCAACGCAGTATATTTAGACATAATTTTCTTTTAATACGCGAAATAAAGGGCGAAAATTTTTCTCTTGCTCAAAGATGCACTTTACTGTTTTTAATATATTTGTGATTATAACAATATGTTGAGCAAAAATAGGTTATAATGGAACTCGTTAAATTATAATAAAATTCTTTGAGATATTTTAATTTAATTTGTTTCAGCACGACGTGTGATGCATAACAAATAAAGATCTCTTTGGGTTAGATAGTATTTATATAACCTAACATTTTTGAGTGTTTACTTTTACATGCTTGAGAAGAATTGAAGCCTTTTTTTTTATTTATTTATTATTAGATGTTTTTTAATTGAATTATTTTAAGTATGTGTACAGACGTAGATAATTAAAATTAAAGTAATACAATAGTTCAAAAATTATCTTAATTTCTCTATTACGATGTATATTTTAATTAGCTATTGATATTATTTATATGATTATTCGCTATAAAAATCTATTATGTTTTTTAAAAAAGCGTAATATCACCTTAGTACATATTATAGAAAATATTTACTTGATTAATCAGAAAATTTTTAAGTTAAATTAGTATATATATTAAGTATATTAATGAATTTAAGATCAGTATTTTTCTAACAATAAAATACAAAAAAGAAATAAAGAAATAAAGAAAAATACAAAATACAAAAATACAAAATGATATTTATGAAGATAATTGAAGGAAAATGAAGAAACACCACACGGTTTTCTTAGATTTTACACTTACCCGTTACACAATTTAAACTTTAAATGTAACTTCGGAAATAAATCCAGCTTAAAATACGTCTTGTTATTTATTTTAAAGGCTTGTTATTTATTATGAAAGTTGAAAAAAAAATATCTTTATGACTTCAGTTAAAAAAAAAGAAAGAAAGAAAGAAAATAAAAATAAAAATAAAAATAAAATAAAATAAAAATAAAGAAATAAACACATTTATGAATTTGATTGAATTCGATCAATATTTACGGTTAAGTCGAAGACCTGCAGTAGCAAAAAGATTATGCAAAAATTGTCATGAACATTTTTCAACTTTGATGGAAAGTGTTAAAGAGATGATTTACGTGAACTTACAATATTTCTAAGACAAACTATACAAAAAACGTGATTATTAATTTAAAAAAAGTTAATTATATTTTTACTACACCTAAGAATTCATTGATTAAAAACAAGTTATTATTTCTGCGCAATTTTAGAAACCTTTCCAACATTAAAAATGAAAAAAAAAAAAAAAAAAAAGAGATATATATTTGATTTGTTTGGTTCATTGCCAATTTTCGGTTATAAGTATGACATGATGTGTGACGTTTATCAGATTTTGAAATATTTTCTTCTAAAAGAATTTTAGTATATCTATTGATATCTGTCTCATAAGTGTCTGAAAACTTTAAAACTAGGTCGTTGGTATAGTAAATAGTAAAATAATCACTATACTATTTTAAACATTTCTAATATCTCCGCTTAATCATTAGATAAAAATTAAAATCTGAACGGTTTTATCTTAGGTTTATCGATAGAAATCCATGTATATTATTTTAAAAATGAATTAGTTTATCTTTTTTTTTTTTTTTTTTTTTTTTTTTTTTCTTCTTTCATCCCTCTTTTTTTTATTATTAAATCAATGTCTTAGAGTATATAGAAATATAATTTTTATCAAAAATAGTTTAAAATTTTGTAATTAAAAATGTAAAGATATAAAAATCTAACAAATGCTCATTTTAAAGAAAAGGTATTTAAAGGATATGTTTGCAGTTTTCTGTAAAACTAACTCTTCTGATGTTACAATATTTTAATTTTGTTTTATTAATTACATTTAAAAATACATTTTTTAAAATATTAACTCTTTTTTTGATCAGTGGTAACATGGTGGTACTGGTGTAAATTTAACAAATCTGCGAAAATGTGGGGAAATCAGTAAATAAAAATATCAATTTTTAGAAAAATTAAGTTGCAATTAATACTTCTTATTCATCAATTCGACCTCTCGATCTCATTTTAATTTTCTTCTATATTCAATCGAAAAAAAAAAAGTATTCAATTCATAAAAATTTTCGTCGTCTGGAGTTCGATGCATTTACAAGTTTTGACAAGTCCAGAACACAGTTCAACCATTTTTAGAAAATACTTGTTTGTTTTCTGCGTTTGTGTATCACAAAAATTTTATAGCAATTCTAGCTTAAGAATTAGTTCATAAATTTTTATATAAGTCGACATTCAATTGATACGAATCAGTGTTTGCCAAATTTAGATGTAAATTGCCCGACATTTGGCGGTACTGTACTACGATATATCCAATTCAATGGAGGGTTATATCGCAGCTTCTGTTCTATATGATTGACGAAACTTGATATGTAAAAGAACCATTTTTAAATACTATACATTACTATATTAGTACTACAATAATAATACTACAATAGAGTACAAAAATATTTCCTAAGATAATCCTAGATTGTTCCATAAAGTAACTGAAAATGGCGTGCTATAGACTGATGTAGGAGTGACATTTCGATTTCCATTGGTAGATCTATGAATGTCTGACGGACCATTTTTTATCTATCGAAAGAACGTCACAATACCTTTTTAACAAACACCTCTGTGCTATCTGGGTACACCTCAGCTTTTATGGTGTATAAATTCGCCACAATTGAAATGGGAAATAACCATTACGGAAACGAACGTTTATTATTTTTGGTGAATATATGCCAACGGTTGATGGCTCTGTTACTCTCCGTCTGCGATTTTTTACATAGCTATTTTAATTTATACGTATGCATTTATTGTTTAAAACTTTACCAATGTCCATATGTAGAATATATATTGAGAGACCCTGTGCTTAATATTTTAACCATGTTTACTAGTATCCGACTCTGTTATTTAGAGTGACATAGAAGAAAGGTTTATGGATAGTTAACACGGATTGGATAATCAGAAGATGGATAGTTAACATGCTAGCAGATTATTTTTGGATGCTGCATAGAGAGCCCCCTCTCCCCCCCTTAACGCCATCTAGCCGTGCGCAAGAGAAAAATTTCTATTGGAATCTTTTACGTAATGAAACACATTTAAAAGGCAATGTTAGCCTATTTTAATGTATTCATAGATAATTAATTAATTATTAATTTTTACACAGAAGCTGTAATAATAATTAGTTACAGCCTCTGTGTAGGGATTCGTTGTTGGTCTTGTTTGATGTTACCTGTTAGCATTTTGTTTAGGTTCTGCGGTATTCGTGAGAGCTGTTGAATGAAAATTCTTACCATTGTCTTGGTAGGAAACTGAGGTTGAAAGCTGTTCACCATAAGGAAATTCTTCAGTCTTAGAGTCATCATTGAGAAAGGCCAAGCTATGAAAAAAAAAAAAAAATTAAACAGAGATTATTTCTTCATGCAGATTTAAATTATGGTAGATAGTGCACATTGTAAAGACGGTGATGTTCGTGATATGATGAAATTTCGTGAAGTTAGAGGGATTAAAAGTGTACATCACAGGTCACAACAAACATAAAGTCCATATAATATATTAAAAGAGTGCCACTTGACAAAAACAAGAGAAGCCATTTCCAACAAAGCAGTCTTTTATTCCTATGCCATTAAATGACATGAATTATCAAGAAGGCACATACGTGATCCCCGTAGGATTTACTGGCTAGAGAGAGGGAGAGCAAGGTTTGGGCAGAAGTTTCTTAATCCAGTAACCAAGCGATAGTGATCGTTTGAAATTGCGATAGTGATCGTTCTGAATTGCATTCGCCAATTCAAACCCAAACTTAACAGACCAATGCCAAATAAAGCGCCAAAAGAATGTTTTAAATGGTCAATTTAAAAAAAATTAATCCGTTATCCAGAAGACAAAGAAAAGTTTGGCAGCATAAAGTAGGACAAACATAATTACTTTTTATCAGTGTCAGGAATATGTCATTAATAATTTATTTGTTTTTTTTTATTATTATTATTGGAAGAAACGAACTCAGCATCTCTTGATGACTTTGAGACTGAAAAACATTCAGTAAGAGAGCAAAAATCCCCGAAAAGGAAATATATTTCGCAATTTCTGTTTATATTCGAAAGAAATTTAGACAAATAAATTATTTTATTTATATGATTAAATTAGATTTTGAAACCTAACGTTGTTTAAGAAAGGGAAAATATAGTTATTTACAAATGTATAAGTCCCTTAATAAAAATAAAAATTAAAATAAATAGAGATTGACTTTTATAAAAGAATGAATTAATTTTAGATAACATTATAGAATAGATGTTCTTTTTTTATTGGAATAAATTACATTTAAAATTAGGTTTAATTTGTTAAATGAATTAATAATTTTTAATTATTCTTAATAAATTGAATTTTTTATTTTACATTACAACTGAATTATTTAGAAATGAATCAAATATTTAAAAACATATGTGTGAACTTGTTCACATACCTATACATACACTCCCCACTAGTAAGAAGGCAACACTTTAGCTCCATGTTGGCAGAAAGAAGTTGTGTGCCAACTAGCCTCTTATACCAGCTAACCCCAGTCTCCCCTACTTTATGAAAGTAAAATAATCTTTAAAAAAGGAATAAATCTTTTAAAAATTATTATTATCCAGATACTTAATACAATTTTGCTTATTTTACACTTTTTCTTCTTATGTATCAAATATATTTCACATTAATAATATATTACGTTTACGTAATATAATAATATATAATGTCATATATTGATATAACAACATTCTTTATATTAAATTATTCATAGTATTCTTTCATATTTTCGTATTTAGGTTTCCAGAGAAAAACAGAATAGCCCTTTATCTCAAATATATACGGTCTATACGTGCTCATCCATTACCTTAATAACAAAATCAAAAGTCACCTGCTGGGCGAATAAATGTCGAGATGAGTTTTATTGTCCATTAGCTGAATGAGAGAGCTGCATTATTCCTACAAAATGCCTATAAACATGCCTTAAAGAACTTTGGGCGTAAAATATGTGAATTTGAAGTGAAAAGAAAAAATAATACATGGACACCAGGGAACATATTTTAGTATTATTCGTGTAATTTTGTGTTTAAAAAAAAAGGACTTTCTTAACTTTAAAAACACAAATCGCATAAATAATGTAATTAGGTTTAACAAAAGTAGAAAAGTCATTGCATTCTTCCAGAAATTCTGTATGAACATTTTAAAAGACGCCTGAATTGATTTACAAATTTTATTTATCAAAGATATTTTTATATTTTTCTTTGTAGAAATAACTATAATTATTAAATTATGATTATAAGGATCACATAAGTTTATTCTGATTAAAAATTAGTAAGAAATACTGAAAGATCAACATGATCGGGAATGTAAATGGTTAGAAATGCAATCTTTCAGACGATTTTTAATAAATTTTAAATGATATAATTTTATCGAAATAGCTAATAAATAATTAAAACACTATTAAGTAATAATCTTAACAAATATATTTATTTTTACCTACATACAGCAAATAATGAAATTATTAGTTTTTTTTTTTTTTTTTTTTTTTTTCTAATTTATAATAAGATACTGAATGAAATGACTTTGAATGTCCGACATATAAATTAATAAACTCACACTTTTCCCTGTTGATTTAGTCGCTGGTGTAGTTAAGGGACCAACCATAAACTGAAGAAAAGCACAGATACTTTGGATCACCCTGTGTTATAAAAAGCTACAAATAAGTTGTAACTTTAACACATTGTTCAACTTACTATTTAGAATATTTCTAAGCTTTTATGTGAGAAATACACGATTATTTTACAAACACACATATATACTATATATATATATATATATATATATATATTTCCAAAATGAATAAATTTTTTGGCAAGTTTTTTGGTTATAACAAGAATAGATATCAACAAAATTTTACAAAACTTGCGAAAATTTTGAGAAAACATTATAGAAACTTCATATTGACACATAAAATTCCCACGTGTAATATTCATTGAGATAGGAGCATTTTTAGTAAATATATTGTTGCGTACTTGGGGGTTCGTGAGTTGTCTGAGAATGAAAGGCCAAACGTACAAAAATTCAGTAATTTATTCCCAGAAAGTTCCAGAAAAATACTGGTCTATAAACCAAGTATCAGCTTCAATTCAAACAGTAAACACAGCTTAAACAACAGCTGTCAATAGCAAATCCACAGTACAAACTGTATAACAATAACACTTGAAGCAAGTCTCTCTCAAAGAGGCTCAAGAGCAATGCAAGCACTAGCGAAGCTGGCTGAAGACTGAACTGAACTGCCTGCCCTTGGCGAGGAAGCGCTCCTTATATGCTGTTCCATGGAGCCCAGATTTTTCGAGAAAACTCTAGAAAGTGGTCAACCAATCAACTTACAGCTTCCATATTTGGTATATCCCATATAAGGATTTTCTCGCCAAGGTCGCCAAAAAAATCGCCAAGGTGGGAAAAAGTCGCCAAATTTGGCGCCAAATCCATTACGTGCATTACTGGGGCTTTTTAATGCGTTTTTAAGGGAAAATAAGGCTATTTCAACGCTAAAACGACTAGAAATGCACAAAATTAGCACTTTATCAACTTACTAAGCCTCTTTGAAAGAATTTATACAAAAATAAACACAATTATTTACAATTTCGTAACACTGCCCCCCTCCCAAGGACTGCACGTCCCGGGCAGTGCAACCCTTGGTCAAGAGGCGAAACTAAACAAATTTACACAATCTAAAACACAAAAACTAAGTTGCACATAAAGATAACATAGAAATATAAATTAAGTGGGAAATATTTACAAAATTCACAAATATGTACAAATATTTATATACAAATATTTACAGTGCGCATGCGCAAATTTTACAAGTATTTACATTTTAAATTTTAATTTTACCGTTACTTGTGGTACTTGGCTAGCCTATTATAGTGCACCACCTTCGGTTTTGATGAAGGTGTTTTAGTGATCCGCACCACTACATCATTCAGCCTTTTTAAGACTGTGTATGGTCCGTCCCAGTTGCACTGTAGCTTGGGAGAGAGTCCTTTGCGTCGAACAGGATTCCACAACCAGACCTTCTCTCCTTCCTGAAACTCATGTTGCGTAGCCTTTAGATCGTACCTTGTCTTCATTTTCTCCGATGCAATGTGAATTCGCTCCCGAGCAAAGTTGTGAACGTCCTCAAATCGTGCCTGGAGATCTTGGATGTACTCCTCGGGCGATGAAGGCGCATCGGGTGGACAACCAAACAGGAGATCACAAGGGAGACGAAGTTCACGTCCAAACAGCATCTGGGCTGGAGTATAGCCGGTGGTTTCATGGACAGCACTTCGATAAGCCAGCAGGAACAATGGCAACTTCAAGTCCCAATCTTGCTGGTTCCTTGATACTAGAAGGGAGAGGTTATTCAGGATGGTACGATTGAACCTCTCGACCATGCCGTCCGACTGGGGATGTAAGGGTGTTGTCCGGGTTTTGTCTATGCCGAGTAGTTCACACAGTCCTTTGAAAACATCAGAGGTAAAGTTCCTACCTTGGTCGGTATGAAGTTGTAGGGGCGTGCCGTACCTTGACACCCATTGCTGCACTAGGACTTCTGCGACTGTGCATGCCTCTTGATTGGGAATGGGATATGCCTCAGGCCACTTGGTGAAATAGTCCATCACGACGAGGATGTATTTATTTCCACTGGAGGTCCGTGGCAAAGGACCCAAGATGTCGATTGCAATCCGTTCAAATGGTGCTCCCACGTTATACCGTTGCAGTCTTCCTCGACTTCGCTTCTGCGGGCCTTTACGTGCCGCACAAGCACCACAGGATTTACACCATTTCTCCACATCCTCCTTTGCCTTGCACCAGTAGAAGCGTTCCCGAACTTTCTGCAGAGTCTTCATTACCCCAAAATGGCCTCCGGTAGAGCTACTATGCAGTTGTTCTAAAACAGCTGGAATTTTTGATCTTGGTAATAAAATCTGCCATCTGAAGATTTTTCCATCATCAGATTCCCACTTTCTGTATAATACGCCGTTTCTGATATGAAGAGAGTCCCAAAGTGCCCAATAACTTTTCGTAATGGGACTAAATCTGGAAATGTCCTGCCAGATAGGTCTGTTGCTGGTCGTCTCCTTCAGCTGTAATATTGGCTTTATGTCAGGATCTTCCAACTGGGCTTTTCTAAGTTCTTCGTCACTCCATGGATCGGGATCTTGATCTGATGGTGTTGAGACAGTAACTTGGCAGGCAACCGGATTTATAGGCAGGTATTTCTGTTCGGCTCTAGAGCAGTACTTGCAGCTTTCCGAGCAGGGCTTCCGTGACAAGGCATCTGCATTACCATGTAGAGTCCCTTTACGATGACGTATCTCGAAGTCATATTCCTGCAGGCGTTGTATCCACCTGGCAATCTGACCTTCCGGGTTCTTGAACTGGAGCAACCACGTCAAAGATGCATGGTCAGTCCGGAGCAGGAATCTTCTGCCATAGAGGTAATGATGGAAATGTTCTATGGCTTTTACGATGGCGAGTAGCTCTTTCCTGGTGGTACAGTAATTTCGCTCCGGTTTAGACAGGCATTTACTCCAATAGGCAATGACATGTTCTTGACCATCAATTTCCTGCGACAGAACAGCACCGACACTCTCATGGCTGGCATCTGTATCAAGTATGAACTGTCTGTCGGGCTGCGGATATGTCAAGATAGGCGATGATGTTAAGGCCTCTTTAAGTCGCTTGAACGCTTTTTCACATTCATCTGTCCACAGGAACTTCTGTTTGGCTTCCGTCAGCTTGTGCAGTGGTCTGGCAATATTTGAGAAACCCTTGACAAACTTCCTGTAGTAAGTGCATAACCCCAGGAAACTTCGTAGTTGGTGTACATTTTCAGGGCGACTCCAGTTCTCGACTGCAGAGATCTTCTCAGGATCAGTTCTCACACCTTCGGCAGAGATGATATGGCCGAGGTAGCTCACTTCACGACGGAACAAGTTACACTTGCCAGGATTCAATTTGAGGTTAGCCATTCTGAGTTTCTCCAGCACCTTTCGGATGTTTCGTAGATGGTCTTCAAAGGTGCGCCCCACAATGATAATATCATCCAAATACACCAGACAGGCTTCATAGGAAAGTCCTTTTAGCACTGTCTCCATCAGGCGTTCAAAGGTGGCAGGAGCATTACATAATCCGAACGGCATAACTTTAAATTGCCACAGTCCTTGTCCCGTGGTGAATGCAGTCTTCTCACGATCATCAGGATGTAATTCTACCTGCCAATAACCGCTCTTCAGATCCAAAGTCGAGAACCATTTATTGCCAGCAAGTGTGTCTAATGTGTCGTCAATTCTGGGAAGAGGGTAACTGTCTTTCTTCGTGATGTCATTCAAACGACGATAATCCACACAAAATCTTGTTGAACCATCCTTTTTCCGCACCAGTACTATGGGAGAGGCCCAAGGACTCGTTGATGGCTCGATGACATCATTGTGCTGCATTTCACTTAGAAGTTCAGTGACCTCTTCCTGTTTAGCAAAGGGAAGTCTTCTTGGACGTTGTTTGATTGGAGGATGATTTCCTGTATCAATTCGGTGCTGGGTGATGTTCGTTCTCCCGACGTCTTCAGGTGTTCGAGAAAAAAGGTCTTTAAATTCTTGGAGTAGCTTCTCCGCAGCACATCTCTGTTCCTTTCCTAACTCTGCATTCTTGAGTAATTCCGTTATTAATTGTTCAGAAGACTTGGATTCAGTTGATTGCGTGGGGCGGTTGATGCATGTTACAGGAGTGCAGGCTGCTAACACCTCATCCTTCTTCACTGTTCGGACCTTATCGCTGATGTTTGCGACTCTCACAGGAATAGTACTCTTTGAGAGATCAACTAGAGATGAAGCTACCAGAACTCCTCTTGGGCTATTGTCTGTATTCGGGTATTCAATCAGTCCATAGCGGAAGTATTGCTTTGTAGGTGGTGTTCCTGAAACTATTGTCTCTGTGTGTGGAGGGATGGAAATTTCAGACTTGGCTGTTATCTGGCAAATTGTCTGAATGTCTTGATTTTTAGTGTTGAACACAGCGATGTCTTCCGAACTCGAATGCAGTTCATTATTCTTGAAGTCCAATTGAAAGTTAAATTTTCTCAGGAAATCAATTCCAATGATTAAAGGATCTCTTATATCAGCCACATATGCCATATGATGGTAACTGGCATTCCCAAAATTGATAGTCAAGTTCATTTTCCCATATATTTTGATCTCGTCTCCGGTCACAGTCTGGAGTTTAACACAGGGCGGCGTCCAGATGATCTTCTCTTTTAGTTCTTGAGCCAAATCCGTTCTAATGATGGTCACGTTGGCTCCCGTGTCCAGAATCATCCGGCAGGTGGCGTTGTTGACTTGGCCATAGACGTGAAGTCCATTATCGCCGCCACTCATCGATGAAACATGAAATACTGTAAATTGGGGCTCTTTAATTTTAGGCAACCTCCGCCCCGCGAGATGGCCTCCTCTTAGTTTCCCTGTAGTGATGGTGAAGACGGGTGATTTCCTATAGTTGGTCGTACGGGGCAGTTCCTCTTCACGTGACCATCCCCTCCACAGCCCCAGCACTTTATCTTCCGGTCCTTTATTTCCTTTTTATTCTCCAGGCTGCGCAATCTCTTTAAGATCTCTTCGATACTTCTCTTCATTTCATTTTCCCCAGCAGGCGTATCGTTTAAAGAGACTGCTCTTATGGTATGGCGGTCTTTCCGGGAGGCTTGTTGGGCTGCCTCTATCCTAAGTGCATAGCCTAAAGCTGATTCTACGTCTCTGATGTTGGAGAGTCTCAGCGCTTTTTGAATTTCTGGATCCCGAACAGCATCGATAAAGTACTGAAGAGCTAAGTCGTTTCGAGTGTCAGCTTGACAGTCTGAGAATGCTAGGTGTGACAATCTCTGAATGTCCGCTGCCAGCTCTTGCAAACTTTTACCCGTTTTCTGGTAACGGGACTTTAGCTGGAGGCGACTATAGTCCTTAGAACACTTCTCTCCGAACCGTAGCTCCAGTGCTCTAGTCAGGGCCTCGAAGTCGTTCCTTTCTTCTTTAGAAACATTTCTCAGGATCTCGGCTGCATCTCCCCGTAATGCTGCTGCTAAGTGGACTGACTTGGCGGCAGAGTCCCAGCCGTTAGCTTCAGCAACGATGGAAAACTGCGTCTTATATACATGCCAGGAGGAACTGCCATCGTAGGTAGATAGCTTAATAAATTCCTGATTCTGGATTCTTTTATCTCTCTTTTCAGTTTCCTGAGGCATGGATTCTAACTTTTCTTCGAGATTCCGAATCTTGCTCTGCAGTTCATTTCCTATTACTTCTCTGTTCCACTCTTCTTTCATTTTTCTTTCAAGATCTTCCTCCATTCTCTTAAACTTGCTTTCTATCTCTGAAAACTTTCCTTTCAGCTCTTGATCAAAGTTTTCTTTAAATTTCTCCTCTACACTCCGTTCTATCCTCGTAACACTCTCTTCAACCTTCATAACATTTTCTTCTATCTTCATAGTTTTCTCTTCAACCTTCATAACATTTCCTTCTATCTTCATAGCTTTCTCTTCAAAACTTTCTTCTATTTTCAAAACTTTCTCTTCAAAATTTTCTTCTATCTTTATAACTTTCTCTTCTATTCCATCCATTCTATTTTCCATCATCGTTAATTTACCCTCTATTGATTCTTTCGCCGTTGAAAGCTCTCTCTTCATCTCATCTTGATTAGATTTAATTTCTTCGGTCAAACTGGCTTCCATCTTTTCCTGAACTGCTTTCATTTCCTTCATTTCTTCAGTCAAACCGTCTTTCAATTCCTTCTGTCCGGCTTTCATTTCATTCATCTCTTGACTCAGGCTATCTTTCATCTTTCTTTGCGATGCTTCCATTTTCTCCAGTACTGCTTTCATTTCTTCAGTTAAGCCGTCTTTCAATTCTCTTTGTCCTTCCTTCATTTCATTCATCTGGGTAGCTAAGCTTTCTAGAAGTTTCTTCATCTGTTCCTCCATAGCTCTAGTTATAACCATTCACAGACAAAATCCCACTTCTGACACCAGAAATGTTGCGTACTTGGGGGTTCGTGAGTTGTCTGAGAATGAAAGGCCAAACGTACAAAAATTCAGTAATTTATTCCCAGAAAGTTCCAGAAAAATACTGGTCTATAAACCAAGTATCAGCTTCAATTCAAACAGTAAACACAGCTTAAACAACAGCTGTCAATAGCAAATCCACAGTACAAACTGTATAACAATAACACTTGAAGCAAGTCTCTCTCAAAGAGGCTCAAGAGCAATGCAAGCACTAGCGAAGCTGGCTGAAGACTGAACTGAACTGCCTGCCCTTGGCGAGGAAGCGCTCCTTATATGCTGTTCCATGGAGCCCAGATTTTTCGAGAAAACTCTAGAAAGTGGTCAACCAATCAACTTACAGCTTCCATATTTGGTATATCCCATATAAGGATTTTCTCGCCAAGGTCGCCAAAAAAATCGCCAAGGTGGGAAAAAGTCGCCAAATTTGGCGCCAAATCCATTACGTGCATTACTGGGGCTTTTTAATGCGTTTTTAAGGGAAAATAAGGCTATTTCAACGCTAAAAGGACTAGAAATGCACAAAATTAGCACTTTATCAACTTACTAAGCCTCTTTGAAAGAATTTATACAAAAATAAACACAATTATTTACAATTTCGTAACAATATTTTTACTAGGCATGCACGAGAGGCATATTCAAGAATATTTTTTATTGCACAGGTTGGAAAATAGATATATTGAGCAACTATTGTCAAAAAGGCATTTGAATAGAGAAAAAATGAAGAAAATGATCGGTGAAATAAAGAGTTAGATTTTAGATACTTTCCAGAGTTGAAGTTTCATAAAGAGTTTCTCTCATGCCATATATTTAATTTCAAGATCCAATTATTTTACCCACGTCGCAAGAAATCTTTTTTATGAAAAATTCCTTATATATGAACTCATAAATTTGTTAGAGTTACAAGTCCATAAATGATGTTTCACGAAAATAATAATAATAATAATGCAACGTGGTTGAAAAATAATCTCCAAACTAAGTACATGGCATTTTAAATACTACTTATGAAATTTAAACTCTGGAAAATATCTACAATCTAGCTCACTCTTTTGCCGATAATTTGCTTAATCTTTACTCTATTCAAACGAACCTTTCACATAAATTGCCTAATAAATCTAAGTTTCAACCAACGTAATAAAAACATTTCTATCTTTTGCGTAGTAAAAAAAAAAAAAAAAAAAAAAAAAAAAAAGTACTAAAAATTTTCGTATCTCATCAAATATTTTACTTGTGAATTTTATGCTTCAGTATAATGTTTTTTAATGTTTTATCAATTTTCAGCAAATATTATTAAAAAAAAATTACTGAACTAGGTTTATGTTATAAGCAAAACACTTAAAAAAAAGGATACTTTTTGAAAATATATTTATATCTGGCTAAGTAATTGAGAGATTTCCACAAATATTGTACAAATACAAGTATTGTACATTGTAACTCCAACAATGCGTTAAAGAAGTTATATGTAGCTTTTTATGATACTGGGTGATCCAAAGTATTTGTGCTTTTCTTAAATTTGTATTCGGTGCCCTAACTGCATGCACTCGTCAACAGTGGAAGATGTGACTTTATAAATGTTTTCCAGATGTCTGAAGTTAATATCAATTTTGTTCAGTAGTTTTTTTAGAAAAGAGAAAAATGTCCAAAAAGAGAAAAAAAAATGCAATAATTTGATCACTCGTTGTATTTTATAGTAGATCACTACCATCTTGTGTTTAATGCAAGATAACTGAATAAACTAAAGTATAAAACTAAATTATTGCTCATTTCTAATTTGTTTTAAACTACCAGCGTCCGACATATTAATTCATCAAAATTTTAAACATGAAATTTTTTTAATAATTAAACACGTAGTTTAATACATTCTTTGTACACTTTGCAATAATTATAATGATTTATACCAGAAGGATTTGACCTATGCAAGCTGCACTTTCAACACCAGTGGTTTACTATGGATCGGCAACGCATACTAATATATATTTTTTTAAAAGTGAGATGGGGAGATAAAAAAATGAAAGTTGACAATATTTAATTGCATTAGTAATTCAATAATAATACAATTTTTTTTTTTTTTTTTTTTTTTTTTTTTTACGAAAAAA
This sequence comes from Salticus scenicus, assembly GCA_963930645.1. Classification (NCBI taxonomy): domain Eukaryota; kingdom Metazoa; phylum Arthropoda; class Arachnida; order Araneae; family Salticidae; genus Salticus; species Salticus scenicus. The sequence continues at coordinate 81,428,665 of OZ005653.1, forward strand.
AAAAAAAAAAAAAAAAAAGATTGAGAAAACTTTTTTATTTAATTAAACATCAAAGGAAGAAAATACTTAAAGAAAAAAAAAAAAGTAATTAGAAAATTATTATTATTAATAATATCGCATGGAAAAAAAATATCACCCTTTCACTTAACTTCCGGCATATATACAATCTTTACATGATCACGGAAATGTTTCAGCACTCCTGATTCGCTATTTCCTTCACTATCTGTTCTGACGTCATGCCATACACAAGCAAAATTATCCTTATCTTAAAGATTTCATATTTTAAAGCCAAAATGATTGTCTTTTCAGAAACAAATCTACCATTTTCATTTTCTAATATAGTTGAATGTCGTTATTATGCGCCGCAATATTAAAATTTAAGAGATTGGAAAACAAATGAGTTAACGAATTCGGTAAATTAAACAATACTAAATACATTAAACATTTTTTAATCCTTCTGTGGAAAATGTTTCTTGCTTGTAACTATTACCATTTAGAATTTGATTGTAATGTACTTAAAATGTTTATAATCTAAAAAGAATACTTCAATACGAATGAAAGTAAATTATTTAACATGTAAAATTATAATAGATTTATTTTTTATCTAGCTTTTATTCGCATATTGACATTAAAATATATTAATAAATATTTGAATTAATAATTAGTTAAGATCACATTTTTTAAGTTTAAATAATTTTTATTTTGTATTGATTACAAAATTGGGCTTTTAGAAATTTATAAAATTACTGTCTTTTTTTTTTCTCTCTGGGGTCATTATATGATTCAGCAGAATAAAACTATAGCTTTGGCGCCATCTCTTAGTTCATTAACGTAGTAAAAGATTTAATTTTATTTATTTATGGAAGAAATTGAATTTTCTTTCACTTTCTTTCTTTCTTTTTTTTTCTTTCATTCGCACAGAGATTATACATACACATACATATTATATGGTAATTAAAATGGTTTGAAATAAAATAAAAATTTAAATTAAAAAATCATAATTAATAATCACGATATTTCGAATTAAAAACTTTTAAAAGTGGAATAATTGAATTTATTTTACTTATGTCCGAATATATTTATAATTTTAAGTTATTTAATAAATTATCTTAACTATGACAATATATTAGACTTGACGTCTAAAGAATGTATACATAGGCTTCAACCCTTTGCAACCTTTCATTGCATATTTGATAGTATTGTGTCACTATTTTGAAAAACTTTGATTAAAGAAGAATAATTATTATTTTGTTAAAATTTTTAGAGTGCTAAATGAATGATTTACAACTTCTAAGACAAAATTTGGCATCCTAATGAATAGGCTTCAATGAACACACTTTGAATTATTATTTCAAGAAAAGATTAATCAGCTCCTTTTTACTTTCCGAGCGTGAATCACGTAAGGATTATAATCATTAAAAAATAAAATAAATAAATAAATGGAAAAGAAAAGAAAGAAAGAAAAGAATAAAAAAGAAAAAGAAAGAAATGATTATGAGACATTGAGAGAGATGTATCTATACATTTTAAGGTCCCCCTGAATTCATTGTTGCCATTTTTATGGTGAATTTATGAATTTGTGTAAGTGAACACGATAAGGTCTTTACGATTTGATGGATTGAACTGAAAAATTGATAGGTGTGTTATAGGTCACCAGCGCACGAACTACATAAATTTTTCTAAACCTAGAGCATTTAGTTTTTTTTTTTTTTTTTTTTTTATTTTTTTTTTAACAGGGACACGAAGGAAAATTCTTTATCATTATGGCCTATGGGTTAAAATTATTTAAAATGCGATAGCATCTAAACGCCTTATCGCCTTATTCACCTTTTTATGTTTTAAATATTTTAACATTATTAAAACGAATTTCAACTAATTTTAACCCGTAGACCGTAACGTATGAAAATTATATTTTTTACCTTTATAATATATAAGTCCTGCACTCATAACAATTCATATGACTCTTGCGACGACGATATGTAACATGCTTATTTAAATTTACCTTAATCGATTATTGAGTTTCTTGTTAATGCATTTCGAATATTTTAAAATGCGTCATATGGCATAGAAATAAAGATTCTCTGTGTTCCTGTCAAAAATTTAAAAATTCCAACTTATTAAAATGAATATATGTCATGCGACAATGACTTTATAACATACCTAGCACTTTTTAACAGAATTTGGTAAGGCGTTTGGACACTATTGTGGTCACTTTCACACACTTAGATACATCACCAAAGAAATCACAAATTCGAAAGCTTCAAAATGTATATAGAACACACATTATAATTTCCTATTTATAGTATATGTTTGCAAAATAATAATTTGGGCAGGTTTAACAAAATATTTTTCTTTAACCAAGTAAAATTCGATCCTGGTCTCTGCTTGATTGGAGACACCATCACTTAAATTTAAATGAATTCAGTCATGGCTTTGAAATAAAACACATCGTACTTGAAGACGAAACATTTAATAAGACATTACTAAAACTGCACAAAACATAGATAAAACATTTAGAACACAAATAAATATATTCTTCTTGAATAAACTCTAAACATGTCAATTCTTCTCGTCCATCCTACTCCCTTCTCTCTTCCTTGGCTGTTGCCACCTATCTCCTGTCAAATACCACTTCATGACGTCATGGAACTTTGCTCGTCCCTCCTTTTTGAGCTCATACGTCACAGGAGTGACTATGATGCTACCAAACTTAGATACTGTTTCATGATATAGAGAATTTCTACACAAATGTTCACATTCATGATAATGCTGAATAGTTTTTGATATGTTTTTCATATAGGAAGAACACCAACAGATAACACTAAGAGTTTCTAAGAAAATGTTCATGTAGGTACCACAAAAATTCTTTTTAGAAAAAGTTTATAAAATAAATGATCATATATGTAGATCCTAAAAGTTTATATCAAGAGTTTATAAAAAAATGCATATATCATAAAATCTTTAGGAAGAGCTTCTGCATATGCCCAAAGAAAAAAAAATTAAATGCATAATATATTCAGCAATAAACAACAACAGCAATACACACAAATAATTGATCTAACATTAAATATCTTACAAACAACCTTTATAATATGCACATGAATTATACGAGGGTTGCTATTTATATTTCTGGCCTAATAATGAAAAAACAAATTGGTTTGAAATTGGTTTTATTGTTTTTCAAAATATTCTCCATGATGATCAATACACTTTTGCATGCGTTTGAACCAATTTTCAAAGCACTTTTTCCAGTCCGATTGAGGTAACTCCAAAACATGCGTTTTGAATGCATCAACCGCTTCTTCGGGGGTCGAAAATCGTTGTCCACGTAATTTATTTTTGATGTGAGGGAATAAGAAGAAGTCATTGGGTGCCAAATCAGGGCTGTACGGCGGATGACCCATCAGTTTGATCTTTCGCTCAGTCAGAAATGCATTTGTTTGAGTCGATGTGTGAGAGCTCGCATTGTCATGATGAAGAATGATTCGCCTATTCTTCTGCTTTTTTCGAATTTCTCCGATGACTTCTGGCAAACAAATGGTCGTGTACCATTCAGAATTGACCGTCCTGCGTTGCTCTAACGCCACTGTTGCCACATGACCGTTAATGCCGAAGAAACAGGCAATCATTTGTTTCGATGTGCTTCTTCCTCGAACAACTTTTGTTGGTTTTGCCTCGCCTTGGAAGACCCATACAGTTGATTGCTGTTTTGTTTCCGGCTCATATGCATAGATCCATGATTCGTCACCTGTGTAGATGTTATACACAGCCTTGGTTGTACCTTGAACGTATTTTTCCAACATTTCCTTGCACCAATCGACACGAGCCTTTTTTTGAGCGTTTGTCAGATTATGCGGGATCCAACGCGAACAAATTTTTTTTACGTTCAAATGTTCATGCAATATTTTATTGATGCTAGTCATACTGATGTCCAAAGACGCCTCAATCTCACGGTATGTCACATGACGATCTTGCTTTATCAGTTCACGTACAGCATCGATCTTTTCTGGCACAACAACGGATTTTGGACGACCTGCACGGGATTCGTCCTGGATCGAACATCGACCACGATTAAATTCGTTATACCAATTTTTTACAGTGCTGTAGGATGGCGCTTTATCGCTGTATAAAGAATTAAGTTCATCGAAGCACTCTTGTCTTGACAATCCACGTCGAAAGTTATGAAAAATAATCGCACGAAAATTTTCACGATTGAATTCCATTTTTTGAAAGAGAAGAACTTTTCAATTTACTGTCAACAACACAAATAAAGCTATAATGGTAAATCGTCTGCTGAATTTACGTTTAAAAATATCAAACTTTCGATTAAAATCGTCTGCGGTCGCCTAGCAACACTTACTGTTGCCAAGGCCAGAAATATAAATAGCAACTCTCGTATAGTATATCAGGAGGTAAATTAAATTTGAATAATTAGATATAACTGAAATACTATTAAAATATTTTAAGGAAGTCTAGATAAAGAATCGGCATTGCCATGATTTTTCCCCTTCCTATACGTAATTTTTAGATTATATCTTTGCAAAGCTAAAGCCCAACGTGCTAACTTTGCACCGTGTGGCATTGTTTGGGTCAGAAAAGTCAGAGGATTGTGATCGGAAATTACTTCGACTTCTGCACCGAAGAGCCAAGTATCAAACTTTCGTAGAGCAGTCAGCACAGTGTAAGCCTCTCGTTCGATCGTTGACCATTTGACTTGGCACGGAGACAGTTTTTTACTAAAAAAAAGCAATCGGATGTTCTTTGCCAGAATCGTCCGACTGAGATAAACATGCTCCAACAGCTTTGCTCGAAGCATCAGTGTACAATTTGAATGGCTTTGCTATATTAGGCGTATATAGAGATGGCATATTCATTAAATGGTGTGTCAAATTTTGAAAAGCTGTTTCTTGGTCATCAGACCAGGGAATTTCATTAGGTACGCTTTTCTTTGTTAATTCAGTCAAGGGAAGAATTTCTGAAGCAAAATTTGGAATGTATTCCTGGTAATAATTAGCCAAACCAATTACACTACGAAGTTCTTTTTTGGTGATAGGCCTGCAAATTTTTCTTATAGCTTCGGTTTTTTCGGGATCGGGTGTATGTCTTTCTGATCCAATAATATGGCCTAAAAATTTCACTTCATTCTTTCCGAAATCGCATTTCTTTAAATTAACTGTAAGACCAACTTCTTGGAATGTTTTGAGAACTGCTTTCAAGTGTGTTATATGTTCACTCCAAGTGGTAGAAAATACTGCAACATCATCGATATAGGAACGACAATAATCTTTATGACACTCTAAAACTTTGTCTATAGATTTTTGAAATGTACTACCAGCGTTCTTCATACCAAACGGCATGACATTCCATTGGAAATGCCCTGAGTGGGTAGTAAAAGCAGTATAATGTTTGCTGTCTTCTTTCATAGGTATTTGCCAGTACCCTTTCGTGAGATCTAGAACAGAAATAAACTACGAATTACCAATCAAGTAAATAAGATCATTGACAATCTTCATGGGGTATGCATCTCGGATGGTATAGCTGTTCAATAAACGAAAATCAACACATAACCTAACAGTTCCATCCTTTATGGCAACGCAAACTACAGGATGAGCCCATTCACTGTTACTATGTTCTATTAGTCCAAGTGTAAGTAATTCTTGAATCTGTCGATCCACTTCTTTTTGCATAACTATCAGTATTCTATATGGATGTAATCTTTTAGGAAAGCAATCTCTAGGAACGCGGACACTGTGTCCTTCTACTTTAGCGATTCCGGGTTTAGTGCTGAAAACGTTATTATATTTGCATATCACATTTTTCAAACCATTTTTCTTTTCAAACTTTAAATCTAAACTATCAACCCAAGTAGCACGAGAACGTTCTGTGAACGTCTAATAACGGTTACAGTCGTTCAAACACCGTGTTTCGTGTCAAGAGAACGTTTGATTAGACGTTCAAAAATAGTATTACTTAGAACGTTCTGAAAAGGCTTGCTTTGTACCATCTATAAAACGTACAATTCTAGTTCTATGAAAAACGTTCAAGTGTATCACCGTCGTCACACGTTCTGTAACAGTGTGATTATAACAAATGTGACAAAATGCTTTTTTTTTTTTCAGTTTTGTTTCCTTATTTTCAGTTTCAGATTTTGGTGGCATGCCAGTATAGAATAATTATTGAAATGTAATAGAGATGATTTTTAGGGAAAAAATTACAAAATTTTAAACTTTAATTACATGTTATAACCATCATTTATAATTTATTAACCATCATTTATAATTTTATTAAAGTTTTATATTGTTGAATTCTGTCAAACACATTAATCCAGATTACTTTTGCAGATATTCATTATTATTTGCTTCTTAAAATATTAATAAATTAAGTTATGAAAAAGTAATTTATTTTATTTATTTATTTTGTATATACCAAGAAAAATGTGTTGGATAATTGGGAATTTTTTATCTCCGGTTTTTTATAGGTTTATACACTCTTGAGATGTCCAGAACACAATTCGACCATTCTTTGAAAATGCCAGTCTGTCTATCTTTTTGTGTGTGTGTTATCAAAGTTTTGTGGACTCTGATTCTCACAAACCAATGGACGGAATTTAACCAAACTTTATGTTAGACGTTAAACTAATTTGCTAAATATCAGGAATATTTAATTAGGTATTGACCTAAATATCAGCTTTGGTGCTCATTAGCCTTTGGAGTGTATCACCAGATAGGGGTCGCTTCTATGCTGTAAATTCCCCCTTTTATGGGGAGATTATATCTCAGCTTCTACAGTGCACAAATGCACCAAACTTAATATGTGAAACAGATATTATATAAAACTACGCTGATTTAATACATGTGCGTATATTGATCAACTGGGGGCGCTGCTCTCCTGCAATTTAATCCCGTTAACGTAATGGTAATAATTCAGTTTTTGTAATATAAATAATTATAAATACACTGAACTTGGTATGTGAAATTAATATCATATAAAACTTTGCTGAATCAGTTTGCGTGCTTATCTGACAAGTGGAGGCATTGGTATGCTGCAATTTAATTCCATTCAAGGGAACGCAATAGCTCATGTTCTATGATTTATAAATGCTCTAAAATTGGTACGTGAAATAGATATTACGTAAATTTTACTGATTGACTTGAGTGCATATCAAATGACAGGTGACACTGCTACGTTTCGTTTCAGCTTAAGGGAAGGCTATACCTCATCTTCTATAATACGAATATTTATCGAAACTTGTGTATGAGATATATATATAATGTCAAAATGTGCTGCTTCAATTTCGGTATATATCCACCGACGGATGGTGCTGCTATTACTTTCTGCGATTTTCCAGATATCTGTATTTCAGCATCTTTTGGTGAAGAATGTAAATTTCATATATAAAAATATTAATTATAAGAACCTGCGTTGATTAATTTTATATGATTAAATTAATAAATTTTAAAATTTTATGGATGCTGTATCTCACGAACTAATAAACGTAATTTATTCAAACTTGGCTTACTTGGACTGTGACCTAAACTGGTGGCGATTATATTTGTTAATAAATCGTTCAATAGGTGGCGCTGTCATATCATTATTTTCAGAATTTTTAATATGGCAGAATAGGGCAAAATTTCGTATAAATGTACATAAGTGAGCATTGTTTTTAACTTTTCCATGGAAAATTAAATATGTATATATATATATATATATATATATATAAATTTATATTAGTAATATTTAATTTTAAAAAAGTATGGGCGATTTGTACAGCACATTGCTTTCGCTATTGTTTTAAAATTTTCAATATTCTTGTGGGAAAGGTCGTCTATGCTTTTAAAACGAAAGGGTGAACCCTAAATCTGTGATAATTGAAAATAAAGTTATGGATTTTTTACATTTTCCATTATGTAAAATACATTTCTTAAGATATATATTTTGAATACTATAAAATTTATTTTTTGGATATTTAGCGTTATACTTATTTGAGATGAAAATCTTATACCTTTGCCATGGAAAATAATTTTGATAGATTATTTTAGCAAATAATATTTACGGCATCCACCTGTGCAGGAAAATATAGAAGAAAGTTTTATGAATGCTTCAATATACCAATTTTTAAAAAGTTTAAGTTTTGAATAGTATGAAAATTCTGTATTGAAAACGGGTGTTATTGAATAAATCGTGTTTTGCTTAATGAACAGAAATTTTTCCCACCAGTAAACGGCCATCTGCCGTTCCGTTACACCGGAAGTTCGTATTCGTATGCAATCCAAAGTCCACAGCTTCTGCCTGCTTACTCAGTGTATTTTGATTTTGTATTCATTTCTTAAGTTATTCGCATTTGGATACGAGCTCTTACAGATAAGTTTTTCTCTTTTGTAAAATTTTGCATATGCATTGAAGTCTTAAAAATTTAGTTTATTAAAATGAAACTCATATATGTTATATCGAATTCCCCATCTGATTAAAATTTTAATTTACAAGAAACCAAATTATTATTAGTACCAAATTAATATGTGCAATAGTGAGACTAAGATCATTCAAAGAAAGGTTTCAAAATAAAATTCATTGTTGAAGAGCCAGTTTCATATTTTCGCAGGCAGTACAGTTATAGTATAGGATTTTCATGATTCCTTTTAAATTTTTGTCGCGATGTTGGTAATGACTTTTTATTTATTTTAGTATAATATTTTGTTAAAAATAATAATAATAATAATAATTCTTATTTTGATTATATTTTTATGTTTATGATTTTTAGTCAATTTATGACAATTATTCATATTCTGTATAATCTTTAAAGTATTTCTATGCTTAAAATGATGCTTATAAAGATTGAAGAAGCAATTTTTAAAAATACAGTTTTCCATAAAATAATGTAAGCAGTCAAATTTCGTAATTTTTTCTTACTAGTTCATTGAGTTGAGTCCGCATGCTTAAATATTGTTCATTTTTAAATATTATTTTTTATGCTTGCGTATTTCAATAATTGCACTACTATATCGTTTCTGCAAAAATTAATTGCAACTGATCCACGTTAAAGAAATATATAAAGGATTTGATCATGCATGATTTGACATTACATTTTACATTACACTGTAGAAATGTAAAAGCAGGGAGAAGTATTAAAAAAGAAATAGTTACTAAGGTGAATCTTAATATTGCTGAATATTTTAAATTTTGAAGTTTATTTATTTTATTTTTATTTATTTATTTGTTTACAGAATAAACTTTTAGTTAATTATTTATTTTTCAAAATGTTTCACCACATTTTATACTGTTATATTTCACTGCATGTGTATGTAAAATTTATAAACTCAAAATCAATAATTTAAATAAATTTCGCATACGCATGATTTGAAATATGACAATATTAAGTAAATTTCACGTAATCTATTTAAATAAAAAAACAAAATAATAATAATAATTTTTATTTTTTATATTTTTAAACGTATTTAAAATACACCGCTGTTCAAAATTAAAGAAACAAACCTGCTTTCCCATTTTCTTCTTTTATGCATAACTTTTAAACAAATAAACACATGGACATAAAATTTGGATGTCATGTTCGTTATCATATCATTAATCGAATTTTACATAACTTTAGAATAAGTAATAATTTTAAACTAATAATTATTCATTTTTCTCTAAAGTAAGCTTTGGAAAAAATTAAAAATTTCAACAATTTTAGCAAAGAAAACTGAATGAAAAATTGTGTTAATGATGCATTATAGACAAGCGAAGACGCACATTCCTCAAATGCTAAACAAAATCCTCGTTTTACTTTCTATGTTCACTTTTCTTTTACTTTAATAACGGAATTTTTGAAAATAATAATAATAATAATTGCTAATTTGTATAAACTGTGATCATCACCAGAATAATAAAAACGTCGATAAATAATTTAATAATGAACGCCTTATACGATTTTCATATTTCTATGTAAAATTAAAAAAAAAATATATATATATATATATATATATATATTCACACGCGATAAAATGAAGAAAAAAGAAGAAAAGAAAAATTGACGACATGAAGAAATATACGGTTTTAATCTAACGCATTTCTAAAATTGCTGAAATTTTTCATTTTTTCAATGTTTACTTTTGAGAAAAATTTACTGATATTTAGTTTAACAATTATTACTTATGCTAAAGTTATATAAAATTCGATTTATGGTATTTTAAAAAACCTACTATCCAAATTTTATACTTATGTGTTTATTTGTTTAAGAATTATGTGGAAAAAAAATAGAAAACGAGAAAACAGTTTATTGTTTAAATTTTGTACACTTGTGTACTTCTTTTAACTAATTTTTATTTTTTGTTTTTCATTGATTGTGCATTATTATAGTTTAAAAATAGAATACGTAACATATCTGGGCATTAATTTGAGATTTCATTGATAATTTAAAAATTAATAAAATACTTTTGTGTTTGAATGCTAAAAGTTTGCAGTAAGTTCCAAAATTTAGACATAAATATTTTTAAATTTTTTGCTTAAGGGCCGTCTTCACTCACCGCCGCTGGAAGCCGAACTAATGTTATTCAATGGGAATTTTTTCTTTGCAAATAACTTATTAAGTAATACATATTTTTAAATTCTGTTTTCACATTATGAAAATTCCCAGCTGTTCAATGGACGGACCATTTTAAAAAAATTATTTTTTTAATTTTTTATATTTTACTTCGAAGCTGCAAAATACGAATTTTCAATATGTGAATTTTTTTCATTTTGCAATTTCAAAATAAAATATTAAAAATTAAAAAAAATATTTTTTCAAAAAAGGTCCGTCAATTTAACAGTTGGAAATTTTCTGAATGTGAAAACAGAATTTAAAATTATGTATTAGTTAATAAGTTATTTGTAAAGAAAATTTTCCCATAGAATAACATTGGCTCGGGCTACCGGCAACGGTAAGTGAAGAGGGCCGTTAACTTATTAAAATTAATTTCCAAATATGGTTATATTCCATTGTTAAATTATAATGATGCAAAATCTAGGAGGGAATAATAATTAATTTCCAGGGGGCATATTATCTTAAAATTTTTCAAAATATTCCAGAACTTGAATTTATTTTTTTATTTGTTTTTGAATTCAAATATTTATCTAGAATATTCAAAATACTTGATCTTTTGTTATACCATATTTCAATGCATCTATGTAAAATTTTATTATACTAAGACAATTATATATGAAAAAAAAATATAATAAAAAGATAAAAGAAAAACTACACAAAAAGAAGAAAAGAAAAGAAAAGATAAAAAAGAAAGGAAAAAAAAAGAAAAGAAAAAAATAAGTAAATAACACACACTATAAAATTCAAGAACTCGAAACAATTGTTCCGGGTCGAGAAAAGACACAACCCTTCATCAACCGAACAAAGTAGGCACGAGTGCTGCAAAAAATCTGCAACGTAGCTCTTGTATTTGCAGCACTCGTGCCTAGTATGTTCGTCTGACGAAGGTTCGTGTCTTCTTTCGACCCGAAACAATTGTTGCGAGTTCTTCCATTTTATTATACATAAAATACATTTTTAGCACGTTCAAAGAACGTTCAAAATTTGTTTACATAACGTTGTGAGAACGTGTGTATAGAACGTTTTCAGAACGTTTCTACACTATTTTAGAACGTTTACAGTACGTTTTCTAGAACGTTCTGAAAATGTGTATAACGTTTTGAAAACGTTCTAAAAACGTTTAGAACGTTCTGAGACCGTATACATAGAACGTTCTCTGGACGCTTCTATAACACCGATGGTGATAGCTACACGTTCATTGAACGTTCCCTGAACCGTACTATTGTACGTCTTCAAGATGGACAAATAGACGTCTATAACACGTTCAAAGGGAACGTTCTTAGAACGTGTCTGCAGAACTATTTTTGAACGTTCAGAGAACGTTTCGGTGCTGCTTGGGAATATAATCCACTATTTCTTTAGGGTTGAAGCATCCATTTCCGAGTGGTGCATAATGAATATCACCAAAATCTTTATCCTCATCAAATATTTGGCCAACATGGTCAATTCGAGCAACGTATGGTCTGAGCTTATTAAAATGCAGTTCTCTTCGGGACCCATTCTCTAATTCAACTAAGGCTGAATGTGGTCTAGTGATTACAACAACAGTAGCTGGGCCAATCCAAGTTTTAAGTAATTTATGCGAAGATGAAGGAACTAGTATTAGTACTTTATCACCAACATTAAACTGTTTATCTCTTGCTCTCAAATTATACCGCGAAGTACATCTTTCTTGAGAATCCTGAGCATATTCTGATACAATTTCATGTGCTTTTCTTAGTTTCTCAACTAGTTCTGATATATATTTTTCAACTGATGCGGAAGCTGAAGTGGGAATTTTCCTCTCACCAGTCCATACGTCTTTCAATAGTGACAATGGTCCAGGAGGCAAACGTCCATAAACTAACTGAAACGGAGAAACACCTGTCGTACTATGAGGAACTTCTCTGTAAGCAAAAAGTAGGTATGGAAGATGCAAATCCCAATTAGATCCATATTCCTGTATATTTTTATTTAACATATCTTTCAATGTTCGATTCCAGCGTTCCACTGCACCCATACTTTCTGGATGACCTAGCGTTGCAAACCTCGGAGAAACTCCAAGAAGTTCCGAAAATGCTTCACTTAATTTAGCAGTAAAATTAGTACCTTGGTCTGTACATATTACTTTGGGGAACCCTGTCTGTGTAAATATTCTCATAAGATTATTACAAGTTGTTTTAGCATTGATGTTAGTCACGGGAATAGCTTCAGCCCATCTAGTACATAAGTCAACTGCAGAAATCACATATTTATGTCCTCTTCGAGACGGGGGTTCTAAAGGTCCAATACAGTCCAAACACCAGACTTCAAATGGAATTTCTGGTCTAACAATGGGTTGTATCGGTATACGATCCCTATAGGAAACTGTTCTGCGTAATTGGCAGGTTTTGCAACTTTCACAAAATTTTTTGACGTCTTCTTTGAGACTTGGCCAATAAAATGAATATTTTATTCTCTGCTTTGTTTTCTGTTCGCCTAGATGACCAGCCAATGGTATTTCGTGTGCCATCCTAAGAACTTCTTTTCTTTTGCATGTGGGTAGAACAACTTGATCAACATTTTTTCCACATACGCATTCTGAATGGACAAGAACTCCATTACTAATTTTAAATGAATTCTTCCCATTTTTGGCATAAAACCAGTATTTCTTTAAATCTTCATCATCTAATTGTAATTTTATAAAATCTTCTTTATTTCCATTGCTTTCATCATCGGTAATCTCAGCATTAAGTTGAAGGGACGTTGAGATGTTTTTCTTTTCATCATGTTCTTCCTGATTTTCTTTTTCAATGCTCTCATTTAATTTTGCAAGTACATGATTCATACATCCATTTAATTCTACATTCTCCATTAAAACTTCATAGGCAGTTGAACAAATTAGCATATCATTCACAAGTTTCTTCGACACTGCACAAGTTACAGGTACATTGCCGTGTTTCCCATCATCTATCTTTAGGTCAAAAATCTTTAGAGCAGCTACTTCTTTTTCACCGAAAGCCGAAATAATTTGGATTGTTCCATCCCATTCTCCAAAGTCGGTATAGACCAAATCTGCACGTAAGACTGAAATTTGTGCTCCAGTATCCACTATTGCCTTCAAAACTTTTTCTCCACATTTGATATTTACGTATTTCAAATCATCAATTCCATCTTTAATCGGCATAGAGGTTGAGACAGGAATTGACACATTAGCAGTTACAACTTCGTTCGCTGCCTTTGGCTTCAACCACATTATTTACGTCATTACGAATTGATGTTTTCTTGGAATTCTTGGGACAAACTCTAGATAAATGCCCCACAGATCCACACGTAAAACAAGTAGGTTTAAAACTTGTATTTTGATCAGTTCTTGGAGGAAATGATGTCCTAAATTTCCGAGATGGCTGTTCGTCTTTTTGTTTGTTGCTAAAGTCTTTAAAATCAGGTTTGTAATTACTAGTTGTTCTATGTTTCATATCACCCAAACCGGATCCCTTAGCATTCAATCGTACACTTTCGTACTCATCCAACTTGTCAGTTAAAATACCCGGAACAAGTAACTTAGCCCAGTCATCGACGAAATGTTCTCGAATATCACCTGGAACGCGTCTTTTTAACTGATCCGTAATCATAAGATTCTTCAATCCTTCAAAATCATTTACTGCAACTCCTTCAAGCCATATTCCTCAAAGTAGCTTGTTATTTCGAAAACAAAGTCTCGCCAAGATCGAGTAGGGTTTCGCTGATGTTTCACAAATTTTTGTCTGAAATGTTCAGGGCCTAATTTAAATCGTTTTAATAATAAACCTTTGATATAATCATAATCGTCAAATTTTTTTTTCTGATTCACGAGCTATTAATTGAGTGATTTCTTTTGGCATAAGAGCTAAAAGAGCTGACACCCAGTTACATTTATCTAGATTAATTCTCTTGGCTTGACGCTCAAACAAAGTCAAAAACAGCACTATATCTCCATCTCTCATTTCAAATTTTGGAACGATTTTTGTTAAATCTTGCGTACTACTCTTAGCTTCAGAAATCGGTGCTACTTTGAACTTTTCAGCTTCCAAACGGATTTTTTCTAACTCAAATTCATATTCGCGTTTTTGTTTTTCTTGCTGTTCACGTAATTTTTCAATCTCTAGCTCTTGGAATTGCTTTTCAGCATCTTGTTTCTCACGGAGCTTCCTATCTTCGATAATAATCTTGAGCTGATTCTTAGTAAATTCTTCGTCATATTCTTTATCTTTTGTAATTAATTTGCGTAAATCGCTTACAGTCATTTCATTCGTGACCTGAAGATTCAACTCCACAGCCAACAATTTCAAATCCTCTTTCTTTGCGCGACCCAAATATGCCATCTTATACACCCTAAATTTTCTGAACGAGAAACTTAGCAAAATTTCTAAAGGTGGTGCTGATTAAAACACTTTGTTAAATATTAATGGAAATAAAATTATATACCATACGCAAAACCCATAAATTATACCTAAATCAATTGATATCTATATAAATTTCTTTACTTAGCTTATGAATCAAATTGACTTTAAAAATACATGAATGATATTTTCACACATTAGAAATAATTTAAAACACACTGTCGTGCATATTTACATTTCCTTACGCAATGAAATATAAAATAAAATTATTTTCTTATTTATCCAATTTATTTTTTATTGAAACCAACACTTTTATTTCATATGAAATGAATAAACAAACATTTCTATCATAAGCTTACTTTAACGTTTGTAAAAAAAAATAAACAATTAAAAAAAATGTAATCTTTAACACTTTTTATATAATTACCATGTGTCATAAGCATAAACACAGAAAAGAAAAAAAAAAATACTCTTTCTATAAAATAATGAAATGGAACAAAAAAATAAAAATAAAAATAACGCAGACGATTTTCGTCAGCATTAGCTATTTTGTTCGAAAACAAACTAATTTATTATGGCTCGTTATTAAATGAAATAAACAAAACACTATTTGTGTGATTTCAGCACTTAATAACTAAGATGAATCAACTCTCATATATATTTCATATTAGGTACATTCATTAAAATATAAATATTCTAAAAAAAATAGATTTTCCAATTTCAGGAACAAAATACGATATTTACTCTTATTTATTTCATCATACAAAATACTTTTAACTCTATATTTCGGAGAGCAAACAAACAAATATATATATATATGTATATATATCAAACTGCGAGGGAAAATATCAAGATCTACAGTTGTAGATATTTAACAGATAAACAACTCTATATTTTTTGAAGTAAATAAAAAAAAATTACATTGTAATAAAATTAATATTCACTGGCGTGAAATTTTAAACCTTTATTCACTGCCGTAAATAAATGTAATTAATACATATACGCTGTATTAAAATTAACAATCACTGGCGTGACATTGTATGCTGTTATTTACCAGCGTAAAATACAATACACTTAATACATTCACACTGTATTAAAATTGACATTCACTGGCGTGAACTTTATTCGAATGTATTTGAGAACAAAAACTTAGAACTGGCGTTCTATTATGTATATAATTTTACGTTTATAATACCAACATTTTTTTTTTTTTTTAACACAGAATTAGCACTGGCGTGCTTCTTATCGAATATTTATTTTGCACTGGCGTGCTTCTTATCGAATATTTATTTTGCACTGGCGTGCTTCATATCGAACATATTCAAAAATATTAGAACTGACGTTCTATTTTCATTTTATGTTATAAAAAAAAAATATTTTTAAAATGTACACTTAAAATATTTGGACATATACACGAAAGCTCTTACCTTCCCCATTTTCTAGGTATCCTTTTCTATCCTACTAAAAGGCTGCGCCAGTAAAATTCGATCCTGGTCTCTGCTTGATTGTAGACACCATCACTTAAATTTAAATGAATTCAGTCATGGCTTTGAAATAAAACACATCGTACTTGAAGACGAAACATTTAATAAGACATTACTAAAACTGCACAAAACATAGATAAAACATTTAGAACACAAATAAATATATTCTTCTTGAACAAACTCTAAACATGTCAATTCTTCTCGTCCATCCTACTCCCTTCTCTCTTCCTTGGCTGTTGCCACCTATCTCCTGTCAAATACCACTTCATGACGTCATGGAACTTTACTAACCATAAAAAAAAAAAAAAAAAAAAAACTGAATAACCAAAGAAGTCTTTATTTCAATTTAACAGTAATTTATATATATATGTATATATATATATATATATATATATATTCATATTCTAACACTTTTTTTTTTTTTTTTTTTTTTGAGGAGCGAGCGCAGTGAAGGTTAATTTATTTGGAAAAAAAATTAATACTTTATATGTATTTAATAACTATATATAATGAATCCTAATTTTTTTTATATATTTAAGAACCACGAGAAAACAATTTCTTTCATACTGCAAAAAGGCTTTCTTGCAATTTTACTGTACACCGTCAGGAGAAAAAAAAAAAAATAAATAAGTAAATAAAAATAGTAATAATAATAATAGATATCATGTAGGGCAACAGATGGCAGCACTGTACATTTTTAAACGCTTTTAAATAATTAAATTATGTCTAGCGCAAAATTGCTTATGATTTAAAATAAATTAAAAATAAAAATCACTTGGATATTGAAATTGATCAATATGGTTTACGTATACATTTATTTAAAAAAAAAACTGATAGGAAAATACCATAAGCATAGAATAATTTTACCGAATCTTTCAATTTTAAATTTATCTGCAACAATCTTCTAAATTTTTGATTGCTATATATAGTAATAATATTCACTGAAGTGGATTTAACATTATTAGAAAATGAATAATGGCACACATAATTTTTGGGAAGATGGATATTTTGCTAAAAGACATTTAAAAAATAAATAAATAAATAAATAAACTAAAAAACTCTACGACAAAATATTTCTCCGTAATCTAGAATCTCTGTAATCTTGACGTCAGAATGGAAATAGCGAATCGGGAGCGCCGAAATTTTTCCGTTATCAAAATCATGTAAAGATTGTACATATGCCGCCTGGAAAGATATTCCATTTATTACCCACTTTCACTATTTTTGAAAACATATTCATTTTCTTCCCACCTGCAAATCACATTATACGTCTTTAATCTTTTGTTCAGAAATTGTGTTTTCAGTTTTAACCCGGCTGTTCTGTTCGTTTTTTTTTTTTTTTTTTTTTTTAACCCAAAACGTTTTTCAATTCTTTATAAAAAATGAAAGTTTAGAAATATTTTCTACCCGTTTTATGACTTTGTTAGTGTGGGACATGTAAAATTTTCCTCAAAATATTTTTATTTTATTTATATAATTTTTATTATATATTTTTTAAATGGTACAAATGTAATATATAGTAAATAGGAACAGAACAGCAGGGTTAAATAAAGTAAAAATGAAAGGATTCTCTTCATTTAAAATTTATTAAAAAGTTTCTTTAAAATCAGTAAGCTAAAGGCAAAATACTTTGATATAGTAAGTCTTAAAATGTGTAAATCTAAAGTCTATCGGTATTCCAGATAATTATTCTATGTAATTTTAGAAATCAGAGAATATTAAAACTAAACTAATCACGATATGTCGTATGTTGTTGAAAGAAAAAATTGAAACGTATTCAAAATTTTATCAAAATCAAAAAATGATCGTCATTGGCTTAACACAGTATATTGAGGTATAAGCTAGCAAAATATAATTAAGTTGCTATGCGTAGTTTTCAGTTCTACAAAATGATTGTATCATTAAAATTTTAGCCAAATTCAACATTATTTACCGTTTAAAATAATTTAGTGATGTACAAAAAGTTTGTTTCTACAAATTTATTGTTCATTTCTGTATAAAAATGTTAAATTTATTTCTCTTTTTACTTCTATTGCCTCACTACCGCAGATAATAGGACTACTGTATTCGGTCGGAAATTTGGTATCGTGTTTTCACCTGGATTATATGTTTTAATACCTCCTGAGTTCAAAAAAGGAGTTTCCGGCAAAATTGGTTAGTGCGTGTGTTTGTGCGGAATATTCTCACTATAATAGCTACGAAACTTTAAAGATATAACGATGAAACTTCAGAATTAAAACAAGTCTGACATACAGAAAAATTTTCCAACTTTTCGTGAAAATATTAGAAAATCGGAAATTGTTTACTGAAAACCGGAAGTGGGTCCGTAAATCTGTATCTTATTAACGGCTCTAAAGATTTTCTTCAAAGCTGCTATATAAGCACTTTCGTATGAATTACTTGGTTAGTTTAGAAAAATTGATAGGCGTCTTCTATGAGTAGGTCATTTTGAGGTCTCACGAGTTACGTCCTTTTTAAAACTGCGGTGCGGATATTTTTCAAACTCGCCATATTAACTTTCTTTTAGATATTTTTCCATATGTAATTGATGTTTTCTTGTCAACAATTGAATATGCCAAGTTTTTTGTGAACATCGGTATCGTAAAATCGGCACTAACGATTTTCTTGAAATTGATGTATAAACTCATTTTAGATATCCTTTCTCATGCATTAGTGGTCATTACAAGAATATTAATATTCATCCTGATTAGGTAAGTCAGATTTAGGTCTCAGAAACTGGTGTTTCAGAAAACGGTTCTTCTTCTTTATTTTATTTTATTGGGTTGTTCGGAAAGTCATTTCGTTTTTCTCAGCAGAGGAC
Source organism: Salticus scenicus (assembly GCA_963930645.1). NCBI lineage: Eukaryota > Metazoa > Arthropoda > Arachnida > Araneae > Salticidae > Salticus > Salticus scenicus. Next base: position 81,447,889 of record OZ005653.1, read on the forward strand.
TTAATTGTATTTTTTTCACACCTTCTTCACATTTAAGTTGCATTGCCATTACATATTGTGACAGCTGATATAGCAAGGCTTGCTTGTGAAAAAGGTCTTTTTATTCTGCTCAATAGTTTTTGATTGGTGCCCTATCAAATAAAGAAAATCAGAAGCGACATTTTCGGCATATTTTGTTTTTGCTATCAAAAATGCGAAAATACTATTCAAACAAGGAAAAAAGGTATACGATGTGTGCACATAAAATTTATTTAAAGAACGCTATTGTCAAAACTGGTTTACCAAATTTTGTTCTGGCAATTTTGAGTTGAAGATGCATAACGTTCTAGAAAACCAGTTTGTGCTAATGAAGACAAAATAAAGAATTGATTTATGAAAAACTGCCAAATAACAACTCGTGAGATCGCTAAGAAACCGATCAAAGTGGAGAATATATAATTCATTCAAATATTTATACAATATAAGAAAATCGTCTTTCATTTTCGAAGGATAAAACGAAATTACTTTCCGAAAAACCCAATATATTTTTTTTTTTTAACTCGATTCGTAAACTATTTTTTATACGTCTTGACACCTGCTTCTTCTTACATAAAAATTGATGTGTGCCGAATTTTTTAGATCAGTTTTATGTCTTCGGATCAAATTATCTTCAAAGAGTGCATATAGTACCCCTAATAATGGGTAATGGGAGTCGTGTATATATATATATGTATTGTTTGTGTTTTCTTTTTTTCTTAAATAGATATTATATTTCTTTCTGTGATATTATTTATTTCTTCTTCTGATATACTTGAAAAGGTACATATACATTCATACACACACACACACACATATATATATATATATACTTGTGTAACAGGTGTGTATATCTGTGCCCATGACAGCATTATATACGTATACGGAATAAAAAGACATATATTTCAGGTACATTACTTTAATTTGAATTTGAATTTTTATATTGACATAAAACTATATAACAAACATTAAGCAATTTAAGAAAGTAGAAAGTTAAAAGCTAGACTTGTATTTGATGGTGCTTGGCTCAATTCCAAATTGATTTACTTTATTTTAAATCGGCATTATCTAATATGAGTTGTTTTTAAATGAAAGTCATTAATCAAACTGGAAAAGAAAGAATTCAATTTATTTGATGTCCTAAATTTTTAAATAAATTATCAGATATTAATATTTTTATTTCTAGAATATTTAGAGATTTTATTACATTACCAAAAGTGTTAGCTTCTATAATGTTCTGGATTTCACAATAAAGTGAATTACATTTAACGTTAAATATAATTAATTAACATTTAACCAGATTTTTTAGTAAACATTCAATTTCTAAAGATAAAGAGGAAAATTTCATTTTTCCAGAAAAAGTATAAGGGTCTAATTTTCGAAACTGATCTTCTGCTATAATCACATATTTTGAGGTTTCAAAGTCATCATGTTTTAAGTCGTTTGTTAGTGTGGTAATATCACCATAACATAAGATTATGGTATTCTAAAGCTGTATAATATGGGGATGATAAATACATTTTATTGGTACCGGCCAAACATTTCATGTACAGGCCCATAAAAATAATTCAAATATTTTACGCCTTTTAGTGAAATTTCTCATCAGTTCACTTTAATATTTTTATATCACACTATACAACGTGAAATTAACACGTAATTTTTGTGCTGATAAAAACATGTTTATTGTAGAATATGGCAGGTAGTAAAAACATTTATCATTTCTTTAAAGCACCACGCAACATAATTCGGATATATTAGGGACAATTGTTGGAAACTGCTCGAAGTGCTTTTTAAACTGTGTTATAGACTTTTGTACTGGGATAAATTTAAGTACGCCATTTGGTGCCTATGCACTACAAATAATAGACAGGTCTGTAAAATATACTGAAATATTCTGCTAAATGATAATAAAGGAAAAACAAAATTCGGGAGGAAATTATAAACATTTTGGCAATTTTTGATAAGAAAAAAAATTTTACTATTTCTTTTTTTTTTTTTTTTTTTTTTTTTTTTTTTTGTAATTTAGTAAACATGGCTATTCAAAATAGTCAAATAACTCTAAAATGGTATGGGCGGAAATTCCTTAAATAATTTTGAATATATATATATAGATATATTTAAATTTAACAACAGTTTTAAATATTCAAAATTTTCATTAGCGGAATGACTCTCACCCTTTATAAATTCCTTAGATATTGACCTTTATTAACCGCAGAATATAACACAAAACTATGAAAAATAAGTTCAATATTTTAGAAATTCATATCTTTTATTATTATTATTATTATTTCAAGAATTACAAAACAGAGATTTTTTATATGGCTCTCACACATATAATTTCCACCTAAGAAATTGTGCCTGATAATTGAATGTGGTCATTTACAAAATTTCAATATTGCATTATTGTATTATAAAAACGTTCTAAAGGTATATTTATACATTGTTGTTGACGGATTAATCGCAAAATAAATTGTAAATGAACTTATACTTTTATGTTATCATGGTTTTCATTCGTATTCAATTTGTTTATGACACCTTAAATCTTATTCTGTTTTATGATTTGTTGAATATAGAATATCTTTTGAGATATTAGAATGTAGTTGATCTTTTTTTTTTGTACATCAATTTATTAGTGTATGTTAAAATTTAATTATTAGTATTTTTTTATATGTTAGTTAAAGAGTATAATTATTGAAAATTAATCCCTTCAAACTTATATTTCAGTGTATAAAACTCTGCAATTTACGTAATTTTGCAGTTTTTAATGTATGTCTAAGAACCATAATTATGCATTTAAAGCTGAGGTGAAATCTTTCTGTAACATTGCATTTACTTATGAGCATTGTGAATGATGAACAAAACTTTAGGCCTTTTTTTTTTCTTTTTTTTTTTTTCCTTATTCTTTTTCATTATAAACTGGGTGTCTTATTGCGAACAAATTTAAAACTTTTCCTGCATTAACTTTTTGAAATGTATGCGTGAAGGAAGAAAGACTTTCTGTATTATTCATCAAAAGATTCTTTTGCCATTTTAACTTTGAACTTAGACGTATGATTTCGTATTCAGCTTAAGAAAAAAAAAAGCGATGCATGTATAAAGATTCGAATATTCTTAAGATAAAATGCATAGCATTTGCATTTCCAGTAGGATAGAGATTTTCACGTTCTCGTGGATGCATCTCACGTTCGCGAAAATGCGAATATATAATCCTAAAGCTGCCTTTAAAGAATGGATGGGATGAGATAGTTTTGAATTTCAATTAGCTGAAGGAATATATAAAACGCATTAAAAGTTATCTATGGTATAGAATCCAACTTTTTCTACTTCATGAAAATAAATAAGTAAGATGTTCAGTTTTAATAATATTCTACAAAATTCAGAAATAAATTAAAAATTCAAAAACTTTTTACTAATTTTAGTGCGTTAGAATAAATTTATTTAACATAATTTTTTGTACTTTTTACACTTGCATGTTTTTCTAAGCAATTATTTTTAAATAAATCCTTATATTCTAATTTGTGTAATAATTTTTTGTAATTTTGTTGTTTTCGCTTATATAAATGAACTATTTTGGGCTGTTATTTTTTATAAAAAAAAATCATAAGAAATATTTTACAGCATTATATAATTTTTTTGGTATTAATCATTGTATGTTTAGTATTTAAGTGTTCTCTGTTCTGTTCTCCAAATTGATCTATGATTTTGATGTATGTATTTGTTTCGTATTTATTTATCAATGTTACGCTTAGAAAACAAGCAATGGCTACTCTACATTTTTCATATTACAAATAATAAAGCGTAAATTAGATGTCAAATACTATATTTTTATCATGTTCCATACTCAAATGAAATTTTAAAATATGCTGATTCGGACAGTCAATAATTATGAATATAATATTAATTACTCACTTAAAAGCATATACTATCATGCACTCAAAATTGCAGTACATTATAATTACTTTCAACTTCAAGGGCTATAGACAGTTGTACAGATAGGGTGTCAAAATAATATGAACACTATCGCTTTTTTTACGTTTTGTCAAATATCTTAAAAAGTTCTTTAGGAATCATCTTGAAACTTTGTTAGTGCAAAGAACCTGTTATACCTCATATTTTTCAGTAAAAGTTGTGTCATGAAAATGAAAGGGGGAGCAGTAAAAAATTAAATAAAAATCAAAATGTTTTGGATCACCATGTAAAAGGTAAGTCTTTAAATGGGTTTTGGTTGTAGCATGAAATTATGAGGACTTTTCTCATTATCTGTACAAAATGTTATGAGGTTACCACATATATTCATGGAAATATAACGCTTTCTTTAAAAAGAATGCAAAAACAATTTTCAATTTTTTCATTATAACGCGTAGTGTATTAGACCCAGTGCAAAGCCATTTTCAGGAAATATGGCATATTACATTAGACATAGCATACAGCAATCAAAAAGAAAAAAAAAATTAAATATCTTACAAAATACGGGCGCTTATACTAAGTAATTTTTAACTACGTATGCGCAAGCTTTATAAAAATTTCATTTGCATAATTTAATAGCCAAAGATATTGAGCAGCTTACAGGAAAACCCCAAACAAATATGTCAATTCAAAACGGTACGAGAGATTGAATGAACAGAATTTCAGTTAAAATATAAACTAAACTATAAGCGAATTTATAAAAACCTCTAACACCTTTCGTTTTTTTTTTTTTTTTTTTTTTTTTTTTTAGAAGAACATAAATTCTGTTTATTCTATCTCTCGTAACGTTCTGAATTTATCTCATAATTTGTTTGGGGTTTTCATATAAGTTGCTCAGTACTTTTGGCTATTAAATTATGCAAATAAAATTTTAATAAAACTTGCGCATGCGTGGTTAAAAATAGTTTAGTAAAAGTGTTTGTATTTCGTAAGATATTTAACATTTTTTTTTTTGTTCTGATTGCTGTATGCTGTGTCTGATATAGTGTGCCATATTTTCTGAAAATGGTTTTGCGCTGGTTACCCTACTTGTTGTAATTAAAAAAGTGGAAATTGTTTTTCAATTTTTTAAAGAAACCGTTATTTATCCATGAATATATGTGGCAGCCTTATAAAATTGTATACAGATAATGAGAAAAATCCTTATAATATCATGCTACAGCCAAAACGCATTTATAAAGGGGTTATTACAGGGTGATCCAAAACATTTTGCTTTTTGCTTAATTTTTTACTGGTCCCCATTTCCTTTTCATGACACAACTTTTACTGAAAAATATGAGGTTTAACACGTTCTTCACACTACCAAATTTTCAAATGCTTCCTAAAGGTCTTTTCAAGATATTTGACAGAACGTAAAAAAGTGAAAGTGTTCACATTACTTTGTCACCTATCTATATATTACACTGTCAGGGAAAACTAAATTTAAATCTAGGGTCAGCTAACAACTTTGAGAGCTGTAAACTCTGCAAAAAACAAATTTTAAGAGTATATCTCTTAGATGAATGATATCCCCTCCGTGTAGGATAAAAATTGTGACGGTATGTCTCCGGACCACCTCTAGAAGTGAGTCCCAGACCGTCGCCAATTATCCATTGCACACCACTAGTGCGACGTAAAACACAACCAACCAACCTTAGAAGAATGAATAAGAGGAGTTGACATAGCCGGAAAATCACTTGTGCCAAAATTTGATCACAATTATGATATTGTGTAAACAATAGAACACTTTTTCTTTCTTTATTTATTTTTTAAAAACCACGGGCTATTTTATCAATATTTATATAAAACATGAAGAAGAAATTCACCACAATGTATAAATGGACAACTGTCCACCTCTCTACACTATGTCTTGGAGTGTCCCCTGACCAGTAATTATCACCTTAAAAGGAATCCACAACACAGCTTAAGCAACTGGATAAAATTAATAATGCGACAGAGAAGCTTGAGATAGAGGATAATAAATTACAGGAATTATATTGAAAAAAAAAAATGAATTTCAGTTTCATTCCATTAACTAAAACAATAATTTAAACTAAAGTCCATTAACTGAACACGATAATCTCGGCGAGTGGTACAAATTTCATTATTATACAAATTTTCAAATAAATAAATAAATGAATAAGAAAATAGAATAAAAGTGTAGTAAGAGGCAATTAAACCCAAGAGGTTCTCACATTTAACGAAAGTTCATTTTGTGTTAGATTATGGACATACCCATGAAAATGACTTTAAAAACAAGGAAAAAATAATGACAATAATAATGGAATTGGAAATATTGTTAAAATCAATACTATTAGAAAATGTAGTAATATAAACATTTTTGGATTTATATATAAATGATGAGCCTCCATAGGCTCACTGGTACATGGATATTCAAAAACGAACCACGGAATTTAACCGATAAGGCATTCAGCTTTGGCCATGGTCTGGTATCCTGCCCGGAAAATTCTGAAGCCAAACACTTAACCGCAGAAATCCTCAAGTAACAAACCATTAGCTAATGTTTTGGCAGATTCAATATGGCTATCCTAATAATGCTGCTATGATGACGACCATTTTGAGTAGATCACAAATAGCTTTATCAATACACCGTATCTGAACTCTTCTTATATTATTTCTTCAAAGTATATCTTGTTCGTAGAATTTAAACATTCCGAACAAATAAAGCATAAGCATAATCTTTATTTATAAGCATAGGATTCCTTTTTTTGTGCCGTGAGCCCATTTCTTTCAATCTGCAGTTTTGTTTGAATTCCAAATTTGAAAACCATTTCACCTTGATTGAATTTGGATATCTGCCAAATTGAGATACGGCAATTTTTTGTCTAAAATGCAATAAAATGTTTAAATGATATATATATATATATATATGTATGTAATTTTATTTTTTTAACTTTTTCTTGTATTTCATGTTGTCTCAAGACAACATGGCTCATTATGTTTTGAAAACTCGTTCATCTTTTTATTCCTTTTATTCATTCATTCGTCTTTTTAAATATTAATATAAACTTACTATGATAATTAATGAATAAGTATTTATGTCAGTGTAGTATATGTATATATATATATATTATTTATTTATTTTATTTATTTATTTATTTTTTTTTAAACAAGCAAATAAATTCTTCACTTCTTTCGGTTAAAAGAGCCTTTTACTCTAAGATTTATTTATTTATTTATTTTTTGTCATTTTGAAGATCACCGTTGAAGATTTATGAAAAATTTAGTTCTATTTTTAAATGTTTAGTATTATTACTTATATTTAAGCAAGAAATTATATAAATCAGTTTATTTCCACACAGATGTAGATAGAATACATTACTCAAACTTTCTTTTAAGTTTAAGATTTTAAGGACGTAAATTTATTGTAACTTTTCTTGTAGGAAAGACGTTTAAAAGTGCAAAATTCAGTACAAAAAATATTTATTTTATAACTTATCCAGTTGATAAATATACCAGATGTGCGAAGTAGAAAACGGAGTCTTTTGGATGAACAACAAATAATATGTCGATAGTTTTGTTTTACTTTATTAAATTATATTTATTGTAAAACCAAAATAATCAAAAACCTGTTTTAAGATGTATACCCATTGCAATATATTTTGCTGATATTTCAGAATCCTAAAAATAAATAAGTATATTAGGGCATTAATTACATTGAAGAAACTCGGCATAATAGCTATTTTAATTTTCATATTTCTTTCAAATATGTTATTTACATATATTTCATTTTATCTAATTTTTGCTTACCTTTGATTTTAAGATTTTAATTTGTACGTAGAGAAAGTAAGAAAAAAAAAATAACTTCTTCAAAGGAAATCGAAACGAAAATAAAAGTTTTTCTTTGATCTGTTTCAATTTTATAATGCAAATTTCGTTTATGAGTAGGCGCTTTTCAAAATTTATTAAAATAAAAACATCTCACAACTTAATGAAATAAACTTTTGCTTTGACATGAATAGGAAATATATCCAGAAAAGTTTTTTTTGCTACGATACAAATAGAAATTTATTCTTAAACTGATATTCAAAGTTTATGTATCCGAACTTTCATTTTTCTTTCAGCATTGGTCTTTCTTAAAAAGAAAACATATTTATTTGTATTTTTTTTTTTTTTTTTTTTTTTTTTAGATACGGGATATGACTTTAAGCGTAAATTATAAATGGAAAAAAAAAATTATTTAACTAATGGCTACATGAGGCCAATATACATACGTATATATTTTTTAAATGGCTGAGTAGTTATTAGTTTCACTTGTTAGGATCTGAATATTATTTATTTCAAACAAAAAGAAAGTGTCATGTAATTTGCAGTAAACCACCTTGAATTTTGCATAGTAAGAAAAAGTATATATAACAAATTGTAAGAGTTAAAAAAATACGCAAACAGGTGAGGCGTCAGTTAAAGATAGGACACAGAATAAAATTTTGATTAGATTTTTTTCTTTAATTAATAAAGTGTTTTTACAAAAACTGAAATATCTTCTTTTTATTAAAATTTCCTCACTTTAAGTATCACAATATTTTTCGAAAGCGGTTTTTATATAAGATTGTTTTAAATTTCTTAATTGCAAGGTTTTTATTTGCCATGTGTGTATTCTTATAGAAAAGCAAATGTACGCTTTATACAAAATTGATTTATCTGTCAATGTTTTACATATATATATATTAAAATATGCATTAAAAAATGTATAAAACGCGGATGCGTGTGTCTTCTTGATTGGCTTCTTTATTTTAGTGAGTTTGGGTTTGATTTATTTATGGGATTATTCACGAATTATTCACTAGACATAGCGACTATTGCGCAGTGGTTAATAACTTCCTTTAATCAAAATAGCTGGATTTTATTTCGAAAATACTACATAAATTTCATTGACATCCAAATAGAATTTGCTCGCCTCTTTAACAAAGCATAAAATTGCAAGTCGATTCACGATTTAGATATATAATTAAGGCATTTTGAAGGGGGAAAAAATGGTTATTTACTGAATGCCAACAATCTTATTTCAAATAAATGGGCTATGTAGAATCACAAACAAGACTGTCGTGATCAATTTTAGCATGATTTCTCAATCATACAAAATAATAATGATAAACAAAGAAAGTAAAATTGTGAGTGTGATTGAATGAGTGAGTGTGTGTGTGTGAGAGAGAGATGGTGATGGATGAAAGTTCATATTTAATTAATTGTTCGTTTTTTAATCCGCGTTTGGCTTAAGAACAGTAAAATTTGTATATTCCATTCTTTTTTTTTAAATGAACGTTTTATTCTGACACGACATAGTTTTCTTCACTTCACCTTGAAAATGTCATCACATTTGATAAAATATGTTCACCCATTAGGTTTAATGAATAATCCTCTAAATACAGATTTTATGTCGGGCATTTGAAGTTTGGTGAAAATACTCATCGATGCCAAATATAACATAAACAGAATAGACTAAGTTTTTATTTACATTTAATCCTAATATTTATATTACATTTCCCATCAACTCGGGATAGGTTAGTATTTTCCCAGAGATCTGATAATTTCTTAAAAGGTGTTTAGGGACGAATAGAAAAAAAATAGAGGGTATGCGTATCAGATTTCAAAAAAGGAAAAAAAAAAAAAAAAAAAAAAAAAAAAAACGAAAACAAATTTTCCCCTCATTTAAGGGTCACCCTAGTGGTTGCATATTGCACATTGTCATAGATTAGTGCTTATCTACTTTTGGTGAAAATCATCTGACAAGTACCACTGCCATTCCATCTTTTCTAAATTATTGTTATGTCAGTATCACTGAGCTCCATTGTAATAGGAGAGCTGATTTCGCGGTCAGTCGCCTACTAGACGAATTACGCCTTGATGAATGCATGCGGGGCAAAAAGAAAAAAATGAGTCCGTTTTACTATGCGTATGATAGTATGAATTCTCGATTGTTATTGTTTATTATTTCATTATTCTCCAACATATTCTTAATAAATAAAGTGAATTTGCGACTTTAAGTAGCAGATTATTTTAATATGCATTTAGTTTAATGGTTACTGGAGATATATTTTATATAACTTGCTTATAAATGGAATTGCTTATATTCCACTGAGCCCCATTGCAACAATTTGTAGCTCAGTGTTGTATTCGAAGAACCTTTTTGAATTCAAGCTAACATTTTGAGTTCCAAACTACTTTATCAACACAATTACTTTTAACTTTATTCAACCGTATTTTTCGTTCTTTCTATTTTTTTCCCCAATTTTGATATATTACAGAAATTATTTAATATCGCACATTCACTGCTAAATTAAAAAGGGTTATTTTATTTATAACTAGAGCAAGCCAGAAAGTAAAAATTAAATTAATAGATGAAAAAAAAAAAAAAAAAAAAAAAAAAAAACTTGCCGTTTACAGTCATCTCGTTTGAATAAATCTTTAAAAGAAAAGAAAAAGGAAAAGAAAAAAATCATACTTAATATTCATACTTAGTATTCATATTTAAATTTAACATGTAAGTGGGAAAAAAAAATTAAATTTTAGGCTTTACACGAAACTTTGATAAATTATGCTGATTCAATATGGGTGTATGTTGGCTGATACGTGGCGCTGCCATACGGAAATTTTGCCTCCAAAACGGGAAGGCTATATCTCAGATTCTGCTGTGTATAACTGTACAAAACTTGGTATGTGAGAGCTCGCCATTGAGATATACTATTATGATTTATTTTACGTGTATGTCGTCCAACAGGTGGCAATCCTACACTGCAATTTACCCCATGAATAGGCTAAATCTTAACTTTTATGACATAAGTGTATGAAACTTGATATGCAAGGCAACCATTATGAAAACGACCTTATTTAGGTGTATTTCAACCGACAGGTGGAACTGATATTATGATTTTTCTCAAGCCTATATCTCAGCATCTGTTGATTAAAATTGTACAGAACTCCACAGGTAAAATATTTATTGGGAAAAACTATAGTGAAACTTTTGTACAATTTAAACAGTTAGTGGTGCTGTTATATAGAATGATATACAAGAAAGTTTTGTGATGATCACAATGTATGTATTAGTTTTCGTTAAGAATAACCCTTCAGCTATGATTACATTAGTAATACATATATATATAAATATATATATTTCTCACTTTAATACTAGTATTGCAAAAAAATATGTAAATAATAAGTTTTAGTTTTGAAATACTGACAATGTGGTGACAATGCTTTTCACCACAAATTGCAAGTAAGGAAGAGTATGTTAGGCTTGAAGTTTTATTCTTCATGGCAATATTGCACAAATAAATGGAATCTATATATTAATAGGCAAGCATAAAATTTGTAGTCCCTTTTTAACATATTAATTATGGGAGTAGAGGGTTGAAAATGGTATCATTCGAAAGGTATGGTTAGCCGGAAGGTGCGAATACAAATATTATTTTCTTACGATGTCAAGAAGGTACTTAAAAATACATTTATTTTTTATGCATTTTACCCCATTTCTCCCTTTTATACGCGTATTCCTTTACATTAAAAAATACCTAAAAGTAGAAAGTTGTTAAATCTGGCAATTTTATAAAGCTCAAATAAAACCATAGACACAGTAATCTGTATAATGTAGCATTACTATACGCAAGCGAAGTGATGACGTCACTGTCTGTCCATGGAGCCATGAAAAAGATTTTCTATGTTAATCATCCATTGGATTTTTTGTAAAAAATTATTTAAAAATAACGGAAATTATCTGCCGATTTTAATTCCGATATTTGGGTATAGTTATATATAAGTTACTGTCTACATGTGTTTGATTGAGTTATTTTTTCTGTAAATTTGAAAAAATTTTAATTTAAAATCACAAAACTCCAGAAAAAAAAATGGCAAACTTCCAGTTTCGAATGTAAACATAAACATTTCATTTCAAAGGGTGATATTTAAACAATAAATATTCAACTAATATACTAAATAAAAGGAAAATGGATTTGTTACTAATTGCTGCATGTATAAGTAGACGATACGGAAAAAATTCCGATTTCCGTTTTTTGCTGAATTTAAATGTTTTGAGCTTTCTTTACGTTTCAATTAACTGAAATTGGCTACTTATTTTTTTTTTTTAAATCTTTATTGCTAGCTTTTGTGGGTAGAAGAAGCAAGTACAAGATACATAAAAACTTTTGATTTCCGGTTTTCGATGAATTTACACGTTTTGAGATTTCCTTGCATTTTAATTAAGTGAAATTGACTACTTATTTTTATTTTTTTTTTAAAGTGGATTTATTATTCTTTCCTCTGCATATATAAGTAAAAATATAAGATTCAGAAAAGTTTTAGATTTTCGGTTTTCGATAAAGTTACACGTTTTGAAATTTCCCGAACTCAATTCGACGATTTTTGAAAAATATCTTTTCTTTTTTTTGTTGTTCAAACACTGTACTTTATGAACCAATCGAATTAATTTAACAGAATTTGATACTTGGTTGGGCCTTGGTTTGACATGGTACCTATTAGCTTTTGGGCTGTATCACACAACTAGGGGCGTTTTTACGTTGCGATTTTCTCTCAATTCAGGAAAGGCTAACATCTACAGAGAGAAATAGTTATATTAAGTAAAACTCTGCTGATTCAGTTAGAGTGAATATCGGCAAACAATTGGTGCAGCTGTGTTGCAATTGCATTCCGTTTAGGACAAGGCAATAACTTTGCTTTGCATCGCTTTCCAAAAAAAATGGTCGAGTTTCGACCACTGGGCGATACTAGTATTAAATAAATATATTTAACTAAATTATGTTCTAAATGTTTTTAAAAGAACACTATGTGAAATACACTGATGGAAAAAAAATCCCAACACCAGGAAGGAGCTGTGCTAGATAAACGAAATTTGGTAGGCGTGTTTATACATCTGAAAGATGACGTCGATTCAAATTTCGAGCTACGCGCATAAGTGTGGCGCTAGATGCGACACTATGAACATGCAAATGAGGTTTGCTTTAAATAAGCGCTTTAAGGTTCGTGATCGTTATTTACAGTTGAGATTTGACATAGTGGGTTAATGTTAGTCAAGGATGCCTCTAAGAAGACGAAGAAGCCATTATCAACAGCTCACTGAGTTTGAACGAGGTTGTGTAGTAGGGCTACGAGAAGGTGGGTTTTCTTTCCGCGATATTGCAGAAAGACTTGGCAGGAATGTATCCACTGTGCATGAATGTTGGCAGCAGTGGTCAAGGGAAGGTACTGCCTCAAGAAGACCGGGTTCCGGGCGGCCACGTGGCACTACTGAGAGGGAAGACCGCCGTGTTCGGCGTATGGCTGTGGCTAATCGTACTGCGTCTGCAGCTGAAATTCGAGCTGCAGTTGGCACCACAGTGACACAACGAACTGTTACAAATCGGTTACTTCAAGGACAGCTCCGAGCCAGACGCCCTGTAGCGTGCATTCCACTGACTCCAAACCACTGCCGTTTGCGACGTGAGTGGTGTCAAGCTAGAGCTCATTGAAGGACGGAGAGGAGATATGTTGTATTTTCTGATGAAAGCCGGTTCTGCCTTGGTCGCAGTGATAGCCGTGTGTTGGTTAGAAGGAGGCCAGGTGAACGCCTGCTAGCGACCTGCCTGCGGCCTAGACACACAGGGCCTACTCCTGGAGTTATGGTTTGGGGAGCAATTTCGTATGACAGCAGGAGCACTCTCGTGGTTATCCCACGCACCCTGACTGCAAATTTGTACGTCAGTCTAGTGATACAACCTGTTGTGCTGCCATTCACGAACAGCATACAAGGGGGTGTTTTCCAACAGGACAACGCTCGCCCTCATACCGCTGTTGTAACCCAACATGCTCTACAGAGTGTCGACATGTTGCCTTGGCCTGCTAGATCACCATATCTTTCTCCAATCGAGCACGTATGGGACATCATTGGACGACAACTCCAGCGTCATCCACAACCAGCATTAACCGTCCCTGCATTGACCGCACAAGTGCAACAGGCATGGAACTCCATCCCACAAACTGATATCCGACGCCTGTACGACACAATGCATGCACGTTTGCATGCTTGCATTCAAAATTCTGGTGGTTACACCGGTTACTAATGTACCAACATTTCACATTTGAAATGGCTCTTCTCGCCAATGGCTCTACCTGTGATCTTGAAACTTTAATCAATTAAATATGTTACCTAGACAAATGTATTGCTGAAATTTCATTCCTGTACAATAATTTTTTCTTGGTGTTGGGATTTTTTTTCCATCAGTGTATATATATATATATATATATATATATATATATATTATTGTTTTAAAATAAAGAAAAAGAAAAGAGATATACAACACAACAAAAAACAAACCTGATTCCAGATATTGGTATCAGGCAGGAAAAAGAGCTCCGGATATCCAATATCCGGCAAAATCCCTATCCGTTTCATCAAAAATTATAAGTGTCAAATGTTTCAAATCTAGCCACTAGAGTATAAATATCTAGACATTCTAATTTACTTGTTTTGTTTAAACAAAAATGAATGATTTTTGTGAAGAACAATGTTTTTTTTTTTTTTTTTTTTATTCAAATATATAAGCTTTTGAGGATCTTATTGTTATAGAAACTTTTTTACTTAAATTATATAATCCATTAAAATAGTTTTAGGCTACATGAAAAGGTCTTCGTGCATAAGACTTTTTTATGCACCATTCGTTATTCCTAACATTTCATTCAATATACAAACTAATTATTATAAAAATTAATTCAATATTTTATTTATACACTCCTATATATATTTTTTTATGATGCTTTAGCGAGAAAAAAATAATAATACAAATCTTAAAATGTGGGTTTATATTTTTTCCTTGCGCCAACTACAATTTAGTTTTCTTTTATCAATTAATACTTTATTAAATCTAATAATAAATATATATGAAAAATAGTTCTACAGATAAATAAAAATATATATATCGGCAGAAAAATTAATAATTCACGCAGTAATACCAAAGAATAATAATCATTTTATGTTCTTTGATAACACTGCTCGTGCACATAAAAAAATTCTTGCAGTGCGATGACGCATTAACGAACAAAATATATTTTACTAACTGGTCAAACTGTATATTTTTCACATTACCCCAGTGATTTGTACAGCCGTAGGCTGAGCAGCTTTTAACCATACTTAATAATTTCTAAATCTATCTCATTTCAAAAAGAATTAAAAAAAAAAAAAAAAAAAAAAAAAACTGCATGATAAGCAAAGGAGTCTATACAGAAAACTTTTTCTTTTGCCCCATATGCGAGCCAAAACTATCGGCACTGTATTCATACGAGCTGACCGCGCTAGATAATGTTAGGGAACAGGAAGTCAGCTCTCCTGTTAGATTGGAGCTCAGTGGTCAGTATAGGACAAAAATTCCTAAACATGTGCAAAAAAAAAAAAAAAAATGAATGTTATAAAGAAAGAATATGAAGTTAAAAATTTTTCTTTATAATGGCAATAATCAATTAGAAAAAAAAAAAAAAAACTGCGTAAATGCAGGAGCATCGCTTCCTCCGCGATGCAAATTTTTAAAATCAGTATTTTGCAAATGATCTCTTAAATATCTTTCAAAGGAATGATTGAACCACAAATCTAGATACCTTTAAACAACGCTATCTATTTGTTGCCCCCTCCCCTCCACCTAAAATAATAATAATAATAATAATGATAATAACAAAACATTTGGGTGGTCTGCATTTTCTAAGATGTCATCTGTAGAGCATAAAATTTCAATTTCTTTCTTTAGAATTTAATTTGATACTTTTCTGAGACTGAAATGTCTGTATTCATTATAAAAAATAATTTTAATGAATATAAATTTTAATATAGCTAATTTGTATTGCGCGAATTGGTATAGCGAATTGTAGAAAAAGTGACGCCCACAACATACTAGTTCAAAATAATTTGCATCAAATACTTACAAAATTCTATTAATGATTAATTGCTTTTCTTTCTTAATTAATATTAATTGTAATTATTTAAAAGAGTTACACACGACAAACTTAACTCTGATAAAATTTATTGACAAATAATAAATATTATTAATTAGAGAGAAAATGCTTTTATAGAAAGTAATTCTTCTTTCATCAGCATGAAATATTGCAACTGGTAGAAACACTATTACTTTTTGTCAGAAATGCATTTGGGTCTTTAATTAGTCTATTTTATGAGAAGGGTGTTAGAAACTGCTGATACAACGAATTCTGTTCGCGTCGTTTGTACCTTCTAAAGACACTTGAGATCAGAGATAGTCTGATTTTCTGCTCTATTGTCACGTTTCTGTCCCGCGGCTATTCACATTGTCAGAGAGTCAGCCTCATTTGCATCACGCCAGTTTCAACAACTATTTTATTCATTCGCATAACCTGAGAGTATGTTGAATATTTCTTTGAAATTTCAGGGGAAATATATAAGTATTGTAAAGATCACATCTAGAGGCTTATTGTTAAATTATTTATAATAAATTATATGTTTAAATAATTATATATATATATATATATATATATATATATATATATATATAGAGAGAGAGAGAGAGAGAGAGATTAATTTTATGTATTTTGTAAATCATTCCATTAAGTTTAATACCTTCTACGGAAGTTATAAAATATTTTCTTATTATTGCTATATTCTCCAAAACCAATCCAAACAAATATTTATACAAACTTTTTCTTTTTAACAAAAATTGATAATTAAATATAAAATTCTTAAAAAACGAATTTACCGAATTATTTATATATCATTTCTTCTATCTTATAATTTGTACACCCTGTTTCAAATGCTTATATAAAAAATATATAGATTCAGAATACGTGTCTTTTCAGTAAAATTTATGTCAATATCTAAAACGAGCAAAACTAGAAACAATAACTAATGCTAAAAAATATTAAATAAATAAAGCAGCAAATTTTTAAAACGCTTTGTGTTACTTTTACAGTTTATAATATGTATAATAAGACTCTTTGCATTGTACTTTTTAAAATAATGCATTGGAAATATTTGTTCATGAAAAAAAAAAAAAAAAAAAATCTGTTTAGAATAAAAATCGTTTACTGAATAAGAACAGAGTCGATGATTTGAACATACAAGTTTTTTTAATGACATAGCCCTTTCGGACCCAGACCGTACGATCGTGCGGGTTAGACATCCACTTACATTTTTGCATCTGAAACAGTCGTATGTAATGAAATCAGGAAATAAACGATCGAGCTAATTAGCAGTAAGTGTAAAGTACAATCTTCAATCAACAAATGTCGGTTATAGTCCATATTTTTCTTTCAGTTTGCAAAAACAGAAGAACGTGTTATGTTTTAAGATAAAAGTGTTTCGGGTTGGAAAGGGATAAAAAAGTCAAACAGAGGAAACTTTCTCTAAAGTAAACGTCAAGTGCTTATAGAAATGTGTTTTTGAGTGAAATGTGTTTAAGAGTTTTTTTGGGCGTTTGAGGTATCTCTCTGCGGTCATTTTTTGCACAAGAGGGCTTATTAGCCGGAAACTTACAGCTTAAATAGTTTCACATAGAATCGTGACTACGTCGTATACAGAGTGCTTGTCATTAAACTGCCCATATAAACAGCATCCAGCAGTTGAAGTAGCGATATATCTACTGCGATATCTAAATTTGGTATGTGAGCTATTCCCAAATGCTTTCAAAAGATTGTAAAAACGAAAAACTCCTTTAGTTTAAAAAATGTTTGCTGGGGTTGCTTTGAATGTAAAAATGCCAAATTCAATAAAAGGATTAAACAACACGGGATACAAGTTAATCAATGATTGCTTATAAATTCACTACGCATTCTTAAAAAAAAACTTTGCTGTTAATAATTTTTTTAAATGTAAAATACCACGTAGTAAATACTTTTGAATTTATAAATAAAGGAATTTCTTGATCGCATCACACGAAAGGTCTATATATTAAATTTGGTGAATATTCTATTGTCCTTTTAGCTGTAGAATTTTGTTAACAGAGGAAGATTAACTATAATCAACTGCATCTAAATATATATCGGTGTTTTAAAGTGAAGCATGGGTAAATTGTTCTGGTAAATTTATGAAAGTTAGAATAAATAAATAAATAGATTACGTAATACTTATTATTGTTAGTGTTGTAAAACATTTTTAAGAAAGTATAATTGTGATAGTTGTAGAAATTTGTAAAATAATTAACCATTACTTATAGGAAATATGATGTACAAAACTATTATATTAATATAACTACTTATTCATTCTTCTTTGTTAGCTTTTCTATAAGTCAATATTATGCATTAATTTAAAAATAAATAAATAATAATTTTATTTCTATTTTATTTTTTTTTCTAATTTTATTTCTATTGATTCTCCCATTAGTACACTATGGCATAGATTTTTAGTTTTACGAATTGGATACTCAAACACTTAAAAAAGCAAAGGTGATAAAATGAACGAATTTTAATCGAATATTTACTGACGTAACGCATTTCATGTTTCTTGCGGCAATACTTTTGTATATTAATTAATCCTTGATAACTAAGACCTGGCTGAACTATCATATTAATTTAATATCCAATAAAAATAGGTTGAAGGCGATAAAGACCTCTGGTGGTTAGTGACGAAATTAGAATTCTAAAGCGGCTGCACGCGAAAGTCAGTGCCTTTTTCCAAGACATTTATTGTCTAAAAAATAATAAATAATAAATAAATAAATAAATAAATAAATATGTATAATTTCACCACGGAATTGACCATAAAATCTTTCGCCTGCCATCATAATGTTGATCTTTTGAACGGAGAAATATGATCTGGATATCTAAACAGTAATTGAATTTATTAAGCACAAAACAAAATACTTCCTTAAAGAGCTCAATTTTCTATTATTAAGACATAAATTCATGGAGATTACACACCCAAATTTTCCTAACAGAAACTTTAATTCTTTCTATCATTTGATATATCTAAGCTATAAAACTGTATTTTATCTATTTTGCATAAATATAAAGCACTATTAAATGTTGATGTATAAAAAAAAAAAGTTCGTTGTATAGAAATACAATGACTTTATCCCCGAGGAGATCTTCTGCAGTACATGAAAAGAATTCTATGGTGGAGGTAATGCATACACAATATAAAACAAACATAAAAATCTGACGCAGTACGCAGGAAAAGTTCCTCACTCCTGATACCACATAATCCTGTGAGAAGATTTATTCCACTAAGAAGAATATATGTCAACTATTCTTCTTTGTAACTTATCCAGAAAATCTTTCGAATTCCCCAGTATATTAACTTGGATAGACTTTGGTAGTCTAAAAGTGACTCAGCGTTGGGAAAAAGTTCGCTTAAATTACTTTTATATGCAAAATATAGATAAATCTGCGTAAGTATTGTAGACTTTATTATTCCATTTTCAAAATCTAAATCCGTAAAGGGTAAAAAAAAAATTTATGAATAGAATTTTACTCTTCTTGGCAAATTTTATATTGATGACAAGATTGTTTTTTAATATATTTAGAGCTTTCAAAAGCTTGTTACGAAAAGTGGAGACATACGTTTATCATGCTTTATTCTGTAAAGTGTGTGGATACAGAAATGTATTGATTTTTTATAAATAAAATAGTTTTTAACAAATAAAATATGTTAGAGTTGTATGAGATAATTTTTTAAGGCATAAGTTAAGTGAGATATATTTAATACATGGTCGAAAACTGTGAAGAAAAAAAATTAAAAACATTATAAAAAGAAAACACTATACATTTTGTTTAAAATAGTTTAATATTTCAAAATATTTCAAGCAAATTTGTAGTTTAATATAAACAATTATTTAATGCGTAAAACATATTTCCATAATAGTATATATATTCTTTGCAGAGAATTTTTGTAAGAGAATTTGCAAAAATTTCTTTTTTTTTTTTTTTTCCTTTTTTTTAAAAAAATCTTTAAAAGTATTTATAAAGAACTTATCTGTAAACAATTATCAGCAGAATTTTAATAATTCTAGTCATAAAATTGATAAATATAGATAGAGAAAACATCTTTAACTTTGTTAAATATGTCATTTAGACCCATGACGAATATCATAAAATATATGAACTTTAATATTATATAAACAAAGAAAAAAAAAAAAGAAAAATGTGATTCTCTTGATTATTAAATGTTTCCATGTATACGTACTAGTTGTATCATTAAACCCCCAAAGCTCTTTCCCTACGTTATCACACATCGAACAGAAAAAAGATCTGAAAATACAGACAGGTAGACTAATTGAATTCATAATAAAACTTAAACATTTTTGGAAAGTATTAAAAATTCTTAAGACAAACGGAAATGCACTTTCCGTAATTTCCAGTTGAAGCCCTTGATGTATCAGAATATTTACGCGCAGCCTAATAAATGTGAACACTAAACAAAACATGTTATACACAAAATATTTTTCAGTATATTAACAATAAATGCCAATTTTATTATGATTTTTGCAGTAGTAAGTTATTTAAACCTTTATAAAAATGTCTATTATAAAAGGCAATGCATCAACATTCTTTGGGAAGTCCATGTACGCAAATCAATAGTGACATTTGTTGCAGTTTAAATAGGGAAAATTCCATAGTAAACTTGAATAACATATATTATTTTCAAGGAATTCTATGACAGATCTAAGGGAGATAGAGAGCGGACAGGCAGACAGACGGGCAAACAGACAGTCCAACAGATTGACCGAAGTCATAAATACTTGTTATCATGTTGGAAAGTATTAATAATAAAAAAAAAAAAATCTGGAGTGACTCCACTCGACTTTCCGAACATTGAGTAATTAACAGTTTTGTAGATAAAGTAAAGAAAGAGTAGTTGTTAAACAAACAAAAGAGAGAAAACCATAATAGAGTGTTTGAGTATTTTTCTCCATCTATTACACGTTGTTTTATTTAACGCTACTGAACTTTGAACCCATAGATCATAATGACAAAGAAATTTTCGTTGGGTCCCTGTAAAAACTTATAAATGCTACATTCACCAAAATGCTTATAGTTAGTGCAACAGTGATTTATAATACTCATATAAATTTTCAGCTCAATTCAATAAGGCGTTTAGATGCTATCGTAATTTTAAAAATTTAGTCCCATAGGCCATAATGATAAAGAATTTTTCTTTGTATCCCTGTAAAAAAACTGTAAGTGCTAGATTCACCAAAATCTATACAGTTAGTTCAACTGTGATCTATAACATGTGTACAATTTTTTTGCTCGGATTAATTAGGCGTTTAGACACTATCACATTTTTAAAAATTTGGCCCCATAGGCATAATGATAAAGAATTTTTCTTTGTGTCCCTGTAAAAAAACTATAAGTGCTAGATTCTCCAAAATCTATACAGATTGAGTATTTATGATCTATAATATGTGTATAAAATTTTTGCTCAATTGAATAAGGCGTTTAGATGCTATCGCACTTTTAAGATTTTGCTCCCATAGGCCATAATGATAAAGAATTTTTCTTTGTGTCCCTGTAAAAAAACTATAAGTGCTAGATTCACCAAAATCTATAGGGTTCGTACTATGGTGACTTACAATATGCGTACCAACTTTCAGGTTAATCGAACGAAGCGTTTAGACGCTAGCGTGTTCACCCACAGACATACACACATACACACATACACACATACACACACACATACATACATCATCGTAAAAATAGTGAAAACGGACTCAGGGGACCTCAAAACGTATAGAAACATCAAAATCTCGAATTCGGATTTTTGACATGATTACAATACTTTCCTCACTATAGTGTTCGGAAAGTAAAAATGGAAAAAGAACTGAAAATTAAATTAGAAGCTAAAATAGAAAAAACAACTAACAATTTTAAAGAACCAATCAAAACAGAGCAGACCTCAAAAAATGGTCACTTTGACTACTTAAATTCTGAAATAACATTCATTGTGCTATTGGTGCCATTTTAAATAGGAAACATTCCATAAGAAACTTTAAAAAGCATAATATATATTGAAACAATTCTGAAAATATTTACGGACGCTAGAAGCGAACAGACGCCAGATAGACAGATGGACGTACCTACAGACAGGTAGCCTAACTAAAATCATAATTACGATTAAACATTGTTAGAAAGGGACAAAAAATGCTTACTAAAAATGCAAATGCAAATGTAATAATTTCCATTTTATAGCCTTTAATGTATCTGAATATTTTGGCCTATAAGTCGTAATGCTAATTATACTAGGAATCATATTTTTGTGCTAATGAATATTATCGTTAATTTGTAACAATAAATGTCAATTTCGTTAAGATTTGTGCAAAACAAAGTTCTTAAAATATGTTTTTTAGAAATTCCTTTCATAGAACGCAGTGCTTTGCAATACTTTTGGGTGTCTTTGTACACAAACCAGTGGTGGTATTTATTCCATTTTAAATAAAGAATAGCGGATAGTGGAACTTGAATCACATATTTCAGTTTCAAGTAATTCGATTAGTATTTACGGGAGTTAGACCCAGGACGGATAGACAGACAGACGGTTAAACGGATAGACTAGACATACAGCGAAACGGAAGTCATAAACAAATTAAAAATTTGTTGGAAAGAGTTAAAAAATAGTTAAACTTACTGAAATATCAATACATAAAATTTTAAAAGCTTTAATTTAAAGTAACAATTTTTTAAATGAATTTAATGAATTTTAAATGAATTTTCATGAATTTAAAGTAAATTTTTAAATATTTAAATAAAGTCTCTTCTACTTTTATATAAATAATTCAAATGCCGAACGCTATTGATTGCTAACACGCTTAAAACTATAAAACTTGGCATTAATAATTACTGTGCAATTTCAAAATATCAATTAAATGAATTTTATGCAACATTTCATTCTGGAGAATTTCGAAATATTTGTATTAGCCAATCAACGTTACAAGCGAAAAGGGAAGTACCTAAAATGAATTAGTAGTGGATGCTACGTTAAATTTGACATGCTAACAGCTGGGTTATTAAATCGAAAGACAAGTAATGCTTCTGGAAATCCGCAAATCCATTTAAGATCTTAGAAATGCGTTTAGTCTCTGTAATCCAACGTTGATTTTAATTGGATTTAAATTTGCTGGGATCTGCGTTGATTAGAAATACCTTAAGTGGTCTCTGGAATCAGGTAGAATTCTATTAAATTATTCTAGAAAATACGAGTATATATTAAGTGCGTTTCCTATAACACTAAATATATTGATTTATGATTGAAACATAATTATAAGAACTTAATAAATGTTTTCATATATGACAGCTATCTGTCCTTTTAAAATAAAAGAATGAAACTAACTTAAGTTAAATTTAAATGAATTCTCTAAAAGAAATGATTAATTTATTTTGAGTTGAATCTAATCAATTCAGTGATTAAAAAAAAAAAAAAAAAAAAAAAAAAAAAAGATCTACAAGTTGATTTATTTGTGTAATTATGGCCATATTATAGAAAAAAAGAGAAGTAAGAAATAATAATATTAAGAATATAATTTATTTTAATCGTTTACTGCTGATTAAAAACTAACACATACGTGACAAAACAGTCGCATTTTATCTCTATAGGAATTGAAACTCGGGTTGTTTGGATGAAAGACGAGAATGCTAGAGCAATGCACCCAATCACACCTATAGTTCTTAGTTAACTGTGCTCAATTATTCTCAAATGAGCTACGGCACCAAATGTATACTCCGTAGTTCTTGATCCTTGTTAGACCCAATGAGCCTTAAGCGAGATTGTTTTCATTATTTATAAATATTTATTCCATTTACGTACAAAATGAAATTATGAAAGTCCAACAAAACTTCTACGAATATTAAAGTAATTATAAAATTAGGAAATATACATAATATCATATTCCTAGTGAGAGTAGAAAAATTAAAACAATTAGAAGTAAATTCTATACAAATTCAGGCGTTTAAAAAATAATTAAAGCTTCGAAATCACTACCAATTCAATAAGGAATGCGATTGATTTGTTTAGGAACAAAAAAAAATAAGCATTACGAAATTTATGAAAGATTTTTTATGGAATTTACTACAAAGAAAAATTTATAAGTTCTTTAAAAAATAGCATAATCCATCATTAGCAATTATTATGGAAAAAAACAATTTACTCACAGTGTTTTCAAAATAGCACTTTCCTGCCGAAAGGAAGGAGTACATACTAAAGAAAAAAAAAGGAAAAGGTAAGAAAAGAAGAGAAAAGAAAAGAAATAAGAAAAAAAGCCGTATTTGGGTAATTGAATTGTTTGTTTGAAAAAAAGGCTAATTTAATTATTTAAAAAAAGGATGAAACTTATAGTAATTTTTCTGGATATCACATATCCGTATGCAGAAGGGAGTAGAGTTCCGGATATTTGATATCCAGCCAAATCACTTTCTGTTGTATCCCTACATTTAAATGTTAAAATTTGTGGTTTTTGAAATGAAATAATTTTGTGTGTCACTCTTACGACTTTCTCTTATCCTGAAATTTAATACTATAAATACAGGTTGGAGATTAAGAGGTAAGATAACGAGTACTGTTATATAAACCTATGTTAAACAATTCAAATTAGGCTTCGGAAAAGTTTTGTATGATAGTGAGGGGGGCTACCGCCCCCTCAATTCTCAATATTACATTAAAAAAAATGATAACTTTATTTTAAATTATCGCAGATCGAGGGTTCAACCATTCGTTTTAAAGGTATTGGCGAGCTCTTTTGAAAGATACCCATCATGAAAATTTACTCCCCTCAAGGGGAAACATCCCCCCAGGGGGGAGGCGAGGCTCCTACATACAGAAATTTTATTTTCCCAGTTGACTATCTCTATTACAAAAAATATATATTCGTTTCATTTGGTTTAGTACAGTCTATAGATGTTAAACTCTACTTACCTACAATTTCCTCCGAAGACGTAATGCTTGAGTGTCCCTGTACACGAACCATTTGCTTCATCTCAACGAAAAGCTTACTGTAGCATCCCTATATGATACACATTTAGAATACCGAGTTTGGAAATTCTGCTTCTATTTGTTCTTGAGATATGCTGATAACAGACACACAGACAGACACACAGACCATTTGCTAAAAACATGATTTTCGTATTCAGGTTAACATGTAAATATAACAAAAACTTACGTTCGAAAATTTGACCCTAAAACAATAATTTTGTCGACATTATGTGAAGAGAAAGTAAAAATAAAAGTGTTCAAGCAGTACGGCTTTTTTTTTTCTTTCTTTCTTTTTGTCCCTTAGTGCAAGGTGAAGTGGTGTAAGTACAAAAACGTTTTGCCAAATTCGTATTTGACCTCATTCCTGTCATCTTCTGTTATATAAGGTGGTTATAATAAAAGTTCCACTTTTAAAATACCATGAAGTGAAAATTGCTAAACCACATATTATCAAATTTGGTAATAGTTTACATAATGTCATAAGATTTTACTTTCGGCATAAAAAAGGAAAAAGAAAGAAACTTGAAGCAATATTGATAAACAAAATGAGGCATGAAGTCATCGGTTTAAATCGTTTTTGATCATATCTGCAGTGTGTTACAAAGCATATTCTATGTGGCGTCCAAAATTTTCTGAAAGCATGTTAAATCACATTACTGAATTCTTTATAATAGTTCTTAGCAAATCAGGAGGAATTTTACGAACCTGTCAGAACAATCTCGTCAAATTGTTTTAGTAGCCATCATAAACAGTGATTTTGTGGTACCCAATGGACAGAAGTTACAGGGCTTTTGGTCTGGGGACCGAGGTAGCGAAGGAAAATGGAAGTTTCGGCAAACATAAAATCTGGGAACTTGATACACGCAGGACCCTGGTGAACACCCTTACCAGACTCAGAACACGCCACCTCAAAGGGAGGAAAATCCAAAATGACGGAACTACAAAGTACCTGCACTGCAGAAACTGTGGCCCTGACACAAAACTGTCACCTGAACATATATTCTCCTGTCATGCCATCTCGGCCACTTTTCAATAGATTAGTGACTGTTCACATAAAGATGTCGGACATTTGGCTTGAAATAACTGAAGCCGTGTTTAAAACCTACGGTCCTATATAGTGTCTTTTTTTTTCTCCATGTCTATTACACGACAACCAACCAACCAACGGATGTGAAAGAATAATATGCAAATGAAAGTCCTATAAATTGCACAATTTTTCGATTAGAGCAGTTAATTTCTTATTTTGCCCCCGACTTGTGAATACAAGAAGTTTTAATTGCGATGCTGACTTGGTGGATAAAGCCTTATTAGTGAAGATGTTTTCCTTCAGGTAAGAACCGCCGACTGAAGCTGCAGTTAGCAGTTTTATAACTCGCTTGCAAACTGTAATTTATAGTGACGACGGATACATAGAATATGATTTATATGCCTGTAAACATTTGCATGCGAATAAGTACAGTTTTTCGTGAAAATGTGGGATGTGGTCCCGCACAGCGTCTTCTATCGACAAATAATTATTATTTTCTCTTTATCAAAAAAACAAAAGTAGAAAGAAAGAAAATCCCCCTTCACAAGAATGATTTTTTTCAAGATCCACTTTCATTTCTATCAATTCATTCAATAGTTATGATTTTTTAAAACGTCTACAGACCCTGTATAATCCTATGACCTCGTATAAACTTTTAACAAGCTTGATAACATTTGATACAATAATATTCAATTTCGGTCATTTCCGAGTAAAACTACCATGTACTTACCTCATAACAACCAAGTACTTACGTTCCTGAATATGTTTAGGCATAAATTATATCTAGTGGGTCACTTAATATATCTAGCGGTCTGGTTAATTGTATCTAGTAGTCCGGTATATATATATACCGGGGGTGATCTAAAAGTCACAGAAAAAATAAACTATATATTATTAAAAAAATATTGACCGTAACACTATGCAGTTTTCCCTGAAATGCACAGAAAAACATGGAATTATTTTAGATAATACAAGTTTTATTAGCAAATTAGTTTATATTTTTGTCAGGTGACGCTTTAATTGTAAAATTACTTTTTTACAGTGGCACAGTACACTCAACAATGTAATTAGGACGATAAATGCTCAATGTGACAGTCATTATTCATTAGAATGATCGTCAGACATTGGAAGTTCTCTTTAAAAGAAAAGCTTCAGTATTGGAAATATTGGCACCCTTTGGTCAGGAAATCTGTTTAAAATGTGAGAGGATGCTACAAATACGGTGCGATATGTTGGTAGTTTTATCTCATATATA
This sequence comes from Salticus scenicus, assembly GCA_963930645.1. Classification (NCBI taxonomy): domain Eukaryota; kingdom Metazoa; phylum Arthropoda; class Arachnida; order Araneae; family Salticidae; genus Salticus; species Salticus scenicus. Next base: position 81,475,054 of record OZ005653.1, read on the forward strand.
TATATATACATATATTTGTATGTATACATATATATATATATATATATATACACTGCAAACGCACGCGCACAAAAATAACACATTTAAGAACACATTTTGTCCTCAAATTAACAACACTTTTTGATGTTCTAAGCTACAACACTTCATAAGAAACATAATTGCAACAGATATAATTGCATAAGAAACATAATTTAGTGTTATGCTTATTTGAAATAAAAATCGCTTGCACTCATCATAGAAAAATAATTTTAATAAGTGATAATTAAAAAAATATAATTAGTCGAATAAAAAATTTGCTCTGCATGAATTTTAATAGTAAAATATAGAAGAAAATTTTTGTGATACTAGTTTCTGTTACAACAACATACTAGTTTCGTTTTCTCACCTTTAGCAGCCTTCTGAATCTAATCCCCATAATACACACTGCTGAGCAAATTATTAGGAAAACGTCTGCATATTATTTCACGGGATATGCTATTCTGTTTAATAAGCGTTTCTAAAGTGTTTCCACGTTAAAGTTGAATGTGTTTTAGAAATGTTCTAAAAAGCGTTTAGAATATGTGTGGGATCTTAAATTTTGATCGAAACACTATCTGAACACATTTCTTGTCCTTGTAATTGTCAACAACACTTCCGCAACACTTTTTTTCCCTCGCGCAACACAATCGCAACACATTCCTAATACAATCACAACACTTTTAGTTAGAAGTGTTTACTATTACGTTCTAATAGCGTTGCAAAAGTGTTTCACGCATTTGCAGTGTATATATATATATATATATATATGTATATATATATATGTATATATTCCCATGCCTTTCTCTGGAATTCACTGAAAATCGCATAAAGCTATAGTCAGTACTTTTTGAATATTATTTTTTTTTCTGCAACTTTTGGGTTACCCGATTCATTTATCTCTTGGTTTTAGCAAGTGCAAATCAGACTTCTATACTATATATATATAAATTAAGAGATATGTGGTTTATACGTCCAAATAGTGAAAATGTTCATGTATCTGGGACTTTTTTATTTTTTAATATATCTAAAATCGTTAGAAAGATTCGAAAATTTCCGTACACCCACGCAAAAGTACTCCGTATCTTAAATATTAAAAACTCGAATAAAACCTGAAAAAAGATACTAGGACTTATTGAAAATTAAAAGGCAAAATAAAAAAGTGTTACAATTATGTGAATGGATAAGTATAATTGTTCATATTACACTCTCCGACAAATAAAATTTCTAAGGTAAATATAATTACGGGTGAGAAATTCATAAAGCTTAAAATAAAATATAAAATAAAATAAAATAAAGATGAATTTATGTTCAAAATATAGATATTAAACTTACTTTATTAACAAAAACTGTGAAGCTTTCTTTACAAGTACGACAATGTCAAAACTTTGAATTTTCACATCGTCACTGCGTCAGAAAGTGAAAATGTAAACAATTTTAAAGCTATCGCTGATTCATATTTGATTTGGATCCTTAAGGCTAAATAAAAGAAATATATATTTTCACTATTAGGCCCAAATTTAGTTTATTTGTTGGGTGATAAAACGAGGTTATACTTATATAACATACTTCATCCGAAACATTTTTATTACAGTATGCTTTAAAATCATATTAGAAGACACTGTGATTGGGCCGCGGTAGCCTGATCGGTAAAAGCAGCGAGTTCGTGATCGAAAGATTGCGCGTTCGATCCTCGAGCCGGCCGAAGACCGTCATGTATGCTAATGGCGACTGGTGCACGATAAATTCTGTCGTGGTCGTAAACTCCTCCAAATTCCCATAAAAAATTATACCTCTGGGAGTACCGAAACAAGCTCTTATCCGGATCAAAATTTGAGTTCCTGTTGTTTGGCTGGAGCTGCCATCTTTCACCAGCTTATGGAGCTAAAGTCGTTCTTCCTCCCTATGTGGTGCTCCTAAAACGGAAGGCGCACCCCTCTTGCCTTAAATCCGTATAGTTCCACTATCAGAGCTCGGAATTTCCGAGTGGCATACGACAACAACAATAAGACACTGTGATTCTGTTACACAGCTCTACATCAAAATTTTTTATTCGATAATTTTGGCTGAACTTTATGTGTTTTGGTGTGCTGAAACCGACACTGAAGCCAGTTTTTCTCTATCCCGTATAGATTTTTGCCAATACAGGGTGTCTACGTCTAACAACACAATTTCTTCCATGATTCTTCTACCAATGGTAACTTTTATAGTATGTTTCCATGATCAATTATAATTAACCATGGAAACATATTAGAAACTATGGGAGGAAGTCGTGGACGCCATGATCTCAATTCCTCAATCTTAAAGATTAACTTAATTACTTAATTAGATAGTAATAAGAGCTCGAGACAAAGTTAAACAAATAAATAAGAGTTTATTTAACGTTCAATATCAAGGAGAAAGTTGTGCTAACTCTGTTATAACTTTTAATAAACCCCCAGGAAATAACTTTAACAATGCATAACATAAAAGGTAGCTTATCTCACCAATACTGATCTTGTTATCACTAGCTATTCTCACACTAGAATCATCGGCCGGATTCCCGAGTCGCGATAGATTCTTCTCTTACTTTACGCAACGACACTACACCTCTCTACCATCATTTAACATATGCATAAAACTATCACCACCAAAATTACTCTTAACTCCACCTCCTGACACACTAATCAGCTACCATTCTCTATCACTACCAATTCACTCTCAATTCACTCCCTCATCTACCAAAACAATCTCCTATACTATATTCTGCAAACTTCCTTTCCCTTCATTTCAATCGAACTTAAAATCACTTCCCATTCATCAAACACTTAAAACCTAATTCTTTCACTGCAGCACCATGGCGACATAAAACTCATCCGACCAAGACTTTCGCCGAGTCACTGGCGACGAAGTGAATTAACCGCCCCAACTTAGGTGACGGTCTATAGTCTCGACCTCACAACTACCAAAAATGAAGAAATTGTGTCGGCAATACGCTGTTTTGGTAAAATTCTATACGTGATAGAGAAAAACTGGCTTCATTTCCGGTTTCAGCACACCAATAAAAATAAGTATCCGCAAAAATTATCAAAGTAAATTATACCAACATTATTTCTGTAGATATCTGTTATTAAATTGTAATATATAGTAAATATCACTGTTTTAAACTTAACTTTTTCCTTAAATATGTTTTAAATACTTATTATTATATGTAGATTTTGAAATGTTTATATGTTCTTTTTTAACGTATATCTATATTTGCTATTGCAAATATATACGAACATTAAAAAATATCTTTATGTAATTTTATGTGTAAAACGTTTTATGGCATTCGTCATTATATTTTAAAAGAGCGTTTTAAATTTTAAAGACATTCTTTTCTGTTATAAGGACTTAAATGTTTGTTCTGCCCAAAATTCGTTTTCACTATAAATTGTCGTAGAAATCTTACATCTGGTGGCTAGAGCGCATAAATTTTACAACCAAACCATCAAACTTCTCATCTGTTTGAATATATCATTTATGTTTATTCCTATTATTCATTATGACATATCCTGTAATTCTAGATGCGCGCTTAATTTATCAAACTGAAAACTCGAAAATTATTTACAGTAGTCAGTCCATGCATTAATTTTCAAAATAATGAATTCCATTGCATTGTAGTTTATTTATTTCAGTTACAAATTTCTGAATTAAATAAGTAAAGTAACTAATTTTAAGTTTTATTAAATGAAACAATTATTTTACACATGGAATTCTGAACAATGAAAATAAATAATAATAATGAAGAAAGTAGTCTAATAATAAAGAAATAAAGAAAGTAGTCTGATCTATATTTCAGTTTTCAGATGTCCTATAGATGATTTGACTTATTTTCTGAGTACTGTCTTTCGTAAGAGCATATATTATTGTAAGAAACTTTATATTTCTTTGGACTTTTAAATGTCGCTGATTCTACTTTATCATGTATCTGTTAACAGGTGACTCTACTATACTACGATTTCCTTCATTTACGTAACCTTTCGTAAGAGCATGTGTAATGACAAGAAACTTTACATTTCTTTGGACTTTAAAATGTTGCTGATTCTACTTTAGCATGTATTCGTTAGCAGGTGGCTCTACTATACTACAATTTCCTTCATTTACAGAAAGGCGTATATGAACTTCTATAGTGTATAAGTAAGTCAAAATTTATATGTAAGTTGGTTAAAATCTGATTCGATTTGGATGCATATTGACTTAAAAGTGGTGCTGCTATGATGCAATTTTTTGCATTTTGACAAAGGCTATATCTCAGCTTCTTTTATGTATAAGTGCATTAAATTTGATATGTGAGATAGCTATTGGAAAAAAAAATATCTTCACCCATTTGGTGTATATATCGGTAGTATATATGCAAGTAATTGCTAGTGTTATACAAAGTTCTTCATTCACATTACAATTATATATTGACCACTATAGAGTGTAAGTGCCTCAAACATGATATATGAGATGGATTTTAGACATATTATGCTGTTTCAGTATGAATACTTATCAGCTGATGGTTGCACTGTTATTCAGTCCTCTTCAAAATTTACTATCAAGTATTCCCACCAGTTAATATTTTAAGAAATATAAAAGAAGTTCTTGTGGTGAACACATCATACTAGTTTATTTTATTTATTTATTTTTTTAACTACCAAACTCTCATCATGCTAAATATATTTACAGTCGGCAGCAAAATTATTGAATCGCTAACAATAATTTTTATTTAAAAGATGTGCACCTAATACTGTTTTATTAAGTAAATATTTGTCGAGTGATCTTAGTCTTATGCTGTTTATAAAAAAAAAGTGGATAAAAAAACTAGTGGATCTGCAGATCAGGAGCCTCAACGTCCTATTTGCATCACGCATTATTCAATAGGACATTTTTATTTATTCCTTTTTATATAATAGTATATATTGATTTGATCGACTTGTTACCATAATCAGATACATTCCTGAGGGGGGCTGCCGCCCCCTCAACCCCCCGCTGTATCTCTCTTTGTATACCTATCTGTATATCATATATATGTATTCTTAATAAACGACGGTCTTGTATTATTTCCCTGCAATTCATAAATACCAAATTACATGCAACAAATAAATAAAAATACATAGCATATCGGAAATATTTTGCGTAACCCTGTAAATTACCGATTCTACGCCCACAATTTTCAATAGAAAAACATGCTTTTAAAATTCTAATAAAATATCATTATATTTAAGGGGGTGTAACCATGTTAAAATACACTTTTAAGAAATACCGACTATAAACCGTAATAGTACGAAATTATTTTATGTACCCCGGAAAAGTAGCCACGATTATTATAAACGTTAATAATAAGAATACACCTTATAACTTTACACCTCACACCTTATAAATCATTTCAAATTAATTTGACACCATTTGGATGATTACAGTACTTCCTCGGAATTATTTTGTGTCGTCCCATAAATTATTCAGTCTATACATACCCTTTTTTAAGAGTAAACAGGATTTTAAACATTTTTATAATGTATGTTAATTCTATTAAGTTCAATGCAGCATAAACGCATTAAAGTGCGCGCTTAACTAAATATTTGTCCACAGGCTCTAATGTTACGAAATTCTTTTGTGTGTCACTGTAAACGAACCATAAACATTGTATAAACCAGTAAAAACTATTACGCTTATTTTGCGTTTAAAATTAATAATTATTCCAAATTTAACATCGTTTGGATGACTACGTGATATTGTCAGAACAATTTGTAAGGTCCTGTACATTAGTTAGAAAGCTTAAGAACACATATTTTCTTCAAACAACATAAGTTATGCATATTACTCACGTACTGTAGTTTCATTTTCTTCATTGCAAAGTAATGATGTTAAAATGCGTTTAAACGAAATTCACCCCATACGTCGAAATGTTAAGTATTTTGGCGTGGCCCTGTACACAATCCATAAAAAGTATAGACATAAAAAATTATATAGCTATTTCTATACCGAGCCTGAATGTGTGTGTCAATTTGCAAGTAAATCGGAGAATTTTTGCGACCGCTATTGCGGTACATACAAATTCTGCCCAAGGGCCGTAATGATAAGAAAAAAATTTGTGCGTCCCTGTACACAAACTACAAATGGAATACACACCTAAAACTATACAGCAAAAATTATGTGTGGTTCATAAATATGTGTACCAAATTGAGAGTCAAAAGCGTGACTTTTGCAGGCGATATCGCGGTACATACAAATTCTTCCGTAGGCCGAAATGATAAAAAAAAAAAACTTTGGGGTGTCCCTGTAAACGAACTACAAACAGAATGCACACCCAAAACTATACAGCTAATTTCGTGGGGATCATGAACATGTGTAACAAATTTCAAGTCAATAGCGTGATTTTTGCGGCTGCTATCGCACGACAGACAGATTTACAGACGTAACCCAAAATCTTTTTGAGTCTCAACAGAGGGCCTCCATTGACGTTTCGGAAAAAATTGGAAGTCAATAGCTTCATTTTTCCGGTGGCTATTGCGGTGCACTCAGATTCTTCCCATAGGCCGTAATGATAAGAAAAACATGGGCGTGTCCCTGTACACGAACTACAAATATAATACACACCTAAAACTATACAGCTAATTCCGTTGGGCTCATGAATATGTGTACCAAACTGCAAATCTGAATAGCGTGATTTTTGCGGCCGCTATCGCGCGACATACAAATTCTTCCCATAAGCCGTAATGATAAAAAAAAATTGTGTGTCCCTGTATATGAATTAAATATGGAATACATACCAAAAACTATACAGCAGATTTCGTGGGGCGCATGAACATGTGTACCAAATTTCAAGTCAATAGCGCTATTTTTGCGGCCGCTATCGCGCGACAGACAGACAGACAAACACACAGCCCAAAACCGTTTTGAATCTCAACAGAGGGCCTCCACTGACGTTTCGGAAAAAATTGGAAGTCAATAGTTTGATTTTTACGGTGGTTATCGCGGTACATACAGACTCTTCCCATAGGACGTAATGATAAGAAAAACTTTGGCGTGTCCCTGTACACGAACAACAAATGTAATACACACCTAAAACTGTACAGCTACTTCCGTTGGGCTCATGAATATGTGTACCAAATTGCAAGTCAATAGCATGATTTTTGCGGCCGCTATCGCGCGTCATACAAATTCTTCCCATAGGCCATAATGATAAAAAAAAACTTTTGTGTGTCCCTGTATACGAACTACAAGTAGAATACATACCAAAAACTATACAGCTGATTTCGTGGGACTCATGAACACGTGTACCAAATTTCAAGTCAATAGCGCTATTTTTGCGACCGTTATCGCGCGACAGACAGACAGACAGACAAACTCACAGACAGAGCCCAAAACCGTTTTGAGTCTCAACAGAGGGCCTCCACTGACGTTTCGGAAAAAGTTGGAAGTCAATAGCTTGATTTTTACGGTGGCTATCGCGATACATACAGATTCTTCCCATAGGCCGTAATGATAAGAAAAACTTTGGCGTGTCCATGTACACGAACTACAAATGTAATACACACCTAAAACTGTACAGCTAATTCCGTTGGGCTGATGAATATGTGTACCAAATTGCAAGTGAATAGCGTGATTTTTGCGCCGCTATTGCGCGACATAAAATTTCTTCCCATAAGCCGTAATGATAAAAAAAAACTTTTGTGTGTCCCTGTGTACGAACTACAAGTGGGATACATACCAAAAACTATACAGCTGATTTCGTGGGGCTCATGAACATGTGTACCAAATTTCAAGTGAATTGCGCTATTTTTGCGGCCGCTATCGCGCGACATACAAATTCTTCCCATAGGTCGTAATGATAAAAAAAAAGTGTTGTGTGTCCCTGTATACGAACTACAAGTGGAATACATACCACAAACCATAGAGCTGATTTCGTGAGGCTCATGAACATGTATATCAAATTTCAAGTCAATAGCGCTAGTTTTGAGGCCGTTATCGCGCGACAGACAAACACACAGACACAGAGCCCAAAACCGTTTTGATTCTCAACAGAGGGCATTTCTGACGTTTCGGCATTTAGCGATCGAACTGGAAAATAAAATATCAAAAATGTGAATGTGTGTTTCAATAACTTTGCTACCGACTGTACGTGTATCATTAAAATAGTGAATGTATAACTTAAAAGTACGGTGTACATTTTACTACTTATACATTGCTATATGTTTTGTGAGATATTCTATAAATATTGATATGTTTGAAAAAAATCCATAAATTATAAAAATGTCAACACTTTTAAAATGAATCAAAATAAATTTTACTAAATTAAGTCATTTTTCATTATAATGTCAAAAATACTTCGACTAAGAAACATATATTGAATTTAAGGACATAATAAATTTGAATATAAAGCAGGAATTGAAACTTACATAAACATTCAGAATATATAAGGGAATTACATATTGTCATTTTGATATACACTTAAGTATTTATGCAGCGTATTATATAACAGCGTATTATATTACATATCTAAATTTATATCAAAATTATAAGTAAATTCTTACATAATGTTTTATTTTGCCTAGGACGGTGTAATATTCTTGCATATTATGAATTGACTAATTTCAAATTATCTTTTTATGAAAACAGACATATACGAAAAACACATTAAAATTGTATTGTTTAAATTAATTAATCTGAGAATATTTCTTTAAATTTCTGATTTCCTGAAATAAATACTAATTAAAATTGAAATATGATTTGAAAACAGGACTAGTCTATGTCATTTTAGTTAAAAAAAATTCATTTTTTTTTTTTTTTAGTTTTACTAGTATAACTAATGCAACTGTAATTTTAATGTAATTTTTCTAATAAATAGTAATATAAAATTGTTTCTTAAAATAAATTACTGCATATAATATTTATAAAATGTATTTTGCATTAGATTTATAATATTGCATTAACATGGCACAAGTAAATTAAAATCTATTAATATAATGATAGCAAACCAATTCCTTGTCCTAGGAAAAACACTACTTCTATTACTTGAGTACCGAACGTATAATGGAAGTATTGTTTTCGTACAAACATTTAGCAATCGAGTTTTCACCTGATTTACATGTATCCTGAGTTCAAACAACGTTGTTTTTGTAATTGATCTGGTCAGTGTTTGTGTATAGGAAGGAGCGGGATTTCGAACTATCATATATATATTCGCAACGAATTGGTCATTTCAACGACGAAATTTAAGAACTTGTAACAATCCCAGTGTAAAAAGGATTTTGACAACATTTCATAAAAGCTGGATAACCGATCTGTATCTCAGAAACGTCTTTAACGATTTGCTTCAAAGGTGCTATATAAATTCCTTTTATATGTCCTTTAGTATGTATTAATTGGTTACTTCAGGAAAATTCCTAGGCGTTTTGTATAAGTTGGTCAAATTTATGTCTCACAAGTGAAAATTTGTTAAAAAAAAAGTTTTACAGATTTTCTTCAAACTCGCCATTTTAACTCAGTTTTAGGTGTTCTTTCGCATGTAAATGTTGGTTTCCGATGGACAAATGATTTTCCCTAGTTTTCGGGAAAAATGGATGTGGAGCCGAAAGTCGATATCTCAAAACCGCCTTTCACGATTTTCCTTAAATTTGTTATATAAATCCCCCTTTTAAATGTCTTGTCGCATATTACTTCATTGGTACATGAAAATTGGCAGGTTTCCTAATTAGGTAGGTCAGTTATAGTTAGCGGAATTTGGTGTTTCAAAAACGGCTCTACAAATAAATTTAAAACTCACCATGTAAACTCACCTGTCTTTTATATACCTCTTTACCATGTACGTATTAGTTTGCTCGTACAGGAAAATTGTTAGAATCCTGATTTGGTAATCTCCAAAAACAGTTTATAATTTGTCTAGTAATGGGTAATGAAAATCTTGTGGATGTTGCATACTAATGTGAAAATTATGTTGATATAAAACCAATAATTTCTTAAAGGGTTACATATATGTTTTGAAGGCTGAAAAAAAAGCACATTTATTAAATATTATAAATAAAAGTTTTTATTCAAAACTTTGAACATATAAAAGAACAACATTTAAACATTATTTTATAAAATTTTCATTAAAACTTTTGAAAAAATCAGTCGGTGGATTCCGTTTTCCGAAGACTATTCCGAAAAGTGGCGGACATGATTGAAAAGAAATAAATTTTGAATTTTTGACAGAGATATATGACAGACAATGCAACTTTTGTTACATTTTACGCCACGTATAGTCTTGTAAAATTAGCTGTAATCGAAAAAAAGGAGAAATTCTTAATTCAAGCACTAGTGTGCAAAATTTTAAAAAGATATGTGCATTAGTTTTTGAAAAATTGTGTCCACCGCTTTTCTGATGGGTCTTCGGAAACCAGGACTCACAGGCTGAAATTTCCAAATTTTTTAATGAAAAGTTTAACAAAAATATTGTTTAAAGTTGCTTTTTTATATGTTTAAAAATTTGAATACATTTTTTTATTTATTGCTAGCAGGTTTTGCCCGCTGAGCTGGTCACTATGTTTAAAGAAAACTCTTTTCTATATAGCTTTATAAAAATAAAATAAAATAAAAACTGTAATTGCTCAAAAGCTCGCTTCAGGTCGCTGCTGCTTTCAGCAGCTTTTTGGTCATCCGCTGAAACTCGAGCATCTGTCCCTATTACCTGCGATAATGGTTTGCCAAATGCGATAATGGTTTCCATTTAGGTGCTTATTAGATAACAGTTTCTAAATAGATAGTATCGAAAAAGTTGAAGTATCCCTTTAATATTTGAATATCAGTTACATATGAACAGCACCATACGTGGTGCACATAATACTTGCTTTTACGTTATTTCCTATGTTTATTTTGCTTACCCGATAAACCATAAAATGACAGCAATTTCACGCCAAAATATTACAATATGCTCTGACCGGCTACGTCCGTCGCATGAGATAATTAATTTTTTGTGGCTATATGTAATATAATGTGGTTATATATAACGTAAACTTGATCATAGTGCAGCCTTAATATAGTTCTCTTTGGCGACTTTTGAATTTTTGTCACCATTTTAGACTTAATCCTTTGTAAAAATATGCTATGAGCGCTATTTCTGCCGTATTTTAGACAACTAATTTTTTTATGGTTATATATATTTCCCATTAAACATATTTTTATTTATTTATTTAAATATTAATTTGAATTCATCAAATATTTCTGTTCGAAAGCATGCAAGTGCAATCACATACAGAGGTTCATTTATTTGTATGATAAATTATTATAGTGATTAGTATATATATATAAAAAAAAAAAATAGGTAAATACGTGCTACACAACTTTATTATGTCGCTCCCTTGGAGGCCTTTGAATTTTTGTCGCCATATTAGCGATGTTTTTTTTTTTTTTTTTTTTTTTTTATGAAAAGGGGAAGACTATTTTGCTAATACTTTTATCAGACACCTTTTCGTTTATATATAAGAATCCTTCATATTCTGTTTATATTTTTAATGGTTTTATGTTTTTTTTTTATGGAAATAGTGCTTGCTGAAATAAATTTGCTGTTTTTAAAACTGTATTTTTTCTATAAACTTCCTATAAAAATAAATCATTTATGTGACTACTAGTTATGTGTAATATATATTTTTCTTTTTGTAATATTTTATATATATTTTTATTTTTTTGATGCGCTACTTAGATTAAAATGGCTGTTGCTATATTAAACTTCTTGTCTGAAAACGTTCGGTGTACTTCAACACCAAAATTTAAAAAATCGCCTTAGATGATCTATTACTGAAACTGATAAAATAAAAATATGGTTCATAGAGTTTTAAAAAAAAACACTACGCAGTCGAATGAAACGTCATAGGCAGTTTTTTTTATAACAACTTCACAGTAAAAAAGAAAAAAGAAGAAGAAGAAGATTTTAGAACAACATATATTAGCATCATAAAATATATAGCACTTTATCAATTTGTGTAAAATTTGTAAAGTGATAATGACTTTAATTTTTGTGAGGTACGCAATATATTTTTTTATAATTTTTTATTGTTCCCGTTTAAGTAAATGTATTATTTTTTTTCTGTCTGAAAAAAAAAAAGAGTTCGTAGTTTTTTTTTTTTTTTTTTTGGCAACAATTAAATTATGGATAAAATTTAAATGTTTATTGAAATTTTATTTTCCGACTGAGTGAAAATAATGCCTGTACCGGGAGTTGAACCCCGGATCTTTGACTTACAAGGTCAAGGCTCTACTAATTGAGCTATCCAGGCCGACAACCGGTCAGCATTACTCACTCAGACAACCTTTAGGCAGAAACATCTCGTCGATCATGTAGATAGCTCGACAGATATAAGCCGCAGGTAATGGAAAACACCATTAAACAATGGGAGAAAGAAATACAATTTTTTTTATTAATATCACATAATCAACTGATTGGATGAAAATCATCAAAAATTCGAAAATCGGGCTTCGAGGTGCATCAGGAGGGGTCATAACGAACCTCCATGTAAATTTGTGTAGCTCTGCGATCAATCGTTTTCCTAAGAAGCTCTGGACATACATACGCAATGGCACACACACACGCACAAACATATTATTTTATTGTATGTATAGATAATATTTATTATAAATTTTGGAGAATAGAGAATATATGTTTTATTTATTTATTTTCTGCTTTCGAAATCCGTGTAATCTTTTAATCTCTTTAATACAGCTGAGTTTTTAAGACTTAAAATTTACACTTTAGAAATTGTAAGTAGGAAACTGAATCATAAGTATGAAACTATTGAATATTTCAATAGATGGAACATACTACAAGAAAATAGCGGTGCAACATCATACGTAAGATTTTAAAAATAATCAGAAATATAGAGAATTGTATTACATATCTTCGCGTGTTTTATTCTAAAACATAGAATATAAAGTATGAATGCTAAAGCTTTTTGTGGCATTAAATAGCGAGATAAAAATAAGAAAGCATTATCTAAGAAATTCAGAGCGGTTTTGAAAGTTTTTATTTTCACATAAAAGATATCATGAAATATTTAACAGATACAACACGAAATATTCAACTATGCTATTTTCTTTTTCAATTTAGGAAATACATAACATACATCTACAGATATAAAACAAAAATTACATTTTAAAAAACAAAATGAGTAATTTATGATGCTTATTAATATTCAAGAGTAATTTATTATTCAAATTAGTATTTAATTAGCAAAGATATTATTAGAAATTCGTAATAAATTTATTCATTCTCATTTGAAATACAGTTTTTGTTACCTTAAAAAAATGTTTTTTAAAATCTTATTCCAGTTTTAGCAGGATAATTCCCGTAAAACATTTTAACATATTACATACAATAAATATATTTGAATTGAATTGAATAAATATTAAAAAAAAAAATTATCATATTAATAAAAATAGTAATTTAAAAGTAATCTTTCTTTCTAAAGCTAAATGTTTCTTGATGTTTTTATGCTAGAGAGTTTCTGAAAGATAAACATGCACATTTTGAAAGACTCTAGAATGAAATCTTAAATATTTAAATACATATATACATGTAAAAAAAATCCGGAAAACTGTGTGGTAACGTTAGACACAGAATTTCCAAAATAATCTGAAACGAGAGAGAATTTCGTTAGATTTCTTTCCATGTAATGTAATAAAACATAGGAAAGGAAACATGCACGTTAAAGTTTTTTGGTATTAAAAAATAAAATAAAATAAAATAAAATAAAATAAGAAAATATAATCCAACAAATTCGGAGAAATTTTGAAATTTTTAATTTCCTCATAAAACGTATCATTAAATATTTAATAGGTACAACAGGAAATATCCAACTATGATATTTTCGTTTTCTCAGAATTACAAAATATCTACATACAGAGATAAAACTAAAATTATATTAAAAAGTAGTGCATTATGTCTTATTCTTTTCAATAAATCATTCTCCTAATTTAGTAATTACAAAATATGTAAAAAGAAAGATAAAAGTAAAATTATATTAAAATGAAACAATATTCATCTTAATAATAACAGGAGACTTGGCGTTGGAATATTAAAACCCGAATAAACTACTACGTTAGAAAAGCCAAAGAAAAATATTTGAGATGCATCTCAAATATTTTTCTTTGGCGTTTCTGACGTAGTAGTTTATTCGAGTTTTAATATTCATCTTATTCTTCCTAATAAACAATACCCCTTAGTAAACAATGCCTTTTTAATAATCAATTGTAATTTATTATTCAAATTAGTGTTAGCAATTAGCAATAATCAAATTAGCAGACAAAGCCGCAAGGCAGGCTTCTATTATTTTAAACTGTCCTATACCTTATGATGACATTAAGCACACACTAAAAAGCACTTTCAGAAGTAATTGGCAAATGGAGTGGAATAATCAACAAAATAATAAATTATTTGAAATAAAACCTCAAATTGCAGTCTGGCCTACACTTAGTCCTAGAAAACATGATGTCATAATTACTCGTTTAAGAATTGGGCATTCAAGGATTACGCATAAATATTTACTACTTGGACAACAGGAACCTGACTGTCCGAAATGTCATTTCTGTGTGCTTACCATTCGTCATTTGCTCACTGACTGTCCTTGTCTTCGTCATCTGTATAGACATTATTTTAATTCATTTTCACCCAATCTGACAAGCCTTTTAGATGCAAATCCTCATTATCACTTGACAAATTTTTTGAAGGAGGCTGGTTTTTATTTCGACATCTGATTTTATTCTTTACAATGTTCATCCCATTTTACATCTGTTTTTTATTGTATACACTGTTTTTATTACCTTTGATTTTATGTTGTATGTAGTTTTGCTTGTTTTTTCTACTGTGTTTTTTAATGACGTTCTGGATGGGTAAACCCATCCAGAAACTAGTTTTTCTTTTACCTGTTTGTTTGGCGCATCCTGTCCTACTTTGGACCTTGCGCCAGAAAAAGCCATTCAACCAATCAAATTAGTGTTAATCTGCAATAATTTTAATGAAAAGAAAATCATAATATATTTACACATTCTAATTTCAAATACAGTTTTTCTTTCGATTAACTCTTTCAGGGGCAATTAATTTAAGTTAATTTAAAATCAAGTGCTACCAGAGTTTGAGAACAAGATTAGAAGAAAAGTAAAAAATGAATGTTTTCGGGTAAGGTAAAAAAAGTAAAATTTTATAAAAAATTTCTGGAATGAATTTTTGCAGTTGAGAACTGAAAACGTGGTATAAAATATATACCACTGCCCCTGAAAGGGTTAAATACCGCCTTTATGATGAATATGATTCCTATGGATGATCATTAATCATACATATAAAAAAGTAACATTAGCAAATTATCAGTTTAAAAAGTGCAAAAAACGTTTTGAGTATTAATTTTCTTTTATTGATTTAGAAAAGAAAAAAATACTACCTAAAAAATCTATTCTTCATTTTTGTTTACACATTTGGTATTGATATGTAACAAAAATATTTAATTTAATTCAGGAAAAAATACATAGATTTATCAGGTTCTGTAATAAAGTCTAAAAATAATTGCATATGTGAGAAATATTGAGCAGTTCTACGACTCTATTGCTTCTAGAATTAATCATTGATCACTATATATGGAGAGGAAAAAGAGGGGGGGAGGGGGAAATAATTTCATAGAAATATTAAACTTCCAGAATCTAATAAAGCAAGTTTAAAATGTATATATTGTCATTTATTTTGTGGATGGAGAAAGACTGGCAAACAAAAGACTTCTGTAGAACATTTGATCCCTTATCGCTAGTTGGAGATAAAAAAAAAAAAGGAGGGGGGGAGGGGGTAAAAGTAATAACATGAGACATTCATTCAACATTTAACGCCACATTATGTTATGGTGTACTTTTTCGAGTGATGGTCAAAAGAATGTTTCCGGAGAAGTGAAAGTTAATCATCTCTTCGCATTGAATATTTTGTGGAGATACAAAGCCCATTTTCATTTCAATGGTATAATAAATACGCATAATTTAAGGATATGGGATACAAAATAGTCAAGTGAAACTCAAATAGTTTTCCTATACTCTTCAAATATCACTGTGTGATATTTTTTATCTCAAAGAAAATTGTATGAAAATTACCCTTGGAGGCTCTGAAGCCCATATTTTTAGGCTTTGCATAGTTATTATATCATTGAAAAAAATGGGCTTCATCTCCCCATAAAAAGTTTCATGAAAAATTACCATTAACTTAAACTTGTGTTAACCCATTAACACGAAATTCAGTTTTTTATCCATATATGCGGCTAAAAATTACTGGTGATCTTCTAAGAATTTTTTGAACAATAAAATATTTCAAATCCAAGCTCCTAAAAACTGCACATTCAAGAACCTGCTTCGGAAGTCCATGAAAGCTCGAAAATCCTTGTGGCAATTTCTTCTGTAAAGCAGAAAGCTAAAGGTTTGCTCCCCTTTCCACAACACAAACTGTTTTTCTCTTCGAATTTGTTTCGAAGAGAAAAGTAGTTCGACTCTTTTTTTTATTTCTTCTCAAGATTTTTTATCTTTTAATTTCTTTTTCGAATTTTTAAACTTCCTCTCAGTGCGCATTGGGCCAAAGGAAATTTTCTTTATTCATTTCATTCACACACCTAAATTCAAATAAAACAGCTGCAGTATTGGACCTGTTAACATGAAATAGTTTTCATAATAAAACGTGATTTGCCAAACTGAAAGTCATGTGGACCACGTTGTTTGCAGATATCAACAAAGCTTGGTTAACGACAAAACTTGCTTCTTGATTTAGATTTCCCCATATTTTTTGGAAAACGATTTAAGTAACGCTCCACGTGGTACCCTCTACAGACAAATTTTTAACAAAGATTTTTCCTTGTACCATCGTTCCTCTCATTTTTTAAACATTATGCGTACTAATTTTGGTATCATTTAACTTATTCAATCAAGCTGCAGATAATTCTAAATAGAGATACTTATTTTATGGTCACCTTGCATACAATAGTAATAGTCAATCAGAAGAACAAAATACTGCATATGTAAGGGCATCGCTATCCTTCTCACTCTGGGAGTGAAGCATTTGAATATAGATACCTTTCGAAAGATCTCGTAAAGAATTTTAAAACGAATAGTTGAATCATAAGTGTGAGAAAAAGTTATTGATTTTTCAGAATATAAAACGTATAGTAAATAATTTTATATTATATGGACATATATAGATATATTTTTAATTAATTATAATCATTTTAATAATAATAATAATAAATGAATAAAAATAACTTTTTTATTTCTAAAACTAAAATTTTCTTGATGTCTTTTATACATCTATAAAAATGTAAAAATACATATTTTAAAAATCAAAAATATGAAACTATTGAATATTTCAATAGATATAATGTAATTCTAGAAAAAAAAAAAAACAAAAAAAAAAAAAAAACGATGCTGCATTTATACGTAGAAATTTCCAAAATAATCTGAATCGAGAGAGAATTTTATTAGATTTCTTCGCCTGTTTTATACTAAAACATACCAGATAAAGAATGCATGTGAAAGCTTTTTGTGGTATTAAATCGTAAAAGAAAAATAATGAAACATGAACACAAAAAAATCAGAGCAGTTTGAAAGTTTTTGTTTTTTAATAAAAAGTATCATGAAAATATTTAGCTGGTTCAATAGAAAAGATTCAAATATTCTATTTTCTTTTCCAATTTTAGATTTTCAAAATATATATCTACAGAGATAAAAGTAAAATAACATTAAAAGAAAAGCAATACATCTGATGCTATTTAATAAAAAATGATTTCTCATAAACATTTTCAGAAAATCTTTTGAATGAAGTACTATCCTTTTGAAAAAAGTCGTAATTTCTTAGAAGTAAAGAAAAGTGCGTTTTCATAGTGAAACCTCCTACGCTTTAGTATGATTCTCTATTACCTATAGAATAAGTAGTAAACTATATTGATCTTAACACGAAATTATAATGCAGCTACACTGTAAAAGTTTTGTGTAATATTACACAATAATATTGAGGCAGCTTACCATGTAAAGAAATACCACAAACACGAAGAGAAATGTTACCAGCTGTACCCGTGTAACCGTAGCATAACTTGTAAGGTTACACAGCTAGAGCAAGCAACATTTTTCTGAATAGTTGCGGCAAGAAGGCTGCCTCAGTACTGTTGTGAAATGTTGCGAAACATTTTTTACAGTGTAGTAGTTCTACCCGTTCTTCGCACGGAAAAAATTAGAAAAAAAAAATGCGAATTGATTTCACCTATTAGCAAGGGATTGTTTATTTTAAATTCTCATGAAGACCAGTTTTGTTCAAAGATGCTGAAAAATTCATTTGGAAATTTGTACGATTTTTTCATGGGGGAAGAACAAATAGAAATGTTAAACCTCTCATCTTACTATGCCTTGAGTATTAAATTTCGGAAGATAATTATATTTTGCCTTAATTAGGGCGTCCCAGGAGGCAATTCTTTTCTAAATTTCAATCTTCAACAGGAAACCCTGTGCGAAGAACGGTACAAATTCTATACAACCCCTTTCACATCCTTAAATAAAGTACAAATTTCGGGAGATCATTATACTTTAACTTAATTAGGATCTAAAAGGAAACATTTTGCTAAACTTCAACCTTCTTAAGGGAACCACAGCAAAGATAACTTCGACTTCCCCTTTCAATCCCTTAAGAGTTAAATTTCAATAAATCTGTTTGTAGTGAACCCCTACGCCATGAAAAAAACTTACTATCCAATCGGCATGTTTTTAATTTCAGCGTTGAGATTCGCCGATGATAGATGAATAAATGCTTCAGTGGTATTTCACATTTGCATATATAGATATGAGAAAGTTATTCCAGGTTAGAAATAAATATTTTATTCGCCTGCATAACAAATATAAGATCTTTTCTTAGAAAAACAAATTTTTCTTTTAAAAGTATTGCCATTCCAGGTTTATGTTTTATACATAAATTACTTCAAAAATAATTTATTTGTAGCAAATGAAAACTGTTCATATTTTTTGCGATTATTATTAAATACAGGGATAAAAAATATATATATTATTATAAAAAGGATTCACTTAAATATAATGACCAGCGAAGCGAGCGAATCCAGCTAGTTAAAAATAAAATTTAAAAATCCATTTAGTTGCATGTTGGTGAAGGGGGGGGGAGGGGGGATTTACAGGCTATTATTAATTCAATGTACAAAATATATATCGATGAGAATTTTTTTTTTTTTTTTTCCGGGAAGGGTGTCGGGATTTATTACCCCTTTAAACTCATTGATGCATCACTTTGATATACAACTTCCTTCTGAAAAAAAAAAAAAAAATCTCAGTTGAATAACAGAATTTCAAAAGTGGCTTTTTTAACAAAATTAAATAAATTTATAGTTCATTTTCACTAATGAAAAAAGCGCAGTAATAACTGAATTAACTACCTAAACACGAGACCTCCAAACTTTGATTCAAATAGATATTGGTTGGTTGTTGGTTGTAGGATTTAAGGCCGATTGAATTAGCTAGGGTCCTAGGCCTACAGGTGAAGTGCCCTCCGTGGGGGTCTGTCTAAGGTGTCATAGCTCATATTTACGCGAGTTTCGGAGAAAACCACGGAACACTTATCTTATTGTTGAGTATAATGACATTATTCAAAAAACAATACTTATAAGAATGAATCTAAAAAATAATACAAAATGGAAAATATGGATGACTAGGGAGGGGGGCAGTGTAAGGGGAGAAGTCGAAAGCGTTTTCTCAAGAGCATCAAAATGAAGAAGGAAATGATTTACAGACAAAAAAAAAAAAAAAAAAAAAAAAGTGATCATAAGTGAAAAAAAATGTTAAGTGCAAAGGAGTGAAGTCTCACTTTTTCAACTAAGGATTCATACCTAATTTTTTTATAAATGTTTTCAGTTTATTTAATCTTTGAAAATATACGTGACATATTCCTTTTTAAAAATAGTAATGATATATCTGATTTAAAAACTAGAAATATTGGCAGCTATGTAAATGTATCAAGAAGAAACTGTTTGTTTCATTATGAGAAAGAATATAAAAAATTTCAATGTAATAATAAATCTCTATTATTTTGCAAATAACCCATGCTTGATGGGCTTAAATGAAGGTCATTTTTGGATTCAGCTACCACAACAATTAAAATTTTACCCAAAACAATTCATGCAAATGGAAAAAAAAATGTGGAGATTTCTGTTAATGAACGAGTTAATGTTACATATATCTATATAATATAAATTATATAAAAATGTGCTGTTGAATATTCCCAAATATAAAAGAAATGTTAAGTTTCGTGTTCCTACTAGTATTTCAAATACCTTTATTATTATTTATTTATTTATTTATTTATTTATTTTTATTTATTTATTTTTTTCAAAAACATCAGTTTAACTTTTTTTTGGACAGAAATTCTTTTGAGTAGTAAAATATTTCCTTTTTAATATGAGAAAACAAGCTGTTAGAATGTAACATGACAGAAACGTCGGCGAAATTGAAATGTCGGTTATAAAATTATTTCGCTTTAAAGCAAGTGAGCTTTCTTTGTCATTTTCCCTGCAATATAAAAAAATCCCTTTCACTTTCGAGTTCTTTTATCCAGAAGGCTTGTGAGAGAAAATTTATTTCGATGGGGTAGTGTTCAGCGAAGCATGCTTCATTTCACCTCAGGGTAAGCCGCAATGCTCAGCCAGTACTAACTAAACATGGAGAACGTGTTGGGTTACTCACTTCATTACAAAAATCAAGACAACATGAAATTCGAAAGATTTAATCGCAGTCACGGGGTATATTACCATATTAAATTCTGTACTTGCTGTGAAATGGTGTATGGGATTTCTAAGAGCTAAATTTTGCGGTGTGTGCGATTAAAAACTGAAACGTTTAATATTAAGATTCTGTTTGTGATTGCTCGTTGTTTTGTAAACGCAGTACGACAGTATAAGACAATACATTACAAAATGTATTGAGTTAGACATTGAAAGTAAAACGAAAATCTACTCGAATTGTAATTTTTTTTCACATTATATTTATTTATAAATTATTATTATAATGTTTAACAATGGTTAGTAATGGTACTGATCAGAAGTTAAGTCGACTTTCCCTCAAAACCATGGTTCTTTTATTTTTAAATATAATTATTTATTATTTTAGGATAAATATAATGCACGTTTTATTGTTATATAATATACATGCAAAATTACATTGATATGACTGGTTTTCTTCTAAGAAAGTGAAATTGAAAATATTATTATTAACTTAAGATACAAAAAATATGTTTTCACCATGTTTCGCCAAATAATATGCAACAAGCTCTTTAATAATATTAGCTTTAAACTAATTTATCTTTTTCAGATTTGCAAATGGATGATAATTTTGCTTAATATCACTATATATGTAAAGTTGTTACTTCTGTTGTTCGTGTTATTATTTTTTTTTTTTCGTCTACGCAATATTTCTTCATGAATAATAGGGTCCTCAGCATCATGAGAGGTACCCATGATTTCCAATTAATCCAAGGAACATATTTTTCTTGATAAGAAATTTCTATGGCCTTAATTAACGAAGTTATTAATTAAAAACATCATGTTAATAAAGGTGAAAATAGTTTCTTGAAATCGTTCTTCCTTCAGTCTTTATGTCACAATCACCAAGGAAAATAATGTCTCATCCATGGTGTTAAATAAAAAAAAGTGAATGTTACTATAGGTAACAAGGAAATTTATCGTTTGCAATTAAATAAAAGGTGTTAACTTGGATATTTTTAATGTAAAAATGAATTTAAAATCGTAGTTTATCGGCAGTAGATATCTTTTTTCTATCTTAAAAAAAAAGTAAATTTCTCACTGGCAATATTTTATGCTTTTTATCGACTTTTTTGAGTGTTCTTTTTCGTGAATAATCTCATTGTAATTAAAGATATTCATGTTCTTATTGTGCATCAGAATATTTCCGTTATTTATCGTAGGTAATTTAGTGATATTGTCTATATTTTCATTTGTATTATAAGAAGTTTTCATTCAAATGACGAATTTATATTGCAGAAAAAAAATGCACTGCGCCATTTTAAACCTAGCTGTACATTAGAAATATATACAGATTATTACACATTAACCTAAATTAACTGAAAAATGCAATAGCAAAAAGTATTGGCTTTAGATAAAAGCGTTATTACATTTTTTTTTTTTTTTTTTTTTAAAGAAGCTATTGTATAAAAAAAATTCATCGCCAGATAGCGGCAAAAATTTAAGTCACCGAAGGGGTCATATACTAAGATGTAATGCTAACTTCATAGATGCCGCTTCATAGATGCATTTTAATTTATTCCAGCGAGTATCTTTAGTCCTGCCTTTATTTCGCACCACTTTATTTATAGAATAAATTTCACCAATACATAACTTCAACATAATAAGAATAAATTACCCTTAAAAAATAAATGGAATGAAATAAAGGCGGGTCTTAAAATTACTCCGTAATAAATTAAAATGTTGGCATACAGGGCTAACTGTTCTACATTGTAAAAAATATGTCCTGTTTGCTGCCAGAAATTCTCTGTAATTTGAGAAAATACGTTCTGACAACGTAATTTTTTCGTAAAGTACGCGTATTTTCTCAAATTACAGAGAATTTCTGGTACAAATAGGACATATTTTTTACAGTGTAAATATTACGAATTCTTTTCTGTTGAAAAAAGAAAGTAAGTTACTGCCATCGCTTTTAATTTTATGTGTCTAGCATATTCTTCCATCCAAAATGGGTTTAATTGGAGTACGTGGTCGAATGTTAAGACAGATTTTTGAACTATTATTTCATTGAAAAAGAAAGATATAGGGTAAATCTAGGATAGACGCCATAGAGGAGAGATGGCCAGTCTAAATAATTTCCAAAACTTGATTATACATGACTGCATAAACATTTTTCGAAGGAAATAGTTCAACGAGTTCATTCACTGCGATATGCAGCTGCTTTATTATTATTATTATTATAAAAAGTAAGTAAAATTTTAATGCTTCTTTAATTTAGTGGATGAATATATATATATATATAATTTAATTAGGTATCTGAATGTTTTGTAAGACACACGTTAAATTTTTTTTCTTTTTTTCATAACTATACATACTTTTAAGGCACGTATATAATTCAATCTTTGCTTCTAAGCCTAAAACAAGGACGTGCATTAGCTGGGTGATGCTTTAAACAAGGTGGATGTCTATCCATGAATTTCAGAGAGAGCTGGCCACGGCAAATCGACCTTTAAAACATCAAACATCGGTCAAATCGACCGATGGCCACCTTTAAAACATCAAACACTCATGATGTAGCATCACTACTAAAAGTATTTTATGATATTGTACCAGTTTCTGATTTAACCATGATAAAAATAGTCAGAAAAACAAACCATTGTTACCAAAAACAGCAAAATCACGTGTTATCAAACAGGTAGCTATAGTTTTGAAAGTACCAGAAAATATCGAAAAACGTCAGAAACTTTCATCCCAAAAACAGATAAAGTTGATTGAGAAAAAAAAAAAAAAGCTTAAAACTGTGAAAAAGTCTTAAATAAACACGAGAATTGAACAAAAACATGACACTTCCAGCAGCGAAGACGATAATATACGTTGGAAATTATCACATTCTATAGATTCCTAGGGAGTAGAATTTGATGAGCATCACTGTGTTGGTTATGGAGAAGAATACAATACCACAGCCAAAATGAATGATTGGATTAAATACATAAGGTACCTTAAGTGGTTCCATGAAATGTATACAAACTATCAAGACCTTTGTCAAAAGTGTGGTAAAATATTAAGAATAGTGAAAAATTGAAATTAAACTTCAAATTTTGTATATTTGAATTTTCCGTGATATAACTGCATCTTTATAAGTTGCTACATGTTTTTAATGATTAACATTTATGAAATACGTTGTTTTTTTGCTATTTTAACTTCGTTATTTCTTTCTTGCATTAAATGACCGTCTCTTCTCGGCTTGAAGGGACGATGACGAGCTACCATTTTAATTTCAAACTATGTTTCCCACTTTTTGTTGTCAATATTTAATTATTTTGCAGAATTATTTAGTATTTAATACTATCTGCCATTTTAATTTCAAACTATGCTTCCCGCTTTTTGTTCAAAATATTTAATTATTTTTGTCTAAAATATGATGAATATTTGTAGTATAAGAATTTTAAATATGTTTAAATATTTCTTGTATTTGCATCCTAAGAATTTTTATTTCAATCTTCAAACTTTTGCCATCTATCCTACCCTAGTGGTAAATATTTTGTATTTCAATGTGATATCAAATATGGGGATTTCTATAATATTGTTTTGTTATTATTTTTTTTAATACTCTATTAATATTCATATTCACTCAAAGGACAAGCTGAGAATAAGTGGGTAGAGCCCAGCACGAGTTAATGGGAGAAGCAAGTCGGGGAGGGGTCGTCCTTCCTTTGGGATTGGTGAGCGGAACGAGAAGAGGCGGAACCAACTATTACTGTAAAATATAACTTAGAATTTCTATTTGTTTCTGCACAAAATCTCTATTACAAATTCCTTGCAGGATGAAAAATATTATTATACTACAGGATTATTTCAGTATAATCATGTATTTTACCATCTTTGTAAATAAAAATCCCTAGATAATTCTTGTTCTGTCTTAAAAAAGTAATTCAATTTTGGGCATTTAAAATTTATTTAACATACTTCGTTTCTCCATCGCGTGTGTTTTATTAAAAGAAGGAATATTAAAATCAGTATTTTAGTATTAGTATTTAAGAATCAGCATTTAGAATCAGTATTTTATCAGAAGGAATCAACATTTTTTATCCTCAATCAATGGTGATGTTTGAAAATTCAAAAATTTTAAAAAGCTACTTCAATGCAGAAAAGGCTATCGAGATATCAATATTGGCCTCAATATACGTTTAGAATCGTGTGAAATAACTTGCAATCTTAAAAAGATCGAATGAAAATTACTCCGAATTAGTGAAGTTTAACTCCTTTTCGGAGATAAAAGTGAACAACTTAGGAGTTAATTTTACTCCATTTTCGGAGCAATTCTATTTTGCTCCATTTTAGAGCATTTTTTACTAAATTTTGAGCTTTCCATTTTACCCGATTTTGGAGTGATTTTGCTCTATTTTAGTGCACTTTTCACTATATTTTAATTTTTCCATTTTGCTCCATTTTGGAGTTTTTTACTGTATTTTAGACCCTTTTCCACTAAGTGCTTTCCATTTTACTTGTTTTTGGAGTGAATTTGCTAGATTTTAGAGCCATTTTATAATTTATTGTTATTACTACTATTATTATTATTAATGTATTCATTAGTTTTTGGTTATTAGTCTATGGAAGAATTATAGGCGTGATCCGTAATTCTTGAATATATACATGTTTAGCTCAACTGAAGATCCTGATGTTCAAAGAAAATAAATAAATTTCATAAAAACATCCGTATTTGAAGTAGCCAAACGTTAGAGGATATGTACATTTTTTCTTTTCTTTTCAAATTTTATACAATTTTAAATTTAAATTAGAGGAATTTTTAGAATTTTTGAAACTATTATTATTATTATTCTGATAGGGAATTAATATAATATAATTTTATGTGCTTAGTTATGTTAAAATAAGTAGAAAATTAGAAAACCATAATGACAGCGTTACACTTTATATACCGGGTGATCCAAAAGTCAGGGCAAACTTTAAAAATGAATAATTCGAAAACGAATCAAGATACAAAGATACGGTTTGCACCAAACGGATGAAAAAAAAGCCGGGTTTTGTGTGGCTACGAAAGAAAAATAGTTCTGTTGGCGACCAACAGATGGCGCTGTCGGATTTCTGATGTAGAATTATGCAAAGCAACAAACGATATAAAAAGGAACAACTACAGCAGGTAATGGTAGTCGAAGCTTATATGCATCGAAATATCGCATTCTCAGCCGCTACTTTAATCACGCATGGCCTCCAAGATCTCCCGATCTCACACCCTGTGACTTTTACCTGTGGGGATTCTTAAAGTCAAAAGTGTACCGCGACCAATCGGCATCACTAGCAGCACTGAAAGATGCCATCCGCCATAATGTGTCTGCCATAATGCAAGAAATGCTACTAAATGCTGGGAACGATGTGGTGAATCGTCTCACATCTGTACTTCTGCATGATGGACATTGAACAGTTACTGTAGTATTACTAATTAACTGTAAATAAGCTGAATTGTAAGTTGGCAACATTTTTTCTTCATTTGTAAATCATCTTTTGGTGAAATAAAACACTATAGCGCCATCTGTTGGTCGCCAACAAAACTATTTTTTTTCTTTTCCACACAAAACTCGGTTTCTTTTTCATCCGTTTGGTGCAAACCAACCACTTTGTATCTTGATTCGTTTTCGAATTATTCATTTTTTAAATTTGTCCTGACTTTTAGATCACCCGGTATATATACAGTATTTTCTGTTAAAAAGAATTTATCAATTCGGGGTTTGGTTAATTCCCAATAATCAAATCCGCATATAATGTAACAGTGTCATTAACCAAAGCAGTGTGGAAAATTTTTACCATAGCAAATCTGTTAAATTTATTGCCACACATTTCTAGTTGAAAAAAAAAAAAAAAAAAAAAAGACTTTAATTTGATGTAATGTGAACATGCTAATATAATCTTTAAACTGATAATGATTAAATATTATGTACATAGCTTCCTATTCATGCTATTTTTATTTTTTATTCACCCGATAATTAAATGCTGTAAAGGTTTTACATTTCTATTCTCTCATTTAAAAACACTAATTGATAAAAATAAAAGAATTAATCTCTCATATAGGATGTCACTCTGTAAAGCAATAAATTATTTATTTCAGCTTTCAATATTTATTGAAAAAGGAGCAGAGCACTTAATTAAATTAAAATTTCTGTAAACCATATCTGATTAAAAATAATTTGAATACAAAATCTCAATAAGTGTAAATAATAAATTATAAACAGTAATATATTCCACTTGATAGGCTAAAATTTAACTCTGCTGGAGTTTTTGTAAAATCATTTTTATTATATTTGTTTATTTATTTATTCTTTTGTTTACACGACACTAAATAAAAATGCATTATGATTCATAGTTTACAAACTCTCTAATTCAAGTTTTAATGAATTAAATTTTAATGAATATTTAATTATGTAATTAAAATAAATGTTGGGCCATTACAAACCATATTTCTAAATTAAATGTTAATGGATGAAAAACATTGAATATCTAAATTTTCAATAACTTAATTAACTTTCTAAATTAGAAATTATAATGAATTTTTATTCAGTGTTGTGTAAACAAGAAAATAAATAACATATGAACGATAAATAAAATTTATCGTTTAATAACAATTATTTTTAACGATTTAATAAAATTTTATCAGAGTTAACTTTTGGCCTGCTAAGTGGAATACATTTCTGTTTATAAATTTACAGTTATCAAGATTTCACATTCAAACTATTTCCAATTTAATATGGAATACTAAAATTATAAATAAATAGTTTAATTAGATGCCCTACTCATCTTTCAATAAATATTAAAAACTGAAACTAATAATTTGTTGCTTTGCAGGGTGACATCTTATATGAGAAATTAATTCTTTATTTTTATCAATTAGTATTTTTAAACGAGAGAAAAAATATGTAAAACCTTTACAACGTTAATTATTGCCAGAATAAAAAATAAATATAGTATAGATAGGAAGATACCTCCCTAACAGCACAGTTAGGCTTAACTTATCCACAGTACATCTTAAGGACGTTTCTGGGATGTCATTTCATCCAGAAGACATCTTGAAGATATCCTGGGGAAGCGATGTGCTGTCTGGGCTATATAATATTTGTTCACTATCAGCTTAAACAATATCTTAGAGGATTATACTACCTCAAATTAAAGCCCAAATTTCTTTAAATATAATTTTTTAAACTAGAAGTATGTGTCGATAAATTAAATACATTTGTATGGAAATAATTAACCACACTACTTCAGTTAATGGAAGTGTTACAATATATGTATTTGGTTTCGGGGAATTAATTAAAATCAAAATTAATAAATACTTTTCAAAAGAAAATATTGCAAATAAAGTAATACTTTCGATAAAGTTTTTTTTTTTTTTTTTTTTTTTTTTCTACATATTTTAATATAATTAAGTATATGAAATTACATTTATTAATTCTCTATTAATATTCAGAAAATTAATAAATTTGATAAAGTTTCGAAAATTAAAAAAAAAAAAAAAAAAATGAATATATCTAAATCTAAAATTGCAAAAAATTTGAAAAGAAAAGAAAGACAATGTACATACCTTCGAAATTTTGGCTGTTTCAAATACTGACCTTTTTATAAAGTTTATCTTAATATCCATTTTCTTTTCAAGATCTTC
The DNA here is from genome assembly GCA_963930645.1 of Salticus scenicus. Lineage (NCBI taxonomy): Eukaryota > Metazoa > Arthropoda > Arachnida > Araneae > Salticidae > Salticus > Salticus scenicus. Next base: position 81,503,473 of record OZ005653.1, read on the forward strand.
AAGTTAAGCGAAACGTGTGTATTGGCCTTGAGAATGTTGAAGAAGCACTCGAAATATTATTTCATTGATTAATTAGATTTATAATTACTATATATCGATTATTAATTATTATAATCTATGTATTATTGTATGTATATGATTGGCATATTGCTTAACGCTATGGAACATGGAACACTGCAATCTCAGAATGAAGACGATAGATTCACGTGAGCAAATGGACCAGTGATATGCTACTAATATTTCGGCGTATAGCATTTTACTACAAAAAGAGTTACTTTCGCTTTTGCTCTTTCTATGGGAGGGGCAGGAAAATAGAAGTCTCCCTGTCTTAGTACATATGTAGTAAACATTGCTCTGTTCAGAGTTAAAGGGAGTCAAGTCAAGTCAACGATGTGCTTCGGAGTACCTGCATTTGGTCGCAACCAATGCTTACCTCCAACGAAAAATGCGAAAAACATAAAAATAATTTTCCATAAAATAATTAAAAGCCAAAAGGATGAATTTAGAATTTTGATCTCTGAATAAATCTCCGCGTGAGCACAGACCAATCAGAGTGAAGCACCAGGAGTTACAAAGAAAAAAAAATATAAAAGAAAAATAAAAAAATATAAATAAATATAAATAAATAAATAAAAATAAATAAATAAATAATAAAATAAATAATAAATAAATAACTCCTTGAGAAAACGAGAATTTTTCAAATCGTCCTTTCGCAGAGCAAGGAAATTGCTCCCTTTTTTTTTTTTTTTTTTTAGCGTGTGCGTACTTACAAAATCAGAATTAACTTTAATTTAAGATTTTGGTTATCGATCTTTTATATCTTCAACCAATGAAATTGTTAATAAATCCAAACATATTAAAAAGCTTTTTTATAACATATATACTTTTAAGGTTAAATTGTTTGTTTCAATACAATTTTTCAAATATGTATCATCTAACATGATCTTGGAAATTTTTCGAAAGATTAACATGCATAAATAGAAAAGCAGTTATATTTTCTTATTATAAAATTTTAAGTATTTAAAATTTTTCCCGATAGAACGATGTAATAAGAACAAGAGACCAAAAAGTTTAGTTAACGGGATCTTTAAATTTTCAACAAGTCAAAGCTTCTACGCATTATTATTAATATTATTATTATTACTATTTATAAAAGGCAGTATAGCGCTTTGACTAACATTACGGTAAGGCTTTTTATGGATCAAATTTAATACCTCATTTCTCCTAAAATACTAAATAACTTTTGGTGGTTTTGGGGGGATTTATTCAATACAAAATACTTAACAATATCAGCTAATTATTTTTATTCTAATATCAAATCTCGAAATATGAAGGTTAACTAGGGTTTGAAGAATCGTTATGTCATGAACGCAATTTAGAGACATTTTTTTCAGTAAGCAATCTGATCAATTTTATTGAGTTTTGGGGATTTGTTTATTATTAGTTACTTTGAATTATATGTTTTTTTTTTTTCTTCTAATTCTAAATCCCTATGTGATATGAGCAAATTTTTTTTTTTTTTTTTTAAGATTTGATTAATTTCAATGATATTTAAAAGTTTTGAAAAATCTCAAAATGATATCTTATTACAAGTACATTTTATCATCAGAAAAAAATTAACCGAATTGGTTTTGTAGTTTAAGCAGAAAATTGTCACAAGCCCCTAAAAACGTGTTTTATAGGAGATCTTTTAAAAAAAATAATAATAAGTAAATAAAATAAAATAAAAAAGGAAGAAAGAATTTCTTGTCGCAAAAATTTTTGAAAATTGTTAGTCATTTCTTTAATAACGCTTGATATGAATATATTGTCATTTAGTAGAGAATGAATGCGTCTTCAAATATTTTGATATAAAATATTTTGGTATTTTGAGTCTTTAATCATAAATATACAAGAGTCGCATTAAAAGAAACGTTAAAGATAATTTTCTCATTTATATCCGATTGCATTTTATTTATATGACTATAAATTTTGCATCAAAGTACATTGTTTAATTAATAAATAATATAAATGTTTCTAACGCCAGTGTATTTGTTTGTAATAAGCTAAAGGGCATTATTCAGAAAAATTCATACATTGTGTAGTTTTTTTTTTTTTTTTTTTTTTTTTTTTTTAATGTAGCAATAAAATATGCACATAATTTTGAATATTATAGCGGGTATATATATAACGCAAACATTGCATAAGATGAAACCAAATATCACATGAAGGACTAGAAAGAACATAAATAAAGATTTCTGAAAAAAAATTAAGCATCCTTTTTATGAAAGCATGCAACGTGAATACTTTTTCAAGGGCTCTGATTGAATATAGCATGGAAATTAGATGTTATTTCTGTAATTTATAATGTTAAAAAGCTAAAAGTAATATGATGTTAAAAGAATTAAAAAAAAAAAAAAAAGAAAAAAAGAAAGAAAGAAAGAAAGAAAATTAAACCAACGTGAATGTTATATTCTTAAAAACAAGAATCCATGAAAGTTGTGCAAATTGCAGAATGACAAATCAAGTATTAGTAAACTTAATTAAATAATCAAGGAATTGTCAAACAAGGATACACACAGTGTATATATATATGAATTAATAATATTGTTTATTGCTGCATGGCTCTAAATGTTTGATTTTAATAAGGTTTCCACAACTTTTCAGTTTTAATTTTCTCTATTTTTGGTGGTGTTATTGGGGGTAGCTTGTTGTAAATATTTAGCAATTTGCATACAACAAGACAGAAATAACACCTAATTTACATGCAACATTCATTCTGCTCCCTTGAAAACGTAATGAATTTGCATGTTTCCATTTATGGATGTTTGATAGTCGCAATCTCTTTTTGAATTTTTCTGTTTTATATTTTTCAATGTTTCTTGTTTTCATCTATTCAATGTTTGAAAAGGTTTTCAATATATATATATATATATATATATATATATATATATATATATATATATATATATATATATATATGTATGTATGTATGTATATATATATATATATATATATATATATATATATATATATATATATGTATGTATGTATGTATATATATATATATATATATATATATATATATATACATATTTAGGCCGATTGACTACTGATAGGCTGATTGATATGCTTAGAATATATATATTAATAAACTATAGTAATGCAAAATCGAGGAAAGAATGTAAAAAATAGTATGGATGATCTAATTTTTAATTATTATTATTATTATTATTATTTTAAATAATTCTCGAGAAAATTTAATGTATTTAATAGCGATATATTTCAGTGTATATAAGTATAAATACTTTCAGAACTCTAAGTAATTAAAAAAGAAAAAAAAATCAACGTTCACATTGCATTTATAACAATATTTATCTCGAATTTATTTCTCGATTCATTTATTTCAATGAAAGAAAATAGACTTTGCATATTTTGATTGAACATATAAAAATAATTTATTGAACTGTATTTCATTTTTAATTTGAATTAATTTTTAACAGGTCGGCAAATAACTATTAAATAATAAATATTTTAATATTTTAAATAATCTTCAAGGAATAGAAAAATTTTTCTTTCTTTAATCTTAAACAGCTATAACAACCGAAATCACAGCTAGCCAATAATAATAAAAAAAAATGGTATGGAATTTCTAAAATAATGAGCTCATAAATATTTAATATTTATCAATTTAAAAAATCTTCTCATTTTTCCTTGAAAATAACGCTAAGAGAAATCAATCATGCTTTCCACCTGCCTTGTCTCTAATAGCCTTTTTTTTTTCTTCATTTGCTTCTTTTATACTAAGTATATATAGAAAACTTAACGGGAAAAGTGAGATCAAAAAGTTATTTTGGCCTCAAAGTTTCTTCTAATACTTTCGTAGCTTATTAATAATGATCGATAGATTTAATTTATGAGTAACATTCTATATTGTATCAGTGTTAAACCGATTTTATTTTATTTGAAAGATAAAGAATTTTAATTAAAAATGTTTTAAAGAACAGAATATATAATCGAAAATATATATTATAATGACTATTTTTATGATTTTAATAACTTAATATTAAAAAACAACTATAGATATACAGATAAGAAATCAATACATATATTTATTAAAAGAAATTAAAAGTATGTGGCACAAGAACAATACTCGAACAAATTAAACTGAAATAATAGTAAGAAAGAGCAGAAGTCATCACGGATTAAGACGAGACGAAAGAAGAGGATCAAACACATTTTACTGACACCCAACTTTTCCCCAAACCTCTGCAGGATCATATGATAAGAAAGAAAAAGTTGAAATGATTTTTTTTTTTTTTTTTTTTTTTTTTTTTTTTTTTTTTTTGTGGGGAAAAAAAAAAAAAAAAAAAAATATATATATATATATATATATATGTATTGTTACAAAATTGTAAATAATTGTGTTTATTTCTGTGTAAATTCTTTCAAAGAGGCTTAGTAAGTTGATAAAGTGCTAATTTTGTGCATTTCTAGTCGTTTTAGCGTTAAAATAACCTTATTTTCCCTTAAAAACGCATTAAAAAGCCCCAATAAGGCAGGTAATGGATTTGGCGCCAAATTTGGCGACTTTCTTCCACCTTGGCGATTTTTTTGGGAAAATCCTTATATGGGATATACCAAATATGGAAGCTGTAAGTTGATTGGTTGACCACTTTCTAGAGTTTTCTCGAAAAATCTGGGTTCCATGGAACAGTATACTACTCCGATTCAAAAAATTAGAATAATGAAAAGAAATATGGTCAAGGGAAATGAAAATCGAATTTATCAAATAAATAATCAACAATATCAAATATAAAGTACTATAATATGAATCTGCATATTTTGCAGATTATAAAAATGTAAACACATTACAATGAAATAGAAAATATATTTAAATCAGCTAACAAGAAAAAATTCAAAATATTAGAATACTTTCTAACATGGTTCAAAAAATTAGAATAATGAAAATATATTGAACATAATTTAAACTCTAAGTATTTTTACTTGCTAATCAGTACTTTGTTGCATCACCCTTAGCTTTAATGACAGCTCTTAAACGTTTTGGCATGTTTTTAACTAAAGGTTCACAATCTTTTTTATCCAAATTCGCCCATATGCTCTTTATACTAGAAATAAGTTCTTTTTTGTCTCTAGGCGCAACTTCTTGAAGTCGTTTCTTCATAATTCCCCACAAATTCTCGATAGGATTTAGATCGGGTGAGTTTGCAGGCCAAGGGAGTACAGGTATGTCCTTCTCTTTGAGCCATTTAGTTGTTGATTTGGAAGTGTGGGGAGAAGCTGAATCTTGCTGAAACAAGAAATCGTCATCACATAAATCCTCAGCTGAAGGAATCATGAAATGTTCAAGAATTTCTTGATAGACTTTTGAATTGACTGTTGTGGAAACAATACACAACCTGCCTGGGCCTTCAGCAGTCATGCAGCCCCATACCATAACAGAGGTCGCAAATTTAAACGAACGTTTTAAACATTCTTTCTTATAAGCTTCATGTTTGAGTCTTCAGACACGTATACCCTGATTTCCGTGAGACACACAAAACACACTTTCATCGCTGAAAAGTATCTTTTTCCAATCGTCGTGATCCCAAAATAGCCTTTGTTTACACCATTTAACTCTAGCAGCCTATGCTTAGATGATAAGAATGGCTTTATCTTAGGCACACGTGATCTAAAACCTAATTTGCGAAGTCGTCGTAGTGTTGTAGATTTGGAGACATTTATACCCATTTCTTTCCATTTTCTATGCACATATCTCACACTCCGAAAACGATGTTTCTTAACAATCTTTTTCAATTGCCTTTCATCTCTTCTTGAAGTTACTGGCTTTCGACCACTTTTAAAGTGTTTATTTTGAAAACACTTATTATTAGAATATTCTCTCAAAACTCTACTCACACTTGCTTGAGAGCATTTCACTTCTTTTGCTATAAAAAGTTGTGTTTTTCCTATTTCGTGCAAGTAAGTAGAGTTAAATGGTGTAAACAAAGGCTATGTTGGGATCACGACGATTGGAAAAAGATACTTTTCAGTGATGAAAGTGTGTTTTGTGTGTCTCACGGAAATCAAGGTATACGTGTCTGGAGACTCAAACATGAAGCTTATAAGAAAGAATGTTTAAAACGTTCGTTTAAATTTGCGACCTCTGTTATGGTATGGGGCTGCATGACTGCTGAAGGCCCAGGCAGGTTGTGTATTGTTTCCACAACAGTCAATTCAGAAGTCTATCAAGAAATTCTTGAACATTTCATGATTCCTTCAGCTGAGGATTTACGTGATGACGATTTCTTGTTTCAGCAAGATTCAGCTTCTCCCCACACTTCCAAATCAACAACTAAATGGCTCAAAGAGAAGGACATACCTGTACTCCCTTGGCCTGCAAACTCACCCGATCTAAATCCTATCGAGAATTTGTGGGGAATTATGAAGAAACGACTTCAAGAAGTTGCGCCTAGAGACAAAAAAGAACTTATTTCTAGTATAAAGAGCATATGGGCGAATTTGGATAAAAAAGATTGTGAACCTTTAGTTAAAAACATGCCAAAACGTTTAAGAGCTGTCATTAAAGCTAAGGGTTATGCAACAAAGTACTGATTAGCAAGTAAAAATACTTAGAGTTTAAATTATGTTCAATATATTTTCATTATTCTAATTTTTTGAACCATGTTAGAAAGTATTCTAATATTTTGAATTTTTTCTTGTTAGCTGATTTAAATATATTTTCTATTTCATTGTAATGTGTTTACATTTTTATAATCTGCAAAATATGCAGATTCATATTATAGTACTTTATATTTGATATTGTTGATTATTTATTTGATAAATTCGATTTTCATTTCCCTTGACCATATTTCTTTTCATTATTCTTATTTTTTGAATCGGAGTAGTATAAGGAGCGCTTCCTCGCCAAGGCAGTCAGTTCAGTTCAGATCTCAGCCAGCTTCGCTACTGCTTGTATTGTGTTGAGCCTCTTTGAGAGAGACTTGCTTTAAGTGTTATTGCTATACAGTTTGTACTGTGGATTTGCTATTGACAGCTGTTGTTTAAGCTGTGTTTACTGGTCGAATTGAAGCTGATACTTGGTTTATAGACCTGTATTTTTTTCTGGAACTTTCTGTGAATAAATTACTGAATTTTTGTACGTTTGACCATTCATTCTCAGACAACTCACGAACCCCCAAGTACGCAACATTTCTGGTGTCAGGAGCGGGGTTGTCTGTGAATGGTTATAACTAGAGCTATGGAGGAACAGATGAAGAAACTTCTAGAAAGCTTAGCTACCCAGATGAATGAAATGAAAGAAGGGCAAAGAGAAATGAAGGAAGGACAAAGAGAGATGAAAGAAAGTATGGAAGAATCGCAAAGATAAATGAAAGAATGTATGGAAGCATCGCAAAGAGAGATGAAAGATAGCCTGAGTCAAGAGATGAAAGAAATGAAGGTAGCACAAGAGAAAATGGAAACATCGCAAAGAGAGTTGAAAGATACTATGGGTGAAGTTCAGGAAGAAATTAAATCTAATAAAGATGATATGAAGAGAGAGCTTTCAACGGTGAAAGAATCAATCGAGGGTAAATTAACGGTGATGGAAAATAGAATGGATGGAATAGAAGAGAAAGTTTTGAAAATAGAAGAAAGTTTTGAAGAGAAAGCCATGAAGATAGAAGAAAATGTTATGAAGGTTGAAGAGAAAGCTATGAAGATAGAAGAAAATTTTATGAAGGTTGAAGAGAGTGTTACGAAAATAGAACGGAGTTTCGAGGAGAACGTTAAAGAAAATTTTGATCAGGAACTGAAAGGAAGGTTTTCAGAGATAGAAGGTAAACTGAATTGAATAGAAGAAGATCTGGAGAGAAAAGTGGAAGAAAAGTTAGAATCCATGCCCCAGGAAACTGAAAAGAAAGAGAGAAGAATCCAGAATCAGGAATTTATTAAGCTTTCCACCTACGACGGCAGTTCCTCGTGGCATGTATATAAAACGCAGTTTTCCATCGTAGCTGAAGCTAACGGCTGGGACTCTACCGCCAAGTCAGTCCACTTAGCAGCAGCATTACGGGGAGATGCAGCCGAGATACTGAGAAATGTTACTAAAGAAGAAAGGAACGACTTCGAGGCCTCGACTAGAGCACTGGAGCTACGGTTCGGAGAGAAGTGTTCTAAGGACTATAGTCGCCTCCAGCTAAAGTCCCGTTACCAGAAAACGGGCGAAAGTTTGCAAGAGCTGGCAGCGGACATTCAGAGATTGTCACACCTAGCATTCTCAGACTGTCAAGCTGACACTCGAAACGACTTAGCTCTTCAGTACTTTATCGATGCTGTTCGGGATCCAGAAATTCAAAAATCGCTGAGACTCTCCAACATCAGAGACGTAGAATAAGCTTTAGGCTATGCACTTAGGATAGAGGCAGCCCAACAAGCCTCCCGTAAAGACTGCCATACCATAAGAGCAGTCTCATAAAATAATACGCCTGCTGATGAGAATGAAATGAAGAGAAGTTTCGCAGAGATCTTAAAGAGATTGCGCAGCCTGAAAAATAATATAGAAAAAAAGGATCGGAAGATAAAGTGCTGGGGCTGTGGGGGGGATGGTCATGTGAAGAGGAACTGCCCTGCACGACCAACTATAGGAAATAACCCGGCTTCAACATCACTGCAGGGAAACTAAGAGGAGGCCATCTCGCGGGGCGGAGGTTGCCTGAAATTAAACAGCCCCAATTTACAGTATTTCATGTGTCATCGATGAGTGGCGGCGGTAATGGACTTCACGTCTATGGCCAAGTTAACAACACCACCTGCCGGATGATTCTGGACACGGGAGCCAACGTGACCATCATTAGAACGGATTTGGCTCAAGAACTAAAAGAGAAGATAATCTGGACTCCGCCCTGCGTTAAACTCCAGACTGTGACCGGAGACGAAATCAAAATATATGGAAAAATGAACTTGACTATCACTTTTGGGAATGCCAGTTACCATCATATGGCATATGTGGCTGATATAAGAGATCCGTTAATCATTGGAATTGATTTCCTAAGAAAATTTAACTTCAAATTGGACTTCAAGAATAATGAACTGCATTCGAGTTCGGAAGACATCGCTGTGTTCAACACTGAAAATCAAGACATTCAGACAATTTGCCAGATAACAGCCAAGTCTGAAATTTCCATCCCTCCACACACAGAGACAATAGTTTCAGGAACACTCCCTGCCAAGCAATACTTCCGCTATGGACTGATTGAATACCCGAATACAGACAATAGCCCAACAGGAGTTCTGGTAGCTTCATCTCTAGTTGATCTCTCAAATAATACTATTCCTGTGAGAGTCGCAAACATCAGTGATAAGGTCCGGACAGTGAAGAAGGATGAGGTGTTAGCAACCTGCACTCCTGTCACATGCATCAACCGCCCCACGCAATCAACCGAATCCAAGTCTTCTGAACAATTAATGACGGAATTACTCAAGAATGCAGAGTTAGGAAAGGAACAGAGATGTGCTGCGGAGAAGCTACTCCAAGAATTTAAAGACCTTTTTTCTCGAACACCTGAAGACGTCGGGAGAACGAACATCACCCAGCACAGAATTGATACAGGAAATCATCCTCCAATCAAACAACATCCAAGAAGACTTCCATTTGCTAAACAGGAAGAGGTCACTGAACTTCTAAATGAAATGCAGCACAATGACGTCATAGAGCCATCAACGAGTCCTTGGGCCTCTCCCATAGTATTGGTGCGAAAAAAGGATGGTTCAACGAGATTTTGCGTGGATTATCGTCGTTTGTATGACGTCACGAAGAAAGACAGTTACCCTCTTCCTAGAATTGACGACACATTAGACACACTTGCTGGCAATAAATGGTTCTCGACTTTGGATCTGAAGAGCGGTTACTGGCAAGTAGAATTACATCCTGATGATCGTGAGAAGACTGCATTCACCACGGGACAAGGATTGTGGCAATTTAAAGTTATGCCGTTCGGATTATGTAATGCACCTGCCACCTTCGAACGCCTGATGGAGACAGTGCTAAAAGGACTTTCCTATGAAGCCTGTCTGGTGTATTTGGATGATATTATCATTGTGGGGCGCACTTTTGAAGACCATCTACGAAACATCCGAAAGGTGCTGGAGAAACTCAGAATGGCTAACCTCAAATTGAATCCAGGCAAGTGTAACTTGTTCCGTCGTGAAGTGAGCTACCTCGGCCATATCATCTCTGCCGAAGGTGTGAGAACTGATCCTGAGAAGATCTCTGCAGTCGAGAACTGGAGTCGCCCTGAAAATGTACACCAACTACGAAGTTTCCTGGGGTTATGCACTACAGGAAGTTTGTCAAGGGTTTCTCAAATATTGCCAGACCACTCCACAAGCTGACGGAAGCCAAACAGAAGTTCCTGTGGACAGATGAATGTGAAAAAGCTTTCAAGCGACTTAAAGAGGCCTTAACATCATCGCCTATCTTGACGTATCCACAGCCCGACAGACAGTTTATACTTGATACAGATGCCAGCCATGAGAGTGTTGGTGCTGTTCTGTCGCAGGAAATTGATGGTCAAGAACATGTCATTGCCTATTGGAGTAAATGCTTGTCTAAACCAGAGCGAAATTACTGTACCACCAGGAAAGAGCTACTCGCTATCGTAAAAGCCATAGAACATTTCCATCATTACCTCTATGGCAGAAGATTCCTGCTACGGACTGACCATTCATCTCTAACGTGGTTGCTCCAGTTCAAGAACCCGGAGGGACAGATTGCCAGGTGGATACAACGCCTCCAGGAATATGACTTCGAAATACGTCATCGTAAAGGGACTCTACATGGTAATGCAGATGCCTTGTCCCGGAAGCCCTGCTCGGAGGTCTGCAAGTACTGCTCTAGAGCCGAACAGAAATACCTGCCGATAAATCCGGTGGCCTGCCAAGTTACTACCTCAACACCATCAGAACAAGATCCCGATCCATGGAGTGACGAAGAACTTAGAAAATACCAGTTGGAAGATCCTGACGTAAAGCCAATATTACAACTGAAGGAGACGACCAGCAACAGACCTACCTGGCAGGACATTTCCAGATTTAGTCCCATTACGAAAAGTTATTGGGCACTTTGGGACTCTCTTCATATCAGAAACGGCGTATTATACAGAAAGTGGGAATCTGATGATGGGAAAAGCTTCAGATGGCAAATTGTTTTACCAAGATCAAGAATTCCGGATGTTTTAGAACAACTGCATAGTAGCTCTACCGGAGGCCATTTTGGGGTAATGACGACTCTGCAGAAAGTTCGGGAACGCTTCTACTGGTGCAAGGCAAAGGAGGATGTGGAGAAGTGGTGTAAATCCTGTGATGCTTGTGCAGCACGTAAAGGCCCGCAGAAACGAAGTCGAGGAAGACTGCAACGGTACAACGTGGGAGCACCATTTGAACGGATTGCAATCGACATCTTGGGTCCTTTGCCACGGACCTCCAGTGGAAATAAACACATTCTCGTCGTGATGGACTATTTCACCAAGTGGCCTGAGGCATATCCCATTCCCAATCAAGAGGCATGCACAGTCGCAGAAGTCCTAGTGCAGCAATGGGTGTCAAGGTACGGCACGCCCCTACAACTTCATACCGACCAAGGTAGGAACTTTACCTCTGACGTTTTCAAAGGACTGTGTCAACTACTCGGCATAGACAAAACCCGGACAACACCCTTACATCTCCAGTCGGATGGCATGGTCGAGAGGTTCAATCGTACCATCCTGAATAACCTCTCTCTTCTAGTATCAAGGAACCAGCAAGATTGGGACTTGAAGTTGCCATTGTTCCTGCTGGCTTATCGAAGTGCTGTCCATGAAACCACCGGCTATACTCCAGCCCAGATGCTGTTTGGACGTGAGCTTCGTCTCCCTTGTGATCTCTTGTTTGGTTGTCCACCCGATGCGCCTTCATCGCCCGAGGAGTACATCCAAGATCTCCAGGCACGGTTTGAGGACGTACACAACTTTGCTCGGGAGCGGATTAACATGGCAACGGAGAAAATGAAGACAAGGTACGATCTAAAGGCTACACAACATGAGTTCCAGGAAGGAGAGAAGGTCTGGTTGTGGAATCCTGTTCGACGCAAAGGACTCTCTCCCAAGTTACAGTGCAACTGGGACGGACCGTACACAGTCTTAAAAAGGCTGAATGATGTAGTGGTGCGGATCACTAAAACACCTTCATCAAAACCGAAGGTGGTGCACTATAACAGGCTAGCCAAGTACCACAATTAACGGTAATATTAAAATTTAAAATGTAAATACTGGTAAAATTTGCGCATGCGTACTGTAAATATTTGTATATAAATATTTGTACATATTTGTGAATTTTGTAAATATTTCACACTTGATTTGTATTTCTATTTTATCGTTATATGCAACTTAGTTTTTGTATTTTAGATTGTGTAAATTTGTTTAGTTTCGCCTCTTGACGAAGGGTTGCACTGCCCGGGACGTGCAGTCCTTGGGAGGGGGGCAGTGTTACAAAATTGTAAATAATTGTGTTTATTTCTGTGTAAATTCTTTCAAAGAGGCTTAGTAAGTTGATAAAGTGCTAATTTTGTGCATTTCTAGTCGTTTTAGCGTTAAAATAACCTTATTTTCCCTTAAAAACGCATTAAAAAGCCCCAATAAGGCAGGTAATGGATTTGGCGCCAAATTTGGCGACTTTCTTCCACCTTGGCGATTTTTTGGGGAAAATCCTTATATGGGATATACCAAATATGGAAGCTGTAAGTTGATTAGTTGACCACTTTCTAGAGTTTTCTCGAAAAATCTGGGTTCCATGGAACAGTATATAAGGAGCGCTTTCTCGCCAAGGCAGTCAGTTCAGTTCAGATCTCAGCCAGCTTCGCTAATGCTTGTATTGTGTTGAGCCTCTTTGAGAGAGACTTGCTTTAAGTGTTTTTGCTATACAGTTTGTACTGTGGATTTGCTATTGACAGCTGTTGTTTAAGCTGTGTTTACTGGTCGAATTGAAGCTGATACTTGGTTTATAGACCTGTATTTTTTTCTGGAACTTTCTGTGAATAAATTACTGAATTTTTGTACGTTTGACCTTTCATTCTCAGACAACTCACGAACCCCCAAGTACGCAACAATATATATATATATATATATATAATTAATCTTTCCTTTCACAAATTTTATGGGAGAAGTGAGATCTAAAAGTTATTTTGGCCTCAAAGTTTCTTCTAATACTTACATAGCTTATTAAAAATTATCGATATATTTAATTTATCGGTAACATTTTATATTTTATTAGTTTTAACCCACAACTTTTTTTATTAAACGATAAAGAATTTTTATTAAAGCTGTTTTAAAAATCAGAACATATAATCGTGACTATGTATTATAATGACTGTTTTTGAGATTTTAATAACTTAATATAAAAACAATTATATATATATAAATATATGTGATGTATGATAATCACATATATACACATATATATATATTTGACCATTAAGAAAGAAAAAGTTAAGAGGAATTATTTTTTATTATTAAGTGAAAAAAAATGTATATATAAACAATAATTAATTATATTTTTCCATGAACTTTATATGAACAAAATTAATCATAAATATTACAGTTTGAAATAATTATTGATATTTATAATTCAAACTTTATTTTATATATAGGCATGTTATCACTGCTGCTGCCGTACTTTAATATATCAGTACCTGCATGACTGGGTTCACTCCGTCTCGTTGTGAAAATCATTCGCAGTGTAGATACTGTGATTTGTTTTCAGGTAATAATATTTGTTAAGTGATTACCTAGGGCGGAGTGCAGATTTCCACTGAAAGCTAATCTTTCTAGAGATAAGGAAAATTCAAATTGAATTATCATATCAAATCCTTAGCTATAACTTCTTATCAAAATCGTTCATGTAGTTTCCTAAAAGATCAGATTTCTGAAATACAGCAGTAAATTTTTCTGAAGAATAAAATACGTGAGACCATTTTTCATCTAAAAAATAACTTCAAAACTTTTTTTTTAATCGCTCCAGCCATTTATAAGAAAACAAATTTTATGCCGTATTTCTCCTGATTATGTGTGGGTTACCAGTGAACACTAATTATAATGCAGATGAGGATTATTTTATAATCGAAATGTCATCTCAAAAACGCACCAACTCTAAATATTTATCAAAATCATTCAAGGACTTAAAAAAGACTTTTTCTGAAGAATAAAATACGTGAGACCATTTTTCTTCTAAAAAATAACTTCAAAACTTTTTGTTTGTTTGTTTTAAATCGCTCCAGATTTATGCCGTATTTCTCCTGATTATGTGTGTGTTACCAGTGAATACTAATTATAATGCAGATGAGGATTATTTCAGATCGAAATTTCATCTCAAAAACGCACCAACTCTAAATATTTATCAAAATCATTCAAGAACTTAAAAAAGACTTTTCTGAAGAATAAAATACGTGAGACCATTTTTCATCTAAAAAATAACTTCAAAACTTTTTGTTTGTTTGTTTTAAATCTCTCCAGCCATTTATAAGAAAACAAATTTTATGCCGTATTTCTCCTGATTATGTGTGGGTTACCAGTGAATACTAATTATAATGCAGATGAGGATTATTTCAGATCGAAATGTCATCTCAAAAACGCACCAACTCTAAATATTTATCAAAATCATTCAAGGACTTAAAAAAGACTTTTTCTGAAGAATAAAATACGTGAGACCATTTTTCATCTAAAAAATAACTTCAAAACTTTTTGTTTGTTTGTTTTAAATCGCTCCAGCCATTTATAAGAAAGCAAATTTTATGCTGTATTTCTCCTGATTATGTGTGGGATACCAGTGAATACTAATTATAATGCAGATGAGGATTATTTCAGATCGAAATGTCATCTCAAAAACGCACCAACTCTAAATATTTATCAAAATCATTCAAGGACGTAAAAAAGACTTTTTCTGAAGAATAAAATACGTGAGACCATTTTTCATCTAAAAAATAACTTCAAAACTTTTTGTTTATTTGTTTTAAATCGCTCCAGCCATTTATAAGAAAACAAATTTTATGCCGTATTTCTCCTGATTATGTGTGGGTTACCAGTGAATACTAATTATAATGCAGATGAGGATTATTTCAGATCGAAATGTCATCTCAAAAACGCACCAACTCTAAATATTTATCAAAATCATTCAAGGACTTAAAAAATAAATAAATAAATAAAACGATGTTTCAGCCATTTTATCAAAATCGTTATATCCAATACCAAGTGTGAACGCCGCACCTCTGATTTCGAGAGTATCCCAAAACAAGAACTGAAAAGTTTGGTACGAAAATGTGGCAACAGTGTGTGCGTATGTGAATCAAGATGGACTAACGTTCCATTCTATATGTTGTTTTTAAAATACTTTACTTGATGTTAATTTATGTGTTCGTTATGTATTTTATGTTTGTGCCGTAAGTAAATATACGTTTAAAAGTAAACAAAGCGTGATCAGTGTCTTAATGTGTCTCAAGATGATTTTACAGGAAGAAAAGAACCAGGTGCGAAAAAGAAGTCGCCACAATTGGCGCATCCGGTATGATATGTGAAATAGCTAGTGCATGTATGGATTATTTCATGATAGTGGTGAAAAAAAAAAAAAAAAAAAGGGTATGTTTTTTTTTTTAATGTTCCATCAAGAGTAATATTTTGTATAAGTTTTATGTTAAATAATTAGGATTAAGCATTTAGATATTTTGTTCCGATTTTGTATTCCAACAGGGTAAAGAATAGGTAAATGGAAATTGAATATTTCGTAATGTTGAAATAATAATAATTCTAGTGTTTGAAAAATTAAAAATAGAAATATATTTGTTTATTTGTATTTAAAAAGCCGGAAAATATTAAAAAGAATGGTGAAAAGAATATATTTTTATGCTATTCAAGATCATCGTTATTAATTTCTGTGTGTTCTTTTTATTCATCACGTGATTTAGAATAAATAAGATTTCATTAAAGCAGATTGTGGAAAAAAAAACAACAAGTTCTGTTTTGATTTATTTGTTCTGTTTTATTGAATGATGGTTTATTTGTTAGACGTTGATAATGATTTATATTTATTTATCTTTATTATTATGGGAATATTAATGAAATATCTCAGTAAAAAACTAGTGAATAATTCTTGTGAACGTCCGGTTTTGTTTATTTTTTTTTACTTTGAGGAATGACTCGGAAATTGTTTTTTTTTCTGTTTAAAAGTAAGTTTGATTAAAGGTTGCTATAGCAACATTCTTTCTAATTTATTGAAAGCTGGTTATGTAATAAAGTATATTCTGATTTATTTAATGAAAGAGTTGATTGTGTAAACATTTTTTTTTTAATTTGTTATTTCGATACATATTTTTTTTTCTTTTTCTCCTTTTATGTATGCATTCCGACTTAATGATTATTTTATTTAATTTGGGGGAAAATGTTGTTTAAGATAAAAAGTAAGATGTCAAATCTGGCGTTCTTAGGAACGAAAACAATAGGGTTTGTGATTATAAATATAAGAAAATTTATTTTATTCACGGAAAATTTGAACTTGATTTGATTTCATCCATCCGAAGATGGCATTTTTGGGTAAAGGGAATAAAAAAGATTTGCAAGAAGTTGCTACTGAGCTTGGAGTGGAAGGAGCTCAACATTTAAAGTTATATGAGTTAAGAGATGCTATTTTGGCTTCAAAGAATTACGATGAAGAATTTGTTAAAGAAACATTAGCGAACGTACTAGAGGAACGTAAGAGAAAAGAAGAGATGGAGGAACGCATAAGAAGAGAAGAAATAGAATTGGAAAAAATGCGTTTGGAAAATGCAAGAATAGAACTTGAGAAGAAAGGAATTACAAATGAAACTTCTGAGAAAATGCGCGTAAAATTACATAACATCTTACAAAAATTTGATCCTAAAACATGCGAAATTAGCCTGTATTTAGTTCTTTTTGAGCGGCAGGCAAAACGTGCCGAAATTAAAAGAGATGATTGGGTTTCTCATCTCATTGGGCTACTGCCATACGAAATCGCGGAAGTTATAGCTCGGGAAGACGAAGAAATCACGAATGATTACGGAAAAGTAAAAGGATTATTGTTAAAGAGATATAAACTTACTCCTGAAAGATTTCGACAACTTTTCATTAAGCATACTAAGAAAGCTGATATCACATGGAGAGATTTTGCTTACGAGTTGAAAAACTATTTTACTGAATGGATTCGGGGATTAGAAGTTAACACATTTGAAGAATTATATGATTTGATGATTACAGATCAAATTAAAAGGAAAGTACCTCCAGAAATTAAAGAACATTTCATCGATGAATGGTCATTGTTTAAGTCATCTGATATTATTTCCAGTAAATTAGATGATTATGAAAATGTCAAAATGACTTTCAATAAAAAACCAAAAGAAATTTCTCATAAAGAAAATTGGAATCTTCCATCCAAAGGGGCGAATTTTGGAAATAACAATAAAGATGAGAAAAGAGTTTTTACTAAACCACAGCAAGAACAAAGAGACATTCGTCCGAAATTCTCCTGCTATTTGTGTGGAAAGGAAAGCCATATGAAAAAATCCTGCCCCAAATTGAATTCAGCAAGTACATCTAACGTGAAAACAAACAAAAAGAGTCAAGAAAATAAGGGCCTTAATAAGGTCAGTGTTAATCTAAATAGCGCTTGTTTCGAGTGGGAATTTCCAGTCAACGAGAAAGATGGCGAGCTTTTGAAAGTGGATTTAGGAATCGGAGGTCAAAAATTTCAAGGCATCGTGGACAGTGGTGCAGAAATCACCGTACTACGAAAATCAGTTGTACCTGAGGAACGCTTACAGTCAAGTGGGAAAATTCTTTTGAGACCTGCTATAGGTAATCCAGTGGAAGCACAACTTGTGTCAGTTCCGCTAAGTCTTCATACAGATGAAGAAATCATTCCATATGTTCAAGTGCATGCTGCAGTAGTAGAAGGGCTGCATGAGGAAGCTTTAATCACTCCCAGGGTATATGAATGGTTGAAGGAACAAAAGCGTTCTTATTTGGGAGATGATACAGGAATCACTTCAGTAAAAGAAGCTAATGAACAATCCTTGTTCAGTGTGGAGGGAAGGTCTCCCGAAAACATTTCTTTAGGGGATAAAGTGAATATCCCGAAGAAAGAAGTCGATGAACAATCCTTGTTCCATGTGAAAGGAAGAAATCCTGGAAATTCAGGGGTTGAGGTTAATATCACCCCAGTGGAAGAAAACAATGAACCGTCCTTGTTCAAAGTGGAGGGAAGGTCTCCCGGAAACTATTCTTCAGAAGAAGAGGTTGAAGTAATCACAATAAATAAAATCGGTGAACAATCCTTGTTCAGTGTACCTGAGAATAATTCAAACGACAATTATCTTGGGGATGAGGCAATTAGTACCCCACTCCCAGAAGATAATGAAAAGTGTATATTCTGTATGGAGGGAGAAAGTCCCGAGACTTTTCGAAAGGCAAAGCTAAACAACAGCGAGTCGCATCATCCAGAAACCAAAGTCTTTAATAACTCAGTAGTTAAACAGACATTGACCGAAACCGATAGTAAGGATGAAATAAATGAAAATATCCCTGTTCCACAAGCACAAGTGTTTAGGGATGAGCAGTTAGCCTGTCCTACATTGAAAAGGTGCTTCGAAGAAGCTAGGCAACATAAAAATGGGTACTGGATTGAAAGAGGTTTATTATATCATATGGGTAAAGTAGGCGGACAGAAATATATTCAATTGGTCGTACCGGCAAGCAGAAGAAAGGACATTTTCAAATTAGCTCATGAAACTCCTACTGGTGGACATCTGGCAGCTAAGAAGACCAGAGACAGAATTGCAATGTCTTTCTGGTGGGAAGGAATGCCAAAAGAAGTTAAACAATTATGTGCTTCGTGTCATGATTGTCAAATGCGCAGGAAAGGAAAAGTAAACGATAGAACACCTATCGAAGCTGTTGGAAGACCAGAACTCCCATTTCAAGTGGTTAATGCCGATATTTTAGGCCCAATAGAGCCGAAGTCATCACGTGGCCATCAGTATGTACTGTGCGTTATGGACCAGCATAGTCGTTGGCCGGAAGCAATACCTCTGAAGTCTTTAACAGCAAAGGCAGCCTGTGATGCATTTATAGAAATATTTGTACGAACTGGAATTCCTCGAGTAATTGCAATGGATAACGGAAGAAATTTTGCCGCACAGCTGACAAAAGAGTTTTTAAAACGATTAGGATGTGTTCCTAAATTTTCAACTCCAGGTTATCTACAATCGAATGGTTTGGTTGAAAGATGGATAGGAACTATGAAATCCATGCTACATCATGCAATTAATTCACAAGGTCGAGGCTGGGATAAACAGTTGCCATTCTTGCTATGGGCATACAGAGAAGTCCCTAACGCTACAACGGGTGTTGCTCCATTCCTACTAGTTCATGGGCGACCACCTGTAGGACCTCTAGCCATCCTCAAATCAAGTTGGGAAGATGAAGTCGTACTTCCTCAAGGGATTGGAGAATCTGTAGCTGACTACCTGTTGAAACTCCGGAAATGTTTAGAAGACGCGGCACAGTATGCGAATAGCATAGCTCAAGAACAGCAGCAGAAATATGTACATTATCATAATTTACGGTCAAAAGATACCGAATTTTCTGTTGGGGATGAAGTTGTAGTGTTAATCCCTGATTCAACAAATCGTCTTTGTTCAAAATGGAAAGGACCAGGAGAAATAGTAGAAAAGAAGTCTCCACATTCTTTTTATGTCAAACTACCTGATGGAAGTGTTCGACATCTTCATCAAAATAAATTGCGTAAATATATTCAACCTGTCAGAGCTGTAGGAATTATTTACGAAACAGATGAAGAGTTTGGAGATATACAACATGCGCCCGTAGAATCACGGCAAGTAACGGATGAAGAACTAAAAGCTAGTAAAAAATCAAATCCGATATCAGCAAAGCAACATAAACAGCTGTTGAATTTGATTAAAGAATATCTAACAATATTTGATGGGGAATTAAAGAAAGCCAAAGTTCCTCCACTTGTTATCCAGTTAAAGTCTGGAGTAGAGAAGAAGCAACCTCATCTTTATAAAGTTCCAGAAACGTTAAGATCTAATATAGAAAAACAGATAGCAGAATTATTGGAAAAAGACCTGATAGAACCATCTTCAGCAGAAATAGCATATCCATTGGTATGTGTAGCCAAGAAAGATGGAACTGTCCGACTTTGCGTGGACTACAGAGAGCTGAACTCAGTTAGTAAAATTCCACATTTCCTATGCAGAATTCCGGAAATCTTAGATTTAAAGCTGGTGGAGCTCGTTACTTGACAACTTTAGATCTCCTTAAGGGATATTGGGAAATACCCTTAGCAGAGCAAAGCCGAGAATTAACTAGTTTTGTATCTCCAAAGGGTCAGTATCAGTGGAAGGTGATGCCATTTGGGTTATCTGGAGCACCAGCAACATTCCAAAGAATAATGAATCAAGTATTACGACCTCATAATGACAACGCCGAAAGTTTTCTTGATGATATTATCATATTTTCTTCAACCTGGGAAGATCATCTTAATCATATTAAATCCATTTTAGAAACTCTGAAAAAATTGAATTTTTCGGTAAATTTAAAGAAATGCTCGTTTGCGATGTCGAAAGTAAAATATTTAGGACATGTTGTAGGCTCAGGAGAGCACGGCCCAGATCCGGACAAGATATCAGTTATTAAAGATTTGAAAGCCCCAAAAACTAAGAAAACATTGAAGTCACTCCTAGGATTACTTAACTATTACAGAGACTATGTGCCTCGGTGTGCCAATATAGCAAAACCTTTAACGGACTTAACTCGAAAAACTGTGCCAAACGACCTTCCATGGTCAGAAGAAGCCGAAAGCACATTTAATTCGTTAAAGAATTGTTTGTGCTCTATAACATCTCTGTATACACCTGATATGTCGAAACCTTTTGAAATCGATACTGATGCTTCAGTGACCGGAATTGGAGCCTGTCTAATGCAGAGAGATGAGCAGAATAAACTGAAACCTATAACTTTCGCAAGCCAAAAACTGACCCCTGCTCAATCAAAGTGGAGCACTATTGAAAGGGAGGCTTATGCTGTAATATGGGCATTAGGTAAATTCGAATTGTGGACTTATGGAACCACAATTATCTTACACACGGACCATAACCCTTTAAAATATTTGACAGAAACAGTTCCTAAGAACGCCAGATTACAAAGATGGGCATTGGCTCTATCTCGCTATCAAGTGACTATTGCTCATAAGCCAGGAAGCAGTAATACTATTGCAGATGCTTTATCACGCATTCATGAATAAAGTCATAAGTTAGTTTAATATTGTATTTGTTAGTACATATATATATATGTGTGTGTTTATTTTGTTTCTTATATTCAAGTATATTAATTCATTAAGATTATTTAAAGTGCATAAGAAAATCCATGTAAGGATAAATATTTATTCATATATATATTATATATATATTTTATTTCTATTATGTGTTTAAATGTTACTTATTTTATACCATAGAAAATATTTAAATTTTAAGTGAAATATAAATGTTATTGCTCTTGATGGAACATCGCATATTAGGTCAAAGATGAGACAATAATTAAGAATTTAAAAGGACAATTAGACTTTCATGAACATTTATTTAAAGATGAAACAATAATTAAGAATTTAAAAGGACAATTAGACTTTCATGGACAGTTATATAAATTATCCACAAATATTTGTTAGTAGTTTCACTGTGAAGGCCATTGTCCCTCAAGTGAAACTGGAGGGAAGGTGTGAACGCCGCACCTCTGATTTCGAGAGTATCCCAAAACAAGAACTGAAAAGTTTGGTACGAAAATGTGGCAACAGTGTGTGCGTATGTGAATCAAGATGGACTAACGTTCCATTCTACATGTTGTTTTCAAAATACTTTACTTGATGTTAATTTATGTGTTCGTTATGTATTTTATGTTTGTGCCGTAAGTAAATATACGTTTAAAAGTAAACAAAGCGTGATCAGTGTCTTAATGTGTCTCAAGATGATTTTACAGGAAGAAAAGAACCAGGTGCGAAAAAGAAGTCGCCACAATTATTAGCTTCCCAATTCCCGTAAACCCAATTTCTTCTATATGATGCGATAAGTAATTAAAGAGACGCGAATTTTCTTGAAGATGAGGATATTTCCAATAGTTCAGCTCTCTAAAAAATACTTAACCCCAAATTTTTATCAAAATTGTTATATCCATTTCTGAGTAAACCTAATTTATGCTATATGTTGGGATTAATGTTGGGCTGTTAAAGGATTAATAGCGAATGCGGATTTTCCTGAAGATGAGGATATGTCCAATCGTTTTAGCTCCCTAAAAGGCACTTCACCCCAATCTTTTATCAAAATCGTCGAATCAATTTTCGAGTAAATCCAATATCTTCTATATGTTGCGATTGACAGTTAAAGGGCTAACGCGTTATTTACTGAAGATGAGGATACTTCCAATCGTGTTTGCTCTGTAAAAAACACTTAACCCCAACCTTTTATCAAAATTGTTATATCCATTTCCGAGTAAATCCAATTTTAACTACATGCTGCGATTGTCAGATAAAGGATTAACGTAAATTTTCTTGAAGATGAGGATAAGTTCAATAATTTTTTTCCACCTGAAAAACCCCTAACCCTAAACTTTTATCAAAATCCCCAGATCCATTTCCGAGTAAACCCAACTTCTACTTTATGTTGCGACTGGCAGTTAATGGGTTAACGTGAATTTTCCTGACGGTGAGGATACGTCTAATCGTTTTAGCTCTCTAAGAAACACTTAACCTCAGCTTTTTATCAAAATTGTTATGTCCATTTCCGGTTAAACCCCATTTCAACTATATGTTGCGACTGTCGGTTAAAGGTTAACTCGAATTTTCCTGAAGATGAGGATAAGTCCAATCGTTTTTTTTTTTTTTTTTTTCGACCCAAAATACCCCTAATCCCAAACTTTCATTAAAATCGTTAGAACTATTCCCGAGATCCCCAAGACAAATATGTACAACAAGTCACGTGGTTTACTCACTTAACATAAGAGAAGAATATATTTTTCTGTTCATTGGTTTACTCGGTAAAACTATACTGATTTCCAAAATTGAAGTGAGATGAAACATGTGTTTCTCAATAATTCAAAACTGCTACTAGTAATACGATGAAATTTTTATTTAAAAGTAAAACTAGTACAGATCGTTTAGTAGAAGAGATTGTGCGGATCGGAGGGAAAAAGTAGTTTGGGCGAGCTGCGATTTCATGTAGTTGTACAACATGAATAGTGGAGTGCCGACTTGAACGTGCATATTGATTGCTTCAAGAATCTAACAAGGAAACATTCAAAAGGTGTCATCTTCAAAAAGTATTGAAAAAAATATATGTGATTCTACTCTTCATAAAACACCAGAATATAAAAAAAAATTATCGGCTGAAATTAATTACAGCGACCACAAAAAATTATCAAAATTAAGCATATTTGGCGATTTAGCGCTGTTAGGCGATACGTTTGCTAGCACCGAGATTGCCGTGTACGAACAGAACCGTGTTTTGCTTTTCCGCCAAGTACTTAAAATCAATCGCCTAGTAGCGTGAAATCGCCAAATATGCTTAATTTTGATAATTTTTTGTGGTCGCTGTAATTAATTTCAGCCGATAATTTTTTCACTTTCTGGTGTTTTATGAATAGTAGAATCAAATATATTTTTTTCAATACTTTTTGAAGATGACACCTTTTGAATGTTTCCTTGTAAGATAAAACGTACTTATTTTGTCTTTTTGGCAAAAACAAATGCTTGAATTTTTATAACCCTTCCTAGAAATTACTGTAGATTGGTAGTAGTACAGGAAATTTTTTAATTAAATAATTTCTAATAAGCTACTAACTTAGACTAATAGTACGGGAATCACATACTTCTCTGTAAAAACGAATAATTATTGAATGAAAGGCTGCTCCATCTCTCCTACAAAATGGGAGAGTTTGCTATTTAAGAGAGATATCGTATTGATTTCATTAAATTCCATGCTAGGAGAGCTTATGCAGCTTATTGGTGATAACAAGACAATGAGGATGACTTTGTTGAATGCCTGGAACTATACCAGGAAACATCTCCAAATAGTGACTGGATCAGTTCAACTAACTGGAAACTAACTCAACCTTTTTTTTTTGGAGACCGTCCCCAGAATCTCAATTGTACATTACTCAGGAGTGCTAATGATTGATAGAAAAGCCATACCTCTGGTGAGATTTACCTCTCGAATTTCAATGTTAGCCTACAGTAAATTTATCGCGAAGTATTTAAATGTTATCGTATATCTGTTTAGTTCTGCAATACACTGTCTACCAATAATACTTTTACACTTTCGAATTTAGCCGTTTTGTCAAATATATAGAAAAGTTCTTTAGAAATCATTTTGAAACTTTGGGAACGTAAAAAACATGTTACATTTCATATAGTTCAGCAAAAGTTTTGTCCTGAAAAGGAAAAGGAGACCAGTAAAAAATTAAACACAAATTAAGATGTTTTGAATCACCCTGTAAGAAATAATGCTTTAACTGCGTTTTGGCTGTAGTATGTGATTATGAGGATTCTTTTTATTATCTGTATAAAGTTGTATGAGGCTACCATATATATTCATGGAGATATAACAGAGATTCAATGGAGATTCAGTGTCCAATGGTAATTGGTCTTCGCTGATTTTAAATCAATATTGATAAAAACCCCTATCATCTTCCCTTTCTTTGAGAGAAACTGAAATTATGTTCGTTTTATAATTCACAACTATTTGTATTTACGCGAAATTTGTTTGGTGTTTTTACATAAGCAGCTCAATACTTTTGGCTATTAAATTATGTAAATGAAATATTTATAAAGCTTGCGCATGCGTAGTTAAAAATTATTTAGAAAAAATGCTCATATTTCTCTAGATATTTAACATTTTTGCATTCTGATTGTAGTATGCTGTGTCCAATGTAGCATACCAAATTTCCTAAAAATGGCTTTGTGCTGGGTCTAATAACCTACGTGTTATAATTTAAAAAGTGGATTTTTTGTTTTTTCAGTTTTTTAGAAAGAACGTTATATCTCCATAATTATATCGTAGCCTCATAAAAATTTATACATATAATTAAAAGTATCTTTATAATCATGTGTAAAGCCAACACGCATTTAAAGCATTACTTTTTACAGGGTGATCCAAAACATTTTGGTTTTTGTTTAATTTTTTACTGGTCTCTTTTTCCTCTTCAGGGCAAACCTACTGCTGCAATATATGAGGCATAATATGTTTTGTACAGTACCAAAATTTCTAGGTGATTTCTGAAGAACTTTTTTAGATATTTGACAAAACATCTAAATTCGAAAGCGTCTAAATACTTATTCGTAGACAGTGTATTTTCAAGTATGATGTTCAATTTTTGTACACCTTTAGGCTGCTTAAATAGAAACGATTAAGCTAAATGCAAACAAAAATATCAGTCTTTTCAAACTTCGTTTAAAAATTGTAATCCTCTGATTTTTTTTTTTTTGAAAATAGAATAAGTTAAATTAGCGTAAAATATTTTAAAATTGAAATGAGAAGATTTCAAGCCAAGTGGAAATTAAGTTTTGTGTTTTGACATTTTTGTGTGGAAAATCCTTGTGAAAAAAGAAAAATAATAAAAAAAATATAATAAATGGTGTGCAGATTCTGCGCTTGAATGTGAGCGAGATTATTCAAATATCGTTACACATACGATGTACTAGCCGTCTTTTTGGATTAGAAATGCATTGCACACACGGTGTACAGCCCGTCCCGAATGGGTTAAATTGTGGCAGGTAATTAATTGCACGAAAGCTGCACTATATACAGAAATAAGTGCGCCGATTGTGGAAAAAGAGAGATTCGCTCAGCAAACATAAAAACATTCAAACTGAAAAGGAAATGTACTATTTTTATGTTAAAGGTGTTATCTGGTAACTTAATGTTACTTTGTAATCTTATCTGATTTTTTTCTCACTTTTTAATAATTTTTTGTTAAATATATTTTTAAAGTCTTTTTAAATTTCTTTTATTTTAATTTTAATTTTATATATTCTTCTCTTTTCTTTGATATATTATTTCTTTTCTTTTCTTTTTATTATAAATAGTATAGATTCATTGTATGATTCATTATTAAAACCTTTATTTTAATACATAGCTACGTAAGGAATTTGAATCATTTGGTGCTTTAGTTTTATCATTATAACCATAATTTTTATTTTTAAAAGATAAAGCAAAAATATTGCATAGTAAAAGGAAAAAATAAGACCGTTTTATTAAACCAGCTATTACATTTTAAAATGAGTATAGAACTTATTTTATTTTCTATCTGAACGCCGATATTCTTCATTTTTATTTAAACTGCAATACTTGTATTTATTGCTTTCTACTACAATTGAAGCTTGGACTGAGGTACTTTGAAATTCTTCTTAATTCTCAATTAATTAAATCCATTTTGCAGACAAAACATTTTCCATAGAAGATTACATTATCTAAAAATGTATCAAAACCTATAATGCATGCGGTAAGACATTTTAAAATCGCTCCTATTCATTGCGTTAAAGATTAATTAGTTTTAATTTATTAAACTACCATTAATGCATTTATCACAACTGATACTATTCAATAATCCTCTTACAAAACTTATAAACCTCTTTTTAATTAGATGCTTAATTTCTTTACAACAATGCAGGAAAATATTTCCCTGATACACTATTATTATGAGTAGCAGAATAGTCATTGAAACTAGCGACACGTAAATAAGACTCATTCTCCGATAAAAGGGATTGCTGTAGGGCAGAAACGTGACAATAGTGCGGAAAATGCGATTGTCTCCGGATTTGAAGTACCCTTCAAACCGGCGTACATTCGTAAATATTCAATGTATCAGCAATTTTTAACACATTTTTACCTAAAATGATCTAATTAAAGACTCGAAATTTACTTTTGATGTGAAGACAATGTAGATATACTTGAGTTACATAAAAAAGATCATAATTATTTTAAAGACAAAAATCGATTTGCACATTTTATCAAAATGATAAATATATTTTTAAGTCTTAATGTTTTAGTAGTAAAATAAAATTCTTCTCCCAATTGTCTTATCTATATATCAAAAGAACATTTATTTTAATTTTACAGAATATTTATTAATTATTCAAGTGCTGCAGAATTATATTTGTATCTACAAAATTACATAAAACATTTTTAATGAAGTGTTAAAAAAAAAACTGAAATTAAAATATTTCATAAAAAAATTTTATGACTACAGAATTAAGTTTTAAAATTCAATTCACATATCATATATTAATTTCTTTAATACTAAATTAAAAATTTAAACTTTAGAATAATTTAAAGCCCTTTTGTAAATTTACAGTTGTTAAGTAAAATATCGTGTTTAAAAGGATTTATATATATATATATATATATATATATATACTAGGGGGTTCTGCCCCCTGCTCGCTCCGTTCACCAACCTCCGATTCACTTTACTTATTAACACATGCAGAGCTCTGCCCGCCTATTCGCTGTTTTCTTTCACTGAAAAGGAATATTAATAATGCATATTACAAGACAAAAGCAGAAAATTTTTATGGAAAGCCTCATATTCAATATCAAATTGAAATATATAATATTTATATATAGTTTTAATAGAAAGAAATTAATAATATCTAGACCGTTTTGCATTACAGCTTTAGTACATAACACTTTTTATTTATTTTTTACAACTTTAGATCCGGACCGCGGTACCCCTTCGTAATTGAAAGATTGCGGATTCAATTCTCGTGCCGGCCAAAGACCTTCGTGTACAGTAATGGTGACTGGTGCACGTAAAATATGTCGTGGCCGCAATACCCTCCATGTTCCTATCAAAATTATACCTCTGGGGGCCAGTGAAGCGGGGGACCATCCCCTTCGTGTGGGACCAAAATTGTGGTGGCATGTCTCCGGAACTTCAGTAGGGGTGCGTCCCAGATTATCGCCAATTATCCACAGCGCAGTAATGGTGCGGTGTGAAACACAATCTACCTATTTATCTACCAACCTACAACCATGGATCATATTTTAATTTTCCCGTGTAAGAAAATTAATTTTCTAAAAGTAGAGAAAAAAAGTTGATATTTATTTTCTTTCTTTTTTACATCCATGGTTTCGGGACGCGGTACCCTAGTCTGTAAAGCGCCGAACACGTGATTGGACGATTGCCGATTCGATACCTGAGCCGGCCAAAGACCGTCGTGTACACTAATCGTGGCTGGTGCACATAAAATCTGTCGTGACCGCAAAGTCCTCCATGTTCCTACCCACATTATACCTCTGGAGATCACCAAAGCGGAATGGGGGGGGGGTCCGTTCTGTGAAGAATCAAAATTGTGATGGCATGTGACCGGAACATCTCTAGGGGTTCGTCCCAGACCGTCGCCAATTACCCATAGCGCAGTACTGGTGCGACGTAAAATCGAACCTACCTACGTACAACCATGGATCATATTTTAATTTTCCTGTGTAAAATGACTTCATGACAGAAGAACAACGTCACTGGGAGAAACTTTCTTCAAAATAAGAAATAGAGTACCTTCATAAACTTGTCGTATTTACTTAATAACTTCTTTAATTAAAATGATAAAAATTTCTAAGCAGCTGAAATGTCTTCCTTCGAGTATTCGGAACACATTGATACCTCTCACGACGCGAAGGACCCTGCCCTCCGCTAGCAAATGCTGTCGCAGACAAAAAAATTGACGCCAGTGACAGCAACTTTTTTTTTATTATATAGAGAAAATATTTATATTTTATGAAATTAATATATAAATGCATATTCTTTTTAATTATTTATTTTGCCTACTCTTAAATACTCATCATGATTTTAATATTTTCAATTAATTTAGTGTAACAACAATAATACATATTCTATAGATACAATATACGTTTAAATTTACATCTTAATACAAGCTTTTTAAGTTGTGCATACGTTCGACTCGGGCTCAAGGATTTTGTTTCATCTCTGATTAATTATTGTCTTGAATTATAGAGAATCAAAACTATCAATCCTAAACTAGAACTACCTTCAGTGAAATATTACGGATATATATATTATGAAAGGATAAAGAGAGGTAAGATTTTAAATTAATATTTTAAATTAATATTGAGTGATAACTTAAAGAAAATCCCATTATAATTCTTACAAGTAAACCTTCTCTCCTTTGATACCGGTTTTCCGGAAACCCATATATTTTCTGAAAGCTTATGTCACATGTATAAAAACTGTGAAATCTTAGGGGCAGAGGGACAAGCGTTTAGGAGATACAGGGCCTACAAAGTATCAGTAAAGTGTGTATAGAGGGATATAATCCCATAAAGACGTCTCTATTCCTTGTATGTTCCGGTATATTGCTGTCAAGTACTATCGTATTGTATGTCTTCTTCTTACATTGCTTCTTATTATATGGATACTATAGTCGTTGTGGTGGCCTTAGTCTCCCGATTCGGAACAAGTAATCGGTCTCCGAACATCCAGGAATCGGAGATGATAAAACACATAATTACTCTCCTGGAAAATGATATGGAGATTGTGGAAGGGATCCGGACATTAGGATTTGCTAGAGGCGATGGAGAAGAACGGACGAGGATATGGACTTCGAAGATGATGGTGTCTATAAGGAACAGCAATGCTCGTCGCAACAGTCACAGTCTCCACTTCTGTCATGACATATTTTGGTCAAGTATGGCTAATGACAGGAAGAAAATTCTGCTTTTAGTCGATTCATGGTGTTCTAGCAAAGATCATGCATTGTCTGCTTCCGAAGTACTTGATGGTAAAGTCCTACAAAAAGAATTGGTACCTGAAGGATGTACAGGAAAGATTTAGCCTCTGGATATTCATTTTTTCAGACACTAGAAATCTTTTGTTCTTTACATAATGGACACAATTATTATCGAGACACATGAGCACATCTGGCACCGCGATAGTTTTCTGGCCCTGCAGTCTTTTTTCCCTATATCAATTCAATGCTCCTCGTTTCAAGAACTTGATTAAGTATGCTTTTTATAAAAGCGGATGCTTGGACGACAAACCTGGAATGTGGATTGCGCCAATGGATTAATGCTTCAATTCATTGACAAATGATAAGTTTGCAAATGTGCGGCTATCGCTTTTGTAAAATGTGCCCGTTGTGAACTGTCTTTCTGCCCATCTCACTGTTTATTTGATGAATTGTACATTGATTGTCTCTTGTAATGGACTTCGTTTGAAGTCAGTAGCAAGTATCCCAACGTATACTGTTTCTTTTCAACGAGTTGTTTCTTCCTTTATATTGATACCTCCACCTTCTTACCATATTATTAGTTCATATAAATACATGAAACGAACATTTTAGCGACTTTTGGTGTCATCTTTCCGACATTTTATGTCCTATAACTCCTAAACGCTTATCCCTCTGCCCCTAAGATTTCACAGTTTTTCTACTTGTGGCATAAGCTTTCAGAAAATATACAGGTTTCTGGAAAACCGGTATCAAAGGAGAGAAGGTTTACTTGTTAGCTTGAAAAGTAATTCTAAAGATTCCCCAGCAAAATAAGTTTTTTTTATGACAATGCACTTTCATAACGCGAAAGTCAGAAAAATTGGACAACTTTTAGAATAAAAATGCTGAGTAAGTGCAACTCTCCGTTTCTTGTGGTTAAGTAATGCATATTAATGAATCCCGGAGATCCAGGCCAGAGCGAAATTGTCAATCATAAAGTTAATAGCCAATGATTAAGCAGAGGAGGACTAAATATTCGGGCCCAAATACAAGGTATTTAAGCTGGAACACACGAGAAATCATAGTTTTTTCCGATATTGACTTGCTTAATAAATCTACGTTAAATATTACTCTCATTATGTGAAAGCTTACTAACTAAACTCGCGAGCCCGGAGGGGCGTCGCTCGGAGAATTGCCGACCATCGGCGTGGTTTCGGGACAGATGACGCTCATGATGTCTAACTTCAGGCCAAGACTGCATCTTGAATTTAATAAAGGATTAATAGTTAGTCTGATGGACTCCTCATCCTTTCTAAGATGTTCACATCACGGGAATACCAACTCTCTTAATGATATGGACCCATGTTACGTTATATATATATATATATAAATCAAATTAGCGTTATTTCTTTTTGGTTTAAATAAGTTCAGCCAAATTTAATTTGCTTTCCACGTACTTATTTTTAACTAATTCCTTATACCATCTGCTTTCACACAACTAATATAAGTAAAAAAAAATTCATATGTTAGAATAAATGTTTAATTTTGCTGTAACATATAACATTTTCATGGATTTTTATTTCTGGTACCAAATTACCTTATTGCCAGTGATGGACACTATTATTATTATTATTTTTTTTTAATTCTGCGAGACGTTTTTAAACAAAAGCAAATTAATTTAAAAGAACTGTAAAAAAAAAAAAAAAAAAAAAAAAAATCTCATATGAATGCATTAAAATATTGTGATATTCTAATCTGAATTTGACTTACATAGATTTGCATTCCGTCAATCATTCTGAATTTGGAAGATTGCGGTTTTGTATCTACTACTGGTTCTCTTAAAAATCAAATGATATAGTAGTAGACCCAGGACAATAATCTCCTAAATTCGGAATGGTTGGAAGAATGCAAATTCATTTCACCCAAATTCAGATCAGAATATCTCAATACATTCATATGAGGTTTTTTACTTTTTTTTTTTTATTTATTTATTGAAATTTTATAAATTAAATTTCTTATGTTATAAAAGTCCTCACAGATTTCTAACAAATATATGAAAGTGAGACTGTCTAGCCTATTAATTTATTCGACTATATAACAAGGAAGATAATAAAATATTATTTAGAAATTAAGATTCAATTTAAATGAAATAATTTGATTGAATCACAATAATTGGAATGTGAAATTAAAACCGTTCACTTTTTTTAGGTACTTTTTTCATAAGTTTGTCATAAAGTATCATACATATTTTTTCTTCTATAAATACGTTAATGTAATAGAAAATACGTTTAAATATCTGCTTTCAATCGGTTTGCATTGCTTCCAAGAAGTCAGATTTGTTCATTACAGGGACAGAAAAGCGTTCACTAATTCTTTTTCATATGTGTATTAATGGAATGTTTTAAGCTCTTCGGAAAAAAAAGTTTTCGAATAAAAAATGTTTAAACTAGAATCTTTCGCAATGCAATGCTTTACAGAAAAAGATAATTGAGTTATTGAACACTGATCATAGATATCGGCTCTAAAATTGAGAATTCTACTCGAAACATAGCTGGTAGATGTCTTTAAAATATCTACTTCTGATACAGTTAGTTAATTCATAACCTTAATTCAGTTACCTTAATTCGTAAAATGTTCAGTTTTAAGCACAATTTTTATCTTTTGATGTGATACTTATTAAAAATATGAGTGAAATAATAAAAAAAAAAAAAAAAAAAAAAAAAAACTCATACAAATTTAAATTTATTTTCATTTAAACTACAAAATCTCTAAAAATTTCCATATTACACTGAATAGGAATTTAATATTCTATCAATTTTACAATGAGAGATAAATTTGTATTTCTTTCGAGATATAAAATATCCAGATATTATTTGTCTTTATATTTTTTCTTTACCAATATTACGGATTAATATTAGGGTAGACCGGGGCTAGTTGGCCGTAGGGTCACGTTGGGCCAGTAGCAATAATTTTAAAACTTTCCGCCAAATGTCGTTTTTACTCCAACCAAATATGTGCTGTCCCGTTTTCTTTTTTCCACATCAACGTCATTGGAGAAGCAGCCTCGATTAAAATGCCATAGAGAATTTTTAAAATTTTGTTAGGGTGAATAAATTTCCTCGCTTACAAATATTCATTTTTTATTTGTTTGTAAATTATACTTTAGATTTTGATAAATTATCTTCAGAAAGATATTTAATTGTTCGTAGTTATTGTAGGATGTGTTTGTTTATTTAAATGCTTTCAAATACCTTATAGTAATGAAAAGTAAAAATGAGGATATGAGGATGCTTGGCCAATTTTGCATAAGAAACGTTCGCCCGGTGGGCCAGAACCTACACCATAAGATCTCCAAAGTTAAACTGTTACAGAAGAGGCCTCGAAAATCGATTTATTTGTACATTTAATAATATTATAGTTTTAAAAAATTAAAGAACACGCTTTTATAGAAATGTGAACTAAAAAGCACAAAATATCTATCTTAGTATTAAAATACAGGGTAAGAGAAAATCGTGTGAGTGACACACCATAATATTTACATACATTTAAATCTTTAATTAAAATAATTTAGAATTAAGCAAAAACTATTTTAAAAAATCTCTCCTGACTGGGCTCGAACGCTGGACCTTTAGGTTCGTAGCGCGGCTCTTTACCTCGTAGCCACGGCGTTCACGTACGAAAAGTCTTTTTTTTACTATATAGATTTTTTGTTTGCTCCCAGAGTGGTTACAAACATACAAACATACATACAAACAAACATACATACATACAGGTGAAGCTAATAAAAGCGTGTTAAAAAAAGTAATTTGGCTTTTGGGGGATTGGAATTTTAATAAATATATAATTAGTGTCAGCTTATTTGAACTTGGAGTTATTTGAGACAGACATTTTAAAAAATGAAATTATAATATTGTTTTCCGTTTACCCACAATACATCAGCGGTTTTAATACTTTCATAGATACAGATTTCATGCCACTGTAAATCCCCGATTGAACTAATACATTTTCCAAATTGAAATCCGCTGTATTTACCATTCCAAGTTTGCCACTGATTTCAACGAGTTCTTTTTCAGGGCCTTCTGGTACCAACGAGTTCTCAAATAAAAGCTTCGATAGAAGTTATTAACACGCTTTTATTAGATTCACCTGTATGTATGTTTGTAACCGCTCTGGGAGCAAACAAAAAATCTATATTGTAAAAAAAAAAAATAAATAAAAAAATAAAAAAAATACTTTCCCTACGTTAACGCTGTGGCTGTGAGGTAAAGCTCCGGGCTACGAACCTAAAGGTATAACGTTCGAGCCCAGTCAGGGGAGATTTTTTTAAAATGGTTTTTGTTTTATTCTAAATTATTTATTTCTCATTACTTCATTATGTTATTTTTAACATGCTTTTATTAACTTGATATGATATAACTAATAATGTATGTAACGGAATCTTGGAATTAAATTTTCGACCACTTCTGTTCGTTCGATTATCCTGAAATTTTGCACACGACGTCATAGTCGATGACAATACTACATACTAAGGCTCCTATATATACGAGCTGGCGCATCAGGCATTTTGCTGCCTTAGTGTTTCCACATGTACCCAGCGCGTTTCTCTGATAAACAAACGACAAACTATTTTTTATCCTCTTACGTTACTTTAGAGTAACTTGTTTTATTATATTTCATAATTTTAGCTAAGTAAACTATGATATGGAAGTTTGTTTAGCGATAAACTGCTATAATCATTCAAGAAGTGAATTTAGCGACATTTTGTAAAAGAAACAGAAACCGCCCTAACAACACACCTTACCCCAGTACATCCATAGGATATCCTCAGAATAAAATGACATCCTGAAAATGTCCTGTGAAAAAAATGTGTTTTTAAAAATATTATTGTTGCTTATTGCGCTTATCTTGACCGGATTAGCTTCAGATCAAGATTTCTTAAAATCATTAGGGAAGCGATATGGACGCCAAGCGGGAATGCTGTCCTCTTCGGAGGCAAAAAAATGACGGTGATGCGCCGGCCTATTATTTTATTTAGGGGCTCTACTACATACAAGTGTTTCCAGGCTCCTATCACATCAGGGGCAAACAAAAAAATCTATATATATATATCTATCTCTATTGAATGTGCACAGGATTTGGCCGTATTTGTATAACGTTGGGTGGCAATAATTAATCAGTTATTATTATTTTTATTTTTTATTAAAGATGTAAATATTATGGTGTGTCACTCACACGATTTTTTCTTACCCTGCATTTTAATACTATAAATATAGATATTTTGTGCTTTTTAGTTCACATTTCAATAAAAGCGTGTTCTTTAATTTTTCTAAAATATAATATTATTTTTCTTCTCCAGATTATGCGAGGCCTTTTCTGATGGCAGGGGAAAATTGCTGCGAAATAAAAAATGGAATTCTACAATATTGACTGACACACCAGTCAAACAAGCATTGCAAGAAGAGAAAATGAAGGCAAAACAAGCAAAAGGAAATCTGCCATAAAAACGAAGTAAATTTTTTACCATTCCAAGTTTACCACTGATTTCAACGAGTTCTTTTTCAGGTCCTTCTTGTATCAACGAATTCTCAAATAAAATCCTTGATAAAAATTGTTTTTTCTTCTCCAGATGATGTCAGGCCTTTTCTGAGGGCAGGGGAAAATTGCTGCGAAATAGAAAATGGAATCTTACAGTATTGATTGACAAACCAGTCAAACAAGCATTGCATGAAGAGAAAATGAAGGCAAAACTATCAAAAGGAAATCTGCTACAAATACGAAGCACATTTTTCAATAGAAACATTTTTCCGAAAAAAAAGAAAGAAAGGAAAGAAAAGAAAAAAAAAAAGAAAGAAAAAATCAGGAAAGTGAAAAGACAACACAGAAGCAAGAAACATGTAGTGAGCGAAAATTATGAAGACCAGAACAATAATTGTCTTTGCTTTCTTAAATCATTTGGAAACAGTAAACCGGGAGAGCAATAGGCTCAACGTACCATGCGCAAACAATGGGTACATGAATCATGAGTTATATTTTATGTTTCTCTTCATCATTCAAAATTATATCAATAAAAACAATTAATTCTATTTAGAATTTAAAATTCTTTTTTTTTTTTTTTTTTTTTTTTAATTTACGTATTTTTTTCTCACAGATGTTATTTCATGTTTATAATTTTATGGAAGAAGTGTTATATGAATGAATTTTTTAAGGTTATATTTTTTCGTTCGTACGATGTAAAAATTAAGATTTGATACAAATTTTGAATATTTCTTTAACTTATCAGAATATTAAACATGTGACGTGGTCAAACTACTCCGCAATTGGTGCTGGCTGACGCAAGCGACTTCCTGTCAGTTTGAGATTCTTAACTAATACTGTCCGTTATTGTTTTCGATGAGTTCTAATTATATATATATACTAGCAGGCTTTGCCCGCTTCGCTGGACATTAAACTTAAATAAGTTGTCAAAATCCCATATCTTTATTAATAACCTAAGTTCTCGCTGTGATTGGTAGAGGTTTTCTCGCTCGCAAAGTGAAGAGTCTGGGTCTCCACTGTCTTCGGTGCAACTTACCCACTTCTTCCTTCCCCTTCCTCAGCGGGTGAGTTCGAAGTTTTGCAAAATCACACTAATGTACATAATGCGTACACTTAATCAATATCCGCACACAAAAATTCGCCATTCTAAGATAATTCAAAGCGAATTCAAACGGAAAAACATGCTTTTACACATGTTTATTAGAAACAACTTCAATATAACCCCACAACGATATTTGGCGATTTTTTATTGGCGTTTATGGCTAAATCATAAATCTAAAAATCATAAATCATAAATGATAAAATCATAATCTAAATCATAAATCAGAAAACATAAAATCATAAATCCAAAATAAACAACATATTAGGCTGCCATATTATATCGCAAACAGTCCAGAACAACATCGTTATCCTTCAAAACGGCGCCAAAGAAAAATCGCCAAATTCAGCTGTGGGGTTATACTGAAGTTATACCGTTTATTGCCCTCCGACTCCGAGAAGGGGGGGGGGGATTTCGAATATCGTGAAATCCAGTTACAATAAGTGCCGGATGCAAACAAACAATTTACGCACCAAATTTCGTGACCACAGAAGACTTTAATAGAAAATATTATAAATAAACAAATACAAAACGCACAGGCTATCTCAATTGTGGCAATATTGGCTATCTCAATTGTGCAATTAAAGATCTTGGCGAGAAACGTCGAAGCTACTTTGGTTCCGAATTTCAAATTTTGCCAAAGGGATCCAATACTAAAGCTGTTCCCACGGATTAAAAGAGAAGGATGTATTACTAATGTTACGGAAAGGTAGTAATTTTCATCTTACAGATAGAGGGCGACCAAATCTCGAAAATACACCAATCAGCGCGTTTTTACATCTCTGGCTGTTCCTTCGTTGGATGACTGAAGCCGAAGGGGCGGGCTTTCCCTTTCTTCCGATGAGTTTCAAAGATACTACACCAGGCGGCGATCGGATCGCTTACTCTGTTCGGCTGAATTAATGCGGAAAATAAAGCTCCGTTTCCCACGCTGACCGCCCTATCTAGTTTGTCATCCTGTATCCTAATCCGTGGCTGTTCCATACACAAAATAAATAAATAAATAAAATAAAATAAAATAAAAACTCTTTTCTGATATTTACAAAATAAAAATAAAAAATCTTAATAAAATCCAAATTATAATCATTTACAGTTAAGGGGAGAACATAAAGAAACCTCATAAGGTACATAATAACAACAAAAAATTGTGTTTTACTGCAGTAAAGAAAAGTACTGCTTAATTAAATAAAAATATTAAACTAATGCCAAATATCTCCATGAAAATATTTATCCACGTGCAAATTCCTCATTTAAAAAAAAAATCACCAACTTTTGTAGGTATTTTTCTCTCTAATTTTTATTATTCACGTGAAATTAAAAATATTTCATTTTATTTCTGGAAAATAAAAAAATATATAAATGCCTATATATAAATATAAAACCTTTTACCGAATCTGGGTTAAAAATGGAAAAAAGGTAAAATAAATTAGAAATATCAGACCTATATTTATAAATTTGATACCAAATGAAAGGGGCGATTTTTCTGAATCCAGGGGTGCAAACAGTTTTTCGATGGGACAATTAGATTTTAAAAAAATAACTAAAGTATGAAGTTTAAGTGGCAACGGAAAAACGTAAAAAGGGAAAAATAAATTAGAAGTATCAGACCTATCGTTACAAATTCAGTACCAAATGAAAGTGGTGATTTTTCTGAATCTTAGGGTGTAAACAGTTTTTCGATACGACAATTAGATTTTTTAAAATTAACTAAAGTATGAAACTCAGATGGCAAAACTTCATTTCAATCTTTTCATAATTTGTAGTGCGAATCACGCGAATTCAAAAGTCTTTAACTTAAAAAATTATTTTTATATTTTACTAGCAGGCTTTGCCCGCTTCGCTGGACGTTAAACTTAAATGATTTGTCAAAATGCCATATCTTTATTAACCTAAGTTCTCGCTGTGATTGGTAGAGGTTTTCTCGCTCCCAATGTTAGGAGTCTGGGTCCCAACTGTCTTCGGCACAACTTACCCACTTCTTACTTCCCCACCCTCAGCGGGTGAGTTCGAAGTTTTGCAAAATCCCACTAATGTACATAATGCGTACACTTAATCAATATCCACACACCAAAATTCGCCATTCTAAGTTAATTCAAAGCGAATTCAAACGGAAAAACATGTTTTTACACATGTTTATTGCCATCCGACTCCGAGAAGGGGGGGGGGATTTCGAATTTCGTGAAATGCAGTTACAATAAGTGCCGGATGCATACAAACAATTTACGCACCAAATTTCGTGACCACAGAAGTCTTTAATAGACAGTATTATAAATAAAAAAAAATAAAAATAAAAAATAAAAATTATACAGACACGACATTATTTCATTATTTAAAACATGAAAATCTGACATTGAGAGATTTTAATTTAGTGCCAGAGGCCTACTGCTAAACTTGTTAATATCGACAAATTCTTCTTTAGTTAATTCGTGACGATCTAAATTCCATGATAAAGTTTTCATTAAATCAAACCAATGTGTTTCAGCTGCAGATATTGTAACAAATAACGGTTGAAGTCCAAACTGTCTTATAGCCACAAAACAATGTTTTTTCTCTTTTTCCCAATGAGGGGGAGGTGTGCCTTGGGGGGACTCATGTCAAAGGTGTGCCATGGGGGGGAACTCATGTCAAAGTTATACCTTGGGGGGGACTCATGTCAAAGTTGGGCCTTGGGGGGACTCATGTCAAAGTTGGGCCTGGGGGGACTCATGTCAAAGTTGGGCCTTGGGGGGACTCATGTCAAAGGTGTGCCTTGGGGGGGGACTCATGTCAAAGTTGTACCTTTGGGGGGGACTCATGTCAAAGTTGGGCCTTGGGGGGACTCATGTCAAAGTTGGACCTGGGGGGTGACTCATGTCAAAGTTGGGCCTTGGGGGGACTCATGTCAAAGTTGTACCTTGGGGGGGACTCATGTCAAAGTTGGGCCTTGGGGGAACTTCATTCAATAAATCCCCATTCAATAACCCGACTGAAATAGGCCCTTAGCACTATTAAGAGTGTATTATAAAAATTCGACAACGCTATACCGACTGAAATAGGGGTACGTTGGGGGGGACTCATGTCAAAGTTGTGCCTTGGGGGGACTTCATTCAATAAATCCACATTCAATAAACCGACTGAAATAGGCCCTTAGCACTATTAAGAGTCTATTATAAAAATCCGACAACGCTGTACCGACTGAAATGGGGGTACCTTGGGGGGAGTTATTTCAAAGTTGGGCCTGGGGGGGGGGACTCATGTCAAAGTTGTGCCTTGGGGGGACTTCATTCAATAAATCCCCATTCAATAAACCGACTGAAATAGGCCTCTAGCACTAATTAAGAGTGACCTATAAAAATTCGACAACTGTACCGACTGAAATAGGCCTCTAGCACTAATAAATACAAAAAGCACAGCTTAAGTATCGGAACCCTTTGGTGACTTTAAATATTTTAAGCCATTTTTGCGATGAACTGAATTGGCTATCTCAATTGTGCAATTAAAGATCTTGGCGAGAAACGTCCAAGCTACTTCGGTGCCGAATTTCAAATTTTGCCAAAGGGATCCAATACTAAAGCTGTTCCATATCGAATCTGGGTTGAAAACGGAAAAAGGGTAAAATAAATTAGAAATATCAGACCTATATTTATAAATTTGATACCGAATGAAAGGGGCGATTTTGCTGAATCCAGGGGTTCAAACAGTTTTTCGATGCGACAATTAGATTTTTAAAAAATAACTAAAGTATGAAATTTAAGTGGCAACGGAAAAACGGATAAAGGGAAAAATAAATTAGAAATATCGGACCTATCATTACAAATTCAGTACCAAATGAAAGATGTGATTTTTCTGAATCCTGGGGTGTAAACAGTTTTTCGATACCACAATTAGATTTTTTAAAATTAACTAAAGTATGAAACATAGATGGCAACACTTCATTTCAATCTTTTCATAATTTGTAGTGAAAATCACGCGAATACAAAAGTCTTTAACTTAAAAATTTATTTTTGTATTTCATTTTTTCATTCAAAGCATTTTAGTGAAAAGATATTTATGGCGCATGCGCAGGCGTTTTTTACCCACAATTTAAACACTAATTATAATTTTGAAAATTTCTATATATATAATTTCAAGTTGGGTGAAGACGTAAGTTTCTGCCAAGCGCCGTTGAATTCCGTCCAGCCGTTCTCGAGTGATGCCCGGACAAACGTGTTTTAGTCTTTTGACCCCCAGGGGGGAACGGGGGGGAATTTACGAAAAGTTGATAGATATAATTTTAAGTTGGGTGAAGACCTAAATTCCTGCCAAGCGTCGTTGAATTCCGTCCAGCCGTTCTCAAGTGATGCCCGGACAAACGTGTTTTAGTCTTTTACCCCCAAGGGGGGGGAACGGGGAGGAATTTCCGAAAAGTTGATAGATATAATTTTAAGTTGGGTGAAGACCTAAATTCCTGCCAAGCGTCGTTGAATTCCGTCCAGCCGTTCTCGAGTGATGCCCGGACAAAAAAAGCGACATTCGGACACGATGACATACACACAGACACACACACACACACAGGCAAAATTTTCTGAAGTCATTTTCGGCTTTCATGGGGTGTGAAACGTGAAGATATCGCAAAATTTTTCGATTCCGACAAATTTACAGACAAAACTCTGATTTTATTAATATAGATTTTTCCATTCAAAGCCTTTTAGTGAAAAAATATTTATGGCGCATGCGCAGGCGTTTTTTGCCCACAATTTAAACACTAATCATAATTTTGAAAATTTCTATAGATATAATTTCAAGTTGGGTGAAGACCTAAGTTTCTGCCAAGCGCCGTTAAATTCCGTCCAGCCGTTCTCGAGTGATGCCCGGACAAATGTGTTTTAGTTTTTTACCCCCTAGGGGGGGAACGGGGGGGAATTTCTGAAAAGTTGATAGATATAATTTTAAGTTGGGCGAAGACCTAAATTCCTGCCGAGCGCCGTTGAATTCCGTCCAGCCGTTCTCAAGTGATGCCCGAACAAAAAAAGCGATATTCGGACACGATGACACACACACGCACACACACACACAGGCAAAATTTTCTTAAGTCATTTTCGGCTTTCATGGGGTGTGAAACGTGAAGATATCGCAAAATTTTTTGATTCCGACAAATTTACAGACAAAAGTCTGATTTTATTAATATACTAGCAGGCTTTGCCCGCTTCGCTGGACATTAAACTTAAATGAGTTGTCAAAATCCCATATCTTTATTAATAACCCAAGTTCTCGCTGTGATTGGTAGAGGTTTTCTCGCTCGTAAAGTGAGGAGTCTAGGTCTCCACTGTCTTCGGCACAACTTACCCACTTCTTACTTCCCCTTCCTCAGCGGGTGAGTTCGAAGTTTTGCAAAATCACGCTAATGTACATAATGCGTACACTTAATCAATATCCACACACCAAAATTCGCCATTCTAAGATAATTCAAAGCGAATTCAAACGGAAAAACATGTTTTTACACATGTTTATTGGGAACGACTTCAGTATAAACCCACAATGATATTTGGCGATATTTTTCGTTGGCGATTATGGCTAAATCATAAATCTAAAAATCATAAATCATATATGATAAATGATAAAATCATAATCTAAATCATAAATCCAAAATAAGCAAAATATTAGGCTGCCATATTATATCGCAAACAGTCCAGAACGACATCGTTATCCTTCAAAACAACGCCAAAGAAAAATCGCCAAATTCAGCTGTGGGGTTATACAGAAGTTATACCGTTTATTGCCCTCCGACTCCGAGAAGGGGGGGGGGGAGATTTCGAATTTCGTGAAATCCAGTTACAATAAGTGCCGGATACAAACAAACAATTTACGCACCAAATTTCGTGACCACAGAAGTCTTTAATAGAAAATATAAATAAATAAGTACAAAATGCACAGCTTTAGTATGGGAACCCTTTGGTGACTTTAAATATTTTAAGCCATTTTTGCGATGAACTGAATTGGCTATCTCAATTGTGCAATCAAAGATCTTGGCGAGAAACGTCCGAGCTACTTCGGTTCCGAATTTCAAA
This sequence comes from Salticus scenicus, assembly GCA_963930645.1. Taxonomy (NCBI): domain Eukaryota; kingdom Metazoa; phylum Arthropoda; class Arachnida; order Araneae; family Salticidae; genus Salticus; species Salticus scenicus. The sequence goes on from OZ005653.1 coordinate 81,545,938, forward strand.
TTTTGCCAAAGGGATCCAATACTAAAGCTGTTCCATATCGAATATAGGTTGAAAACGGAAAAAGGGTAAAATAAATTAGAAATATCAGACCTATATTTATAAATTTGGTACCAAAGGAAAGAGGCGATTTTTCTGAATCCAGGGGTGCAAACAGTTTTTCGATGCGACAATTAGATATTAAAAAAATAACTAAAGTATGAAATTTAAGTGGCAACGGAAAAACGGAAAAAGGGGAAAATAAATTAGAAGTATCAGACCTATCGTTACAAATTCAGTACCAAATTAAAGAGATGATTTTTCTGAATCCTGGGGTGTAAACAGTTTTTCGATACGACAATTAGATGTTTTAAAATTAACTAAAGTATGAAACTCAGATGGCAAAACTTCATTTAAATCTTTTCATAATTTGTAGTGCGATTCACGCGAATGAAAAAAGGTCTTTATCTTAAAAATTTATTTTTGCATTTTATTTTTCCATTCAAAGCGTTTTAGTGAAAAAATATTTATGGCGCATGCGCAGGCGTTTTTTACCCACAATTTAAACACTAATCAGAATTTTGAAAATTTCTATAGATATAATTTTAAGATGGGTGAAGACCTAAGTTTCTGCCAAGCGCCGTTGAATTCCGTCCAGCCGTTCTCGAGTGATGCCCGGACAAACGTGTTTTAGTCTTTTACCCCCCAGGGGGGAACGGGGGAGAATTTCTGAAAAGTTGATGGATATAATTTTAAGTTGGGTGAATACCTAAATCCCTGCCAAGCGCCGTTGAATTCCGTTCAGCCGTTCTCGAGTGATGCCCGGACAAACGTGTTTTAGTCTTTTACCCCCTAGGGGGGGAACGGGGGGAGAATTTCCGAAAAGTTGATAGATATAATTTTAAGTTGGGTGAAGACCTAAATTACTGCCAAGCGTCGTTGAATTCCGTCCAGCCGTTCCCGAGTGATGCCCGGACAAAAAAAGCGACATTCGGACACGATGACATACACACAGACACACACACACACACACACACACAGGCAAAATTTTCTGAAGTCATTTTCGGCTTTCATGGGGTGTGAAACGTGAAGATATCGCAAAATTTTTCGATTCCGACAAATTTACAGACAAAACTCTGATTTTATTAATATATATATATATATATATATATATATTAATTAGAAGAAAAAGTTCATGATCTTCAAAATGCTAAAACCTCTGCAAATATTTAAGAAAATATATATATATATATATTTGGGACGGGGGGGGGCGGTATGTTTAATAGAACCTAGTTAAAAGAATTAAGGACAGATTTTGAAATTTATTAATTAGTTTTTTGGAAAAAAAAAAATAATAAAAGTTACAAAAATAAGTTATAAAAATTTGCAAACATAAATGGTTTCTGTAATATATATATATATATCTTTTTAATATATTTTTTCTTTTAAAGATATTAAAGAAATTATCCCTAATTCTTTTACGTACATTCTATTATATATCCAAAATTGTTAAACCCTTTCTTAAATATCTATAGAAGTTTTAGCATTTTGAAGATCATTAATTCATGAAAAAATGTAAATTGAGACAACGCAATTAAAAGACTTCAAATCTGAAAAAAATATATCAAATCCATAAGAATTGTTTCCTCAGCATATGTTTTGCTGAACAAACTTGATATAAACCAATTTCGGAGTACCTTAAGCGCAGCAAATTATTCAGAAACGAGAGGATTCACGTTTATCTCTCTTTACTCATATTTAAGTAATAAAGAAATATAACGAATTTTTTTACAATCAGAATATAAGAACATGTGCATATTAAAAAGTTAAAATTAAATGGATTATGAAATAATTAGTTAATAATAAATTGTTAAAATAAATGGATGAAGAATTTTGTGTTTATTTTGTGCATTATATACAAAATGAAATGCTTTTTTATTTGACCTAAAACTGGGATACGTTTTCTTAAGCCAAATAACAGTTTATATTTTCAAGATATTCTTCATTAGTTAATTCACTTTCCATTCTGATCGATTTCAACGAGCTAATCATGTTTGTCATGACGTAACTCGTAAGGAATTTGCAATTTCCACCCGTAAAATTTAAATATTTCATTTCTTACAGAGATTGTTGGACCACTGATATCAGAACATCCCACTGTAGTTTACTACTGAATGATTTGGCAGCTCTTGTAATATGGTGGATTGTAACTAATGATGATCTAAACATATAATCAGAATACACACACACACATATATATAGTATATAAAATAAACATGATTAGAAAAATAATTTAATCCTTGCACACAAAATCACAGAATTTATTGAAAAACTATCAGTTCAAAAACCAGTAGATGGATCGGTAGTCTAGGCGTCTGATTTTTAGTACCCATATTAATTATTTGTAAAATATTTAAAAATCCAGTTCTTCCTTTTAAATTAAAAATATTTTATTATAAAAACATTTCTGAGACTAAAATTAGTTGATGTGCATTTCCATTTACTTAATAATTAATAAATTATAATTAGTTAAATAAAATAAGTTAACTATAATAAATCTAAAATAAGTTTTTATGAAAATCAAAAGTTAAGGGAAATGTACTTAATTGTAAAAAAATAATAATAATAAATATTTATTAGAAACGCACGAAAAGAAAATAATAATAATAATAAATCATATTAAAAAACTAAAATGAAACAAAACTCACAAGCTATTTAACATTGTGTCTAATTGTAAACATGATGCAAGTTGTAAATTAAAATAGCCGTTTTTGGGCAGCATTATTTATTTAATAAATTCTCTTTACAAGGATTCTGCATTTTTTTTTTTTTTTTTTTACTTATTTATTTATTTATTTTATGAAAATAAAACAACAAACAAAAAAAAAATTAAATTAAATTAAATTAAAAAAATATCTTTTCGAATCAGAATGTAATTTAGAACGCAAAGCCTATTTTTCACTGAGGCTTTTTTTTTTTTTTTTTTTTTTAATGGAGTTGTAAACATTTAAATTCTTTAGTAAACTATTTCTTATTGTACAAAATTCAAAAAGGGTCTATTGCAAATACTGACGACATTTTTGTTTGTCTAAAGGAAATGGTGCTTGGATCCTAATAACAATAAAAATAAATAAATAAATGAAAACTTAGCAAGGAAAAAACTTCTTACCATACTATATAATCGAAACTGTTATATTAAAAGATGGCTTGTATTAATATATATATATATATATATTGAAAACAATGTGACAAAGCATTTTTTTTAATGATTTATATTACCATAATATAAATACACATAGTGAAAAATATTTCTAGTTACTGAAAATAATAAAACTCCTCGAATTTTTTATTACACTTTTCTACAGAATTTACGCTCATTTTCTTAGTTTTATATTAGAGAAGAAGAAATTTATGTTTAAACTTTTCTCTTTAAAAGAATCGCGCATATTTATGCAATATATATCGTCATAATTTCCTAATGCTTACTCTAAAAATAAAAGTGATTCTACCCGATATTTATCATCAATTTATATGCTCTGTATGCAATTCGCCATAAAATCATATTTCAGTTCTAGAACATGAAAATAATTTGTATGAAGGAAAGTATTCGCTTGCAAATTCCTATTTTCGGAAGAAGTAATTATGAATTTATATGTGTAAGAGAAAATATACAGCTAAAAATATTACATAAATGAGTATTGCTAATCGAATTTTCCATTGTTCTTATTTTACATGATTCTTCTGTTATTTGAATGGAAATAAGGCACTTTTTTTGGCAACAAATGTGTCTTAGATGTAAACTTATGGAGGATATATACATATAAATTTAGTGTTAGGGAAACACGGAATTAAAATTCTTGTAAATTTAGCAATAAAAGGTTAAGCATATAAAACAAAGATCAGAACCTGGGATCTAAAAACACATAAATTTATCAACACTTGCAAATTTGAAGATACTTTTGAAATAATCTTTATTAGTGAAAAAAACAATAAGAAAAATTATTATTTTTAAAGAATTAAAAAAAGATAAATAAATAAATAAATAAAAGATTTTGTGTTATATTCTTTTTTTTTTTTTTTTTAACCATGTGATTACACACGACAGTGACAATTTATTTGTTAATAAATGCAATCTGGATTAATATTTAGATATTTAAATTAAGAGTCATACGTATGGTTTGGGATAGGTTGGATCCATTAACGTCGCATATATATATACATATATATAACTTTTTGAAATCATCTTTTATAGAAAAAAAAAAAAGTAAAATATAATATTTTTCAAGATTGCCTAGAACATTTAATGTGCTTATTTTTCTTCAAACTCATTAATTCGCTGACAAAAAAAAAAAAAAAAAAAAAAAAAAAAAAAAAAAATGCCCGTAGATTTTACTAGGAAACCCAATAAATTTCAACGGGAAAAACTGTAAATCAAAAGTGCAAAGTTTAATACCGTAAAACTGTATCATTGGCATATGCTTTACGGCGAAATCCTGCAAATCAAACAGGTTTTCCGTTAAAAGTACAATTTTGTCCCGTATATTTCAGTGAGAAGTACTGTCACATCAACTGCCAGTTTTTTCTCCTACTTTTGCAGGTTTATTTTTTTGCAGTGCTGGTCCCCACAATGTCAATTTATTTGTTAAAAAATGCAGTCTGTATGATTTTTTTATTTATTTAAATTAAGAATTACGCATACGTTGGGGGGTATGAATGGATTAATTGATATCGCAGTAAAGTTAGCTAGCGAGTCATTGCCGATGGTCTGCAATTCCTCTCTAAAGGTCAACAGAGTCACGCATATGAATTATAAATTGAATTTGTGATTGCTGTACATGTAGAGCAACTATACATTTATTGTAGCTTCGTGCGAAAAATTACCATTTTTTTTCATTTTGTCAAATTTTAAGTAAGCCTATAAAATTTTATAAACGTTTAAATATAGTTGATGTTGAGGTTTGGTGGGCTTAACGTCGCGCTAGAGGTACGCAGTGCGTAATTAAAATAAAAGCAAATTATATATGTGACGTATTTGGTAAATATTTTAAGTTATACAGAGCAATTTCGATATTTCATTGCACACGTTTAACGAAAGATATAAAACATTAGAAGATGTTTGTTACAATGTTTATGTGTTTGTTGCAAGGTTTTTTAAGTTTTTAGTGCAAAAAGAGTTATGAAAAATTTGAAAAATTAATGTTGTCAAAAATAGGTAACACGAAAGGCGGCTCACGTTATACAGTTTATGATATAATTAAAGAAAAATATAATCTTAATACTAATAGTATAGCGCCTTGAATACATAGTGTGGAAAGCGATCAACAAATCAGTGTCCTACAGATTACGTCTCTCACCAGCAGTCAGTGCGATCGAGTTTTTTGCTTCAAAACCGAAACTAATGTATTTATTGGTTATTTATGTGCTTATATCACGTGAATGAGCAGATGAAACTGGGTTGGTTGGTTGGATGGATGGATTTTACGTCGTACTAGTGATGCACAATGGGCAATCAGACGAAACTGGGAAAAGTCAACTAACTCTTATACAATGTTTACTATTTGAGCAAATAATTCAATCGCAAAGCTATCTGGATGGCTTAATTTTTTTAGCAGTATTTTAAGCATTTGGGTATAATCCCACAAACAAAATTTATATGGGACAATATTGAGGCCAACGGTTACATATGGCCGTTGGCTAGATTGATGGCCCAATCGTTGGCAAACCGTTTGGCCCCATACTCAGTATTTTACTTTGGCAATACATTTAGGTGTTTATTATTTACTATTTTTGTACTTTATTTCGAATAATCAGCATCCTTGACGATATTTCAATGCGTGTAATAAAATTACATATTTTCTTTGAAGTTATGAAATGGTTAGAAATGAGCCTTTGCATGCAAATTTAACACACCTCCTTTATGGTGGGCCAACCATATCTACCCCTAACAAATAAAATGACAAATGAAGGGATAAAAAAAGATGTTCTACCACCTGCAACTATCCCATCTAATCCTGTGCCAACCGCTCGAATCAATAGCTGCTGATGGGCCATCAAGTCATGTTTATAAGAAAGCGCTTGCCACATTGTATATTCTAGATGCTGTACTAATAGTGGTTGATATGCTAAAACTGTTCTTTGCCTATTAAAGATTTTCTCGTAAAAAAGCTCATTTAAAGATTTCTGGAGGCGGCATACCGATAATATGAGATACTTCCAGCTTAAACAATAAAAGATTTTACTTTGAAATGTAACGTAAGAAAAAGTGTCATCTGCGTTTATAACTTACTGTTAGTTTGATTGAAAAAAAATGTTGGAAAGCATTTTCGTATTAGAAATTATTTTTACGTATGCAGTAGCGGATTTGTGTACGAGCCATCCTTTCTTTTGTAGGAAATTCCTCGAATGCTTACTTTAAGAAACATCGATTTCAGTGATTTATATTAATAAGAATTATACGTATAACTAATTTAATATAATAATAATAATAACAATAATATGTATATACGTATGTAAATTTATGATAAATAAAAGAATAAAGTACATCGAACTATTACACAAGCATGGAAAAGGTTTTCGTACATTTGACTGATTATATATAGAAGGTGCGATTGAAGAATTAACGGTTACGGAATTTGGTGCGAAGTTTTTATTTTTATTCTTCTTATTATTATTTCACCAAAGTTTCAGTGCTTCAAACATAAAGTTAATTTTTGATATAATGATATAAATTAGGCCACTTTCAAGTATCTTTCAAACATGTGCCTAAATTGCACATTAGAAAAAGTAGGTGAATGCGAAATGTAATTTCTATACCCCAGTATTTTTGACCATTGGGGATTATACTATTGCAAACTTTCAAGTATTTTGAATGATTCTTGCGAAATTTCAAGTTTAAAAAAATAAAAGCTATTGTAGGTTAATGTGGATTACTTATGAAAGAAAATATTTTATACTCATTTCTTTAAAGAATAATGTGGTATAGAGTAGTACTTTTAAATAATGAATAATCGAAATGAATATTTTATTTTGAAATTATGATTGAAAATAAAGAATATTGAAAAAATATCAACATTCAATTTTTATGAAAATAGCTAATAGTTTGGAATAGTTGGTATTTCATATTTCCTGAACCGCTTTGCTAGAGATTAAATCAATTTTAAACACCTGTTGGTGGAAAGAAGTTCATGGCAAACCAGATTATTAACTAATTCAACTCCTCTCTAGCGGAAATGATTCTTGTTTTCACTCATCTTATCGCTTCGTAAATAAATTAGCTAATTCGTAATACCTGTCTCAAAAAATGTCTGAATCTCAATACACCAAACAAGTTGTATGAGGCAAGTCTGTTCTTTTCACTGACACAAGGTTAAATACCGTTCATATTTGAAGCCCACTGAAGATGTTTCACGTGCTTCCAATAGGTTGCAGCATCTGGCTATTTCCTGGATATTTTTCGCAAATTGTGACTTTTTTTTTTTTTTTCCTATCTGAAAGAAATAGGACTCTGGTGCTAATACATATATCACGTTCTAATTTTTAAGGCAACCTTTAATTTAATCCTATTAAATTATTATTGGATTCCATAGCTGCAGTAATCCAACTAATAAAAGCATGCATCGCGTCAAAATATTTTATTTAAAAATTAGTCTTTATATATCTACAAAATTATGCATTTACATATCTACAAATTTATGCTTTCATAGTAATTTTTACATGTTTCGATTTTTCTCAATTTCGTTTTAAGTTTTTATTTTGTGCACTTTTAGTTTACCAAAATATATATGCATACTAATATTATTCATCTACATTTTCATCTAACCTAGAAAAATCACGAGTTACAATTCTCAGTAGAAAGGTCAGATCCCAAGAAAAATGAAAACATTGCATTGAGATTGAACAAAATTGCTACGCATTTCAAAGGAGAAAACTTGGAAAAAAAAAATCTCATCGCGCATGCTCAATCCTTATACTGGGGATTAAGTCGGGGGAATATTGTGGAAATAAGGAACTGTTGATCATGAATAATTCAAGCGGATGTGCCAGTACTTGCGTCGTTTTTACCCATCTTATTTTGCATTCTTTATCTGCCGATCCATTGCTTTAAAGCAAGTGTAACGCGAGAAAAGAAATCTAAGTTATTTATTTCACTTTGAAAGAGTAGAAAGAGGAAAAAAAATTGCTTTTGATCTTTTCAAGATTGAATCTCGAAAAGTAGCAGATGCATTTTTTATCTGTGATGTTTAAAAAAAAAAATCTTTTATGGAACAAATATTTTAAGATAAATAGAATAAAATTAAATAAATATTATTTCATCGAAAAGTTTCATTTCTATATTCATATAATTTTTATAAGGATTTTTGGTGTATAGCAAATTCAATCTAAATAAATGGAATCCGAAAAAATAAATAAATCAATAAATAAAAAAATCTATGGATGGTAGCACGTCAACAGAAAGATAAAAAAAAAAAAAAAAAAAAAAAAAAAAAATGGAACTTTTAATGACATTTAAATAGCTTTTATTATAAAATAACATTTATAAAATAACAACCGCAAATGTTTACAATGTTTATGACTTCTGTAAGTCTATTGCGTCCTACTTTTTTCACACCACTATTATTTATAATATATTCTTCTTTATTTAATAGCAGAAATTTGTCGAATTTCTGCAATTGAATAAAGAAAGAAGTATTTAAAAAAAAATTAGTGGTATGATAAAAGTAGGACGGTATGACTTTTGCTATTTTAAGCACACATCTAAAATCAGCTGAAGATCATTAATTTGGGAGATCAAAATTCTGATGTCATGTCTCGGGACCACATTTAGGGTTGAGTCTAACAAGGAGACATTCAAAAGGTGTCGTTTTCAAAACATATTGAAGAAAAAATATATATACGTGATTTTACTCTTTATAAAACACCAGAAAGTGAAAAAAATATCGGCTGAAATGAATTACAGCGGCCACAAAAAATTATCAAAATTAAGCACATTTGGTGATTTCACACTGTTAAGCGGATGACTTTGAGTACTTGGCGGAGAAGCAAAACACGGCTCTGTTCGTACACGGCAACTTCGGTGCTAGCGAACTTAGCGCTTAAGGGCGCTAAATCGCCAAAAATGCTTAATTTTGATAATTTTTTGTGGTCACTCTAATTCATTTTAGCCGATAATGTTTTCACTTTCTGGTGTTTTATGAAGAGTAGAATCACATATATTTTTTCTAATATTTTTTGAAGACGACACTTCCTTGTCAGACCGTCGGTTAATGCCCATAACATAACATTTTTACGACGAAAAACTCACTCGCTCTCTCCTTTTTAACTACGACTGTCGCAAATCTACTTTAACTAACGTATTATTGTGAAACAGAACATTATCGTAATCGTACTATCATATGGCGTGACGACTTAGACCTTTATGTACTTCATGACAATATTGTAAAGTGTATATGAATTCTTCAGCAGATTCTTAAGTTAAATAGGACATATTAAAAATAGCTATATTTGGCATTACACTTTAAAAATGTTTATTTCTATCCATCACTTAACACTTTTTCATTAAGTATAGTCGGTAACAAAAGTCTCCGAACACTAGCAAAAATTCCTATATAAAAAAAGTACACTTAATACAGTTTTGTTAACTAAATCCTTGTGGAATCCTGTTTTAAGACTGACTAAGAACAGGATTCGACAAGGATTTATTCAACAAAACTGTATTAAATGTACTTTTTTTTAGATAGGAATATTTGCTAGTGTTCGGAGACTTTTGTTACCGACTGTATGTACCTAAAGATATGCAGTATATATAGCCCTAACTACTTAAACTATCTTAACTCGGATTAGGCTGGTTTTTCTCGATATATATATATGTTACCGTTAACGTGTATAATTCAGTTATTTCATAGAATAACTAGGTATTTCATGAAATAACTAGGCAAGTCAGTTAAAGTATATAATAGATGAAAAATTTCATATTTTACCTAATTATTCAATAAAATAACTAGTTATTCTATTGAATAACTAATGAAAGAGTACATAATATAACATACATAATATTTTATACTTTAAGGATCAAGTAATCGTTATTCTATAGAATACCTAGTTAAATCGTAGAATTCAATAATTTTATGTACTTTAACTGACTTGTCTAGTTATTTCATGAAATACCTAGTTATTTTATGAAATAACGGGTTTCATAATTTAACGGTAACACCCACCCACCCACACACACACATACATACATATATATATATATATATATATATATATATACATATATATATATATAAATGTATATACATATATATATATATATATATATATATATATATATATATATATATATATATATATATATATATATATATATATATATATATATATATATATATATATATATATACATATATATATATAATCTTAATCCATATTAATAAAATCAGACTTTTGTCTGTAAATTTGCCAGAATCGAAAAATTTTGCGATATCTTCACGTTTCACACACCATGAGAACCGAAATGACCTCAGAAAATTTTGCATGTGTGTGTGTGTGTGTCATCGTGTCTGTATGTCGCTTTTTTTGTCCGGGCATCACTTGAGAAAGGCTGGACAGAATTCAACAGCGCTTGGCAGGAATTTAAGTCTTCATCCAACTTAAAATTATATCTATCAACTTTTCAGAATTTCCCCCCGTTCCCCCCTGGGAGGCAAAATACAAAAACACGTTTGTCCGGGTATCACTTGAGAACGGCTGGACGGCATTCAACGGCGCTTCGCATGATTTTAGGTCTTTACCCAACTTAAAATTATATCTATCAACTTTTCAGAAATTCCTCCACGTTCCCCCGTGGGGGGAAGGAGTAGGCAAAAGGCAAAAACACGTTTGTCCGTGTATCACTTGAGAACGGCTGGACAGAATTCAACGGCGCTTCGCAGGAATTTATGTCTTTACCCAACTTGAAATTATATTTATCAGCTTTTCCGAAATTACTCCCTTTTCCCCCCTGGGAGAGGCAAAAGACAAAAACACGTTTGTAAGCATAACTCGGTTCCTAATTACTTCACAGTAAAGAAATTGTACATGGGGAGACTAGACATGAGTACAAATAATACATTATCTGCATTTAGGAATTTCCGATTTTTAAGGAAAGGGAGGGGGAAATATTGAAAAATCCTGGTTTTTGAGTAGATCTCTACCAAAAATGGAACAAATATATTGAAGAAACTCTATGCGACTTCCTTAAGATATTTCCAAAAACACATTTATTTATTTATTTTTTTTTTTTGGGGGGGGGGGGGGGTGCGGTTTTTTTTCGGGCGGGGGGTTACGAGAGGGCAAACTCGAGACACACCATTTAGAGCTAAATTTGTCCTGAGAAATCTATGGGATCTGCGGTCAAGAAGTTGATGCGAAAATTGTTTATATGTATCCGACCCTTATTGTAACGGGGTTTTACGAAATCCCCCACCCTTACCCCCTTGGTGTCGAGAGGGCTATAAACACGTGTAAAAACACGTTTTCCCGTTTGAATTCGTCTTAAATTATCTTAGACTGGCGAACTTTTTTGTGTGGATGCTGATTAAGTGTACGCATTATATACTTTGTTGAGATTTCGCAAAACTTTGAACTTAGCCACTGGGGAAGGGAGAGTAAGAATCGGGTAAGATGATACCGAAGGCAGTGGGAACACGGACTCCTCACGTTGCGAGCGAGAAAAATCTCTACCAAGCACAGCGGGAACTTTAACTCAAGTTAATTAATAATGACATAGGATTTTGACAACTCAGTATTGTGTCCAGCGAAGCGGGCAAAGCCTGCTGGTATATATATATATATATATATATATATATAACTTATGATATAACTTATGTATATATACATATATATATATATATATATAAGTTACTGCCGCCGCTGTCCGAATTTTTTTTTTCTTTTGTCTTCGACCGCATCGCCTCGTGAAGGACACGGTAATCAGGGTCACAAAAGGTACCGATGTTTCCCGAATCATCCAAGGACCACGTTTGTCTTGAATAAAAGTTTCAATCATCTTAATTAATGAATTTATTAATTAAAAACGTCGTGTTAAAAAAGGTAACTCTAATTTCCAACTTGCAAATAGTTTCTCCAAAAGTCCTTGTTATTAGTTCCTTTATCAATATGTGTTCTGCGGAAAGAAGAAAGGAAAGTTGAAAATTTTGTACGTTTTTAAAAGGGATCTCTCCGTAAGAGATCGAGATATACGAAATACGTCTGTACCTTTTAAAAAAGCGTTTATTTCCGATTCTAACGATGTAATTGTTTTTTCAAAAAAATACGGACTTTTTGTATTTAAAGAATTATTATTATTATTATTATTATTATTATTATTATTATTTTAAGTTGGTCAAAATTTCTCTTCTTTTTCTTGTTTCGACTAAAACATCATTTATCCGTTTACAGATATTCATTATCATGAAATTTTTCAGTGCTATCTCAAATTGTAAAAAAAAAAAAAAAAAAAAAAAACTATCAAACATTTAAAATAATTAATTTGCAAAAATAAAGTGACACCCTTGACTTTTCTAATATTTAATTAAAGAATTTCATAGATGGGCGATTGAGAAACATTAAAAACGTTATTAGAAAAAAATGGTTCGTCAGAATACACTGTAATGAGCTATTATACAGGTTTTAAGAACTTTATTAACTTGTCTTTTCTATATAAAAACGTAAATAGATTATATTTTAACGGCGGGCAAGATTTTTTTTTAAATCTTTTTTTTGAATGTTTGTTTAATAAGGATCGTACTTAACCCTATTTGATAAATTTATTTATTATTTTATTTAATTAAATGAGAAACTTTCAAGACATTCTGCACTTATATTTTAAAATTTACAAGTAGTCTATCTTTGAACACATCTTAGATAATAAGTATTTTATTATTATCTCTTATATTATTAAAATCTGTACGCGTGTGTGTGTCTGTGTGTGTTTCTGTCTGTCTGTGAGAAACGGCTTGAAACAGCTAAGGCTCCGCCGCTAATGGTCGCACGGACTTCGGAGAGGTACCGTCGGACGGAGAATTTATCGCAGATGTACGTTATCTAATTTTCTAAACGATGCGACCCTAATTAGCGGATATATAAATTAAAATGTCGACCCATGTCTAACGAAAAAACGATTCAAAATGACACGCGATCATAATTTTCGATCGGGACCACGTACCTCAAAAGAAGAAGGAGAAAGAGGAAATTTCGTGGATTTTTGTAAAGCGATCCTGTTCAACCGGTTCGAGATATCGAAATACACCTCTACCAACAGAAAGAGCATTTATTACCGATTCTTACGGTACAATTTTTTTTTTTTTTTAAATACGGATTTTTTATATTTAAAAAAAAATTAAAAAGGATCGAAAATTTCTCTTTTTCTCGTTCGTCTTTTTTGAAACGCCCTGTACGACCGAGTAACTGTTCCATTTCTTAACAACTGGTATATTCGGAAAGGTCATTTAATCTTCTTTCGAACCATATAAGCATTTTTACAAAATACGGATTAGCGATCCATATTTTTAGATTTAAAAAACATCGATTTTTTCACAAATCATTTTATAACTCAAAAGCGTTTAGAGATAAATCATTTCTTTTTCTTTTTTTTTTTTTTTTTTTTTTTTTTGTATATAGATCTCACTTCAACAATTAAATTCCCAAAAGATTGAGAGAAAATTTCAAAAACTGAATGAGTTATATATTTTTTTTAATTTTAGGCATTAAAGCATTGAATTGAAAACTGCGACCTTCCTTCCGTACTGATTTTCAGAATGAAATTCTGCAGTCGTTCGTTTCTGTTCTTACCATGGCGACCCAGTCCAGTCACAGAGAGTCTGCGGGAAGAAACATCACGTGCTTTTTCTACTAGGAATATAAATTGCAAATTTCAAAATGCTTCAATGCGAGTTTCTATAGCAACACAAATATACTTACCTTGCAAATTAAATTTTATTCTAATACGCGTATTTCAATTTCTGATAACGATTAATTTATTTTTAATACATCATTCGAAAGATATTTTAAAGTTCTTTTATATTATCCAAAGTTTTACCAGATTTACACGTTTTGAGGTTACCCGAATGAGTTTTCTTTTGTATCTCAGCTACTAATTAAAATAATTTCATAAGTAATACATCATTAGAAAGCTTTTTTGATTTGGAATCGAACAGTGGAATACAGAAATTTCTACCGCCAGATGGCGCTGTAATTTTTTCAAATTTCTATATTTCAGCACGTATTTCAATTTCTAATTACGATTAAATTATTTTTAATACATCATTCGAAAGACATTTTAAAGTTCTTTTATATACGGGACTGCGCTGCCGAAGGCAGTGGGGACCCGGGCTGACTTTTTACCCAATCAGAAATGATTTTTTTTTTAAATTTCTTTTCTTAACACTTAAAGTTACTGTTAGTGATTCATTAATTATAGTGATTCATTTGAAAATACTCACCCGCTAGTTATTATTATTTGCAGTGTGAAAATGCTTTAAAAAACAGAGAATTTTCAACAAAAAATTAAAAATGGCTGTAAGTTATGTGTACACAGTCCACAAATCTCTAAATTTTGTCGAAAATAAAAGATTTGTTACTAAAATGATATTTAATTAAATTCAAGATAGAAAGATTTTATATAACAAACATTACACTTTATTATTAATACAATTTCGATAAGTCGTAAACAAATACACCATGGATTTAAAAAAAAAAATAAATAAATAAACCGCTTGTTGTTACATGTAGATGTAAATAAAAAATGTGCAAGTAATTGTAGTCAATATTTTTACTTTCTCTTACCCATAAGGTAGAGAAAGTATTGTTTTTGGCTCAAATTTTCGAACGCGAGATTTTGTTATATTTACACGTTTTGAGGTCCCCTGCATACGAAAATCATGTTTTTAGCAAATGGTCTGTGTGTCTGTGTGTGTGTGTGTCTGTGTGTGTGTCTCTGTGTGTGTGTGTGTCTGTGTGTGTGTTTGTGTGTGTCTGTGTGTGTCTGTGTGTGTGTCTGTCTGTTATCAGCATATCTCAAAAACAAATTATGGCAGAAAGTTCAAACTTGGTATTCTAAATGTGTATCATATAGGGATGCTACAGTAAGCTTTTCGTTAAGATCCAGCAAATGGTTCGTGTACAGGGACAATCAAGAGAATTCTAATACATTTACGTCTATGGGGGAAATTGCAGGAAAATAGAGTTAAACGTCTATAGACTGCACTAAACCAAATGAAACAAATATATATTTTTTGTAATAGAGACAGTTAACTGGGAAAAATTTTTTGTGTATTTAGGAGCCTCGCCTCCCCCCCTGGGGGGGAAGTCCCCCCTCGAGGGGAGTAAATTTTCATGATGGGTATCTTTGAAAAGAGCTCGAAAATACCTTTAAAACGAATGGTTGAACCATCGATCTGCGATAATTTAAAACAAAGTTATCGATTTTTTTTACTTTTAACGAAAAAAAAAACTTTTTTTTTTTTTTTTTTTTTTTTTTTTTAATATTGAGAATAAAATGGACTTTTTTTGGATATTTGGTGTTAAACTACTTCTCTAATATGGAAATCGTCTGCCTTATCATAAAAGATAATTTTTTTAAATAATAATTTTAATAAATTATTTTTTAAAAAGAGAAATATTTTTTAATAACCGAATTAAATTCTATATAAATGTAGGTGCATTAATGAAACGGGGGGTTGAGGGGGGCGATAGCCCCCCTCACACAGAACTAATTATCATATAAAACTCTTCAGAAGCCTAATATGAATTGTTTAACATAGGTTTACATAACAGTACTCGTTATCTTACTTCTTAATCTCCAACCTGTATTTATAGTATTAAATTTCAGGGTAAGAGAAAGTCGTGTGAGTGACACACCAGATTATTTTACACTGATTTTAGAAACATAGGCTTATTTCTTTATATTTGAAATTTTGCGTGCTCTAAAATTTTCACATTCCCTGACTTTAAATGAATTTGAATATTTGCTTTAGTTCTAGGTAAATTTTTCCCTTGTATTTTAAATAATTTAAAAAACTTTCGTCTATGAACCTAAAACTAACTTTTCCGTTTTTAATTCTTGAATCGTCAAAGACATTTAAACATTCTATTTTAAAGATATACTCTTTTTATCCTTCCGACATTTTCTTTTTGACATCTCTATTCATTATTTGATATATATATATATATATGTATGTATGTATGTATGTATACGGGCCCTTCTTCTATAAACATATCTAACATTAACTCTCGGATATTCGTTATTCTAAAATTGGTCTCATATACCATTGACTTTTTACTTATTTCTCTATACATAAGAAAGTCTTAGATTCGCGAAAATCTTTGACTTTCGTTTTTCGATCATTTTGATATGACTTGAACACGATTTAATCACTTTTAGTGTCTGTTTAGGTATCTGTATAAAAAAATTTTGTGGACGCTGCATCTCACGAACTACACTGCGTCTCAGTATTTTAGAGCCGAGCGATTTTTTGAAATAACAGTTCAAAAAATGAAACTACATTTAGGAAAAAAAAATTAGTGTATAGAATTATTACATAAGTTTATTAAAATGCAGAAATGTCAGGCTTATATTACAGATTTCTTGTAAAAAAATAAAATTCAATAAAATTTGTCTCAAAAATATATGAACAAGGAAAATATTTGTTTTTATAACCACCGTATCAAATACATATATAATATATATATATATATGTTCCGCGTTCTGTACATGTGACTTAACCACTTCTAAAAATAAAATCACCGCTCTTTCTTCAATATTCGAATACTTGGAAAATGACTTGAAACGTTCAGATATCTACAGTTGATACAACTAAAATTCAGCATTTAAAGTCTTAAAATGTTAAGGTTTCTGATATTTCTAATCAAATGAATCACAGCAAGTCTGCAATTTATGAAATTCTATCAAAAGAAGGGGGGCACTCTCACGGTGTGGGACGAGTTCTGTTTCAACAGAACAACTCATATTGCTTTTCTTAATGATCGACATACCTCTGAGGATTATTAAAATGTACTCAAAAGCAATGGGCGCTTCCCAGTGTCGTCTGCTCAATCACGTGACATAGAAAAACAAAGAAGCGAATTCAGATAAATATTGCTCTTAAGAACAAAATTGTTAATATTTAATATAAAATAAAATGAAAGTAATATTGTGCAGTAGAAAAAACAGTAGAATATATATTTGTAAACAGTAGAATAATTGTATTTGTAGTTCAATAATTTAAAAAAAAAACACTTTATATGTTTATTTATTTTCACAAGTAAGAAACGATTTTTGTATGTTGTAGTGTAACCTTTACATTAACTGATATAGCAATAAATAGCGGAATGTTTATGGATTATAACTTGAAATTACTTAAAATGTTTTAAGTTAAATTTAATCACGTAAAGGTGTTACAACACGTTAATTAACTTAGCTACTGCCGAAATAGCTTTGCACCGTGCGATGTTGCACTGTTAATGATATAAGTGCCAAAAATCTGAGTACTTAACATGTTCTCCATCAACATTAATAACAAATATAAATTAATGATGATTATAAATGTATACAGCAAACAAAAGATGATGAATAATGGTATAAAATGGATTTAAAATGATGATGCATAAAAAAAAAAATAACACAGATTAAATCGGATTGATCAAAAAGAAGAATAGAAAATGTGTTATTTTAGCAGTCGCTATAGATATAGAAGACTTTGTCTGCTCTTTGTTTAGTTATGTCAGGTGACCTCTGACGTGAGATGGGAAGAGCCCATTTACTTCCAACTGGAAACATCTTGAGTGAAGGTGGGAAACTGAAAATTTAAACAGGACTATGCGTCGCTCCACACCTCTTATTCAACAGAACAGGTTTACGTGTAGAATCAAGTAATTGTTACCGACTGGCTAGCTATTAGCGTAGGCTTAAATCCAGTTTTTTTTTTTTTTTTTTTTTTTTTTTTTTTGTTTCTTAAGATAATGAAATTTGTAAGTGATTTGTAAGAGAATATATATTTCAAATAAATATAGAATCAAACCAAACATCAGTTAGAAATGACATTAGATTTTATAAATATCTCATACATATATTTTTGTGTTCAAAGTATATGTATGATACTCTATCTTATTACCAACGAATCTTTAACCAAAGATTTTTTTTTTTTTTTTTTTACTTTTATTTATAAAGTAGTTATTTCTTTTACTAATTTGCCAAGCAAAAAATACGTGATAGTTACAGACAAAATTTTTATTATTAATATAATTATAACTTGTGGATTTTCTCATAAACTTTAATTAAAACAAACATATATAAATTTAGCACAAATTTTACACATATGATTGTTATGAGCAATAGGACACTGAAAATTTTAAAGTATAATTATTTAAGTATCATAATTATTGAAATGAGTAATGTTAAAGCAATATTATAATAATAATAGGAGATGGATGATTGTAACATAATTAAAAAGAATCAATATCAGTTTTTTTGGGAGGTGGGGGGCATAATCAAATGAAAATGTCTCGCTTATCGTAAAAATAAAAATAAAAATAATAAGGATAAGGATAATATTAATGTTGATGATTTCTTTTTACATATGTTGTCACATAGCATTTTTCCATTAATCTTTTAGTTCAATTTTCAGTTTATTAATTCGCTTTTTTTTTTTTTTTTTTTTTGTAAAATCGATAAATGTAAACATATAAAAGAAATCAAATTGGGTACTGCTCTAATGCATTTTCCTTAACATTATTAACACGTTTATATCATTTAAAAAAATTTAAGGAATTTCGATCGGAAATTAAAATTAACGTTTTTTTTTTCAATCAAAGATCATTAAGAACGGAATGTATCACATTATCTTTGTTTACCAAGTTTGGCAATTTTCAAGAATACACGTTAACATGAATGAAATTTCATATTTAACTATTCATTTACATTTTTGGGGATAAATATTTGCTATTTGTTAGTTTCTTCGAATGTTTAACCATAAACGAAAAAAACATGTATTTTGTATAGAATGTAAAAACATTCCAACTTTACTTGCCCTTTACGCAGTTTTAATTAAAATGTATTTTCATTCGTGATTAAAACTTAAAATACATTTAAAAAAAAAAAAAAAAAAAAAAACTTAAAAAAAACTTGATAACTTCAGTTTTTAAAGAGAAAACAAAAAAACATATAGGTTTTGCGCAATCTTGTGTATTGTGAAAAGATTAGTAAGATATAAAAGTTATATATATATTTTTTTTACTATAGTAAAGATAATATTAAAAAGAAAAAAAAAAAAAACTATCTTAATTTTCATTAACTTCTAAGTAGTAAGCATAACATGGATTATTTTTGTGTAGCCCTGTAAATTGTAAAAAAAAGATCATAATTACCATATGGTATTCTAAAGAAATATAAAAAATAAATAAATAAAATAAATACTTCCTGTAAATGGAAATGAATCGTAACTATTTTGTTAGAGTTTCTACATAAATCAGACATGCTATTAATACCATTTTGAATAGAATACAACTGCGTGGAATGTGAATAACAAAAATTTTCTACAAGGTATTCTAAAAAATATACAGAAATTACAATGCAGAGACAAATACGTAGAGAGACGGACCAAAACCATAATTATTTTTTATCTTCATTGGAAAGTATTCATACCACATACATCAAATGCCATTTGCGATATTTTCAATTGCATTCCTTTATATAACGTTTTTGCATGGTCCTGTAGGCGTGTCAACCCTATTAATTTCTATCTGTTTTTTGCTGTACAATGGTATTATTATTATTATTTATTTATTTACTTATTTTTTTAAGAAATGCTTTTAATGGATTGTAATGCATTAGAATTATTTTGCGAGTCCTTGTATTATGCAAACCCGCTGTGTTATTTATACCCATTTTCAATTATTAACTTAAAATACATGTGACAGTTTCAGAACATTCTAAAATTATCTACTGAAATAAAACATCGATGAATCAAACATATTAAATGTATTCAATTTTATTCAAAAGTGTTAAAAATTATTTTGCTGTATGATGCGAAAACCAAATTATATAATATGCCTTAGTACTATAAATGTATCAAGCAATTTCGGAATACCTAAATTAAATAGCATTCAGCTATTCATTAGATTAGTCATTTTGTAACGGTACATAGTTTTTTAATATTATCTTAATAACTATTCATGTTGTGTTATATGCACGTTGTTAAATTACATATATTACATTTAAAGAACGCATTCTGACGCTAGATTAAAAAATATTTACACAAAAATTTTCTTATTTTTTCCTTAATAATATTTCAGCGTTAATTTTTTGTGGCATTCACAAGCTTTATCATTAAAGAAATTTATTAAATTATTTCATTTTTTATTTCAAATAGACCCACAATATATATATATATATATATATATATATATATATATATATATCAGAAAAAGACTTTTTATTCTCTTATTTTATTATTATTATTTGAACAAGTACAAAACTTAAAATCTCTTAATCCAGATTTATAAAAAAAATTGATATTCTGATTATTTATACTACTGGATTAGATTCCAATATTTGTATTACTTTCTTTTAGAAATATGGGTCCGATAAATAAATGCCTGGTTTATTTCAAAATATAAATTTCATACCTTTCTGAGAGTGAAAAAAAAATACAATAAAAACTCAAATGCTCCACCTTATGAGCATTCCGCATTTCGGCTTTAAGGTTAAATATTTATTGCTTTCTATTGTGAGATAAAATCACCATTTTCTTCCTGAGGATCAAACATAATCCTTGAAGAATGTCTTTGCCTCACAAAATCCCATTAAATTTAAACAAGATAAAATATTACTCAATATTCACTAAGTTTTAGGACAATACTTCAATACGATAAACCTTTTAAATAAATGTCTAGTAGAATAAGTAATTGTAAACTGACAACAAAAGTAAAGTAATTCACATTTTTCACTTTAGTAGTCATTTCAACCAAATAAGTATTATTTTGAAGTTATACATATTTTTAATGGAATAAAATATTATTAGAACACTACTTAAGTTCATTCAAGGGAACAAAATATCTCGTTTTAATCATAAGGGAAAGGAAAAAACGTACATTTTACAACAATTCGTTTCCAAATCATGGTTCCTTGGGTGTGCGTCCCAGGCTATCACCTATTACCCATTGTGCAGTACTAGTGCGACGTTAAATCAAACCAAACCAAATTACGGTACAGGTATTGGTAGCTGTGTGTCTATTATGAAAACCAAAATTATTATTTTTAAAAATCATGTGCCATTTTTACAAATCTTTTAAATTTAGTAGATTATATGCCATTTAGATAAATCGTGTACCCTTTATTTAAAACATGTAATTTATGTAAATTATGTATCATTTGTATGAATCACGTAATTTATGTGAATCACTCACCACAAATAGCGATTACGATATATTTACTGAGAACACTTTTGAAAGTTCTTGTACTGTAATTTGGGTTGGAATTTTTTGTACGTGCAGGGTGTATACGACTTCTTTATTTATTTATTTTGCATTGATTTAAGCTTTTTTATTTTGCATTTTTAAATGATATGTGGAAACTATTCCTTAAAACGATGAACTTATAACAAAATATTAAAAAATGAAATGAAAGAGTTTTTAAAATATTAGTATTTGTAAAATAATTATTTGTTCATTATTCGTTTTTTTTTTTTTTTTTTTTTCAACGAAGCAAGATTGTCTGCTCTATGAACGACAACATTTCTGTATTTTTTAATGCTCTATTTATCTGCTACGCAATTACGTTTAGCGCTTCTTTCTTTTAATATTTTATGATCCCTTACTTTTTACCATGGGTTGAATTGTCGGTTGTATAGGGTTTAAAGCCGATTGACAATGCTATGGTCCTTGGCCTGTGGGTGGAATGCCCTCTTTGGGGGTCTTTCAAAAGGTTCCTAGCCCGTATTTACGCGATTTCCATCGAAAACCACGGAAAACTCCGAACTACTAGGTCGATGAGCGCAACCTGGGATCGAACCCGGCACTCCCCGTCTATTAGCTTTGAGCGCAGAGCAATTTTCCCGTGGGCGATTTTACCATGGAACTGCAAATTATTCCTTTGGAAAAAAGAGAAGGAAAGAAGAAATATAAAGCAATTGTAAACCAAAATCAAATTATATCGCTTACAAATTTCGTTAGTTTCATGTACGGTGTCTATTATATTCTCTGTAACTATGAGGAAGTGTTTAATTATCAACGACTGATGCTTTAAGTTAATTTTTTTATTGCTGCAATAATTGTGTGTAAATATGCACAATTATCTTAATGCCATTTTTTTCCATTTTCATTAAATATATAGAGGTATACGGAAAATTTTGTATATTTAATTCATTTCAGACCTGACAATTTATATTCCACTCATGGCGACTAAGCTAAATAAAGAGGTGATTCACAAAATTAAAAAAACTGATTATTTTCTCCTCCCTTAAGCCTCATATGCAAACTTGATAGCCATTTTCATGATTTTAGTGGTGGTCAAGACATATCATTTTTAAAGGCACTGTGTTGTTGGGTGAGCTTCATGATATCTACGTCGCTAGATTCCCACGAACTCTCGACGTGTTTAGCAATTCTGCGAAAGGATTGCTAATCTTCTACGGATATTATCAAGCAGCTCCTGTCTTTTGGTTTATACATAAACGTGAAAATTGCATTTTTAGGTAAATTAAGTGAAACACCAGCAAAATGATCCAGAAATTTAATAGTCGGCTACTATAATATTGAGAAAGAAATGGTCGCCAAATAAATACACTAATGCATGTTTAAAATGTCGCTTAAATGTAGGGACAAAAGTATTTCGACAATTTTGAATTTTGACGTTTTGCCGAATATCATAATGTATCCTGTTTGATTTTTAGGTGTGTAAGGAAATTATCGTATTATATATTCTTTAGCAAAGGGTTTTTTTTCCCCGTTAATAAATAAATAAATAAATAAAACCAGCTACAAAATAATAATAATGTTCGGTACTACCTTGTCAAAAATTTTCAGCCTGTGGTTGTGAGGTTTTTTTTTTTTATATTATCTGTATCAATTTGCAATACCAGAAACATTTCACCGTTTGAATCACTTCCAAACAGGTTTGAAAAAAAATTATTACATCAGTGTGACTGTCGGTCCGTTTGACTGTCCGCGCCCTAATTTCCGCGAATTTAGGCATTATTTTTTACAGGTTGATCCCAAACATAATTTATTTTTCTTTAAATTGTAATTTTTCGTTCTTATTTTATTATTATTATTATTATTATTTTCCCTTCTGAATAAATTATCCGCTGAAGTAAACATGGTATACCATGGTATAATTACTTCTGAATTTCTAAGAGTAAAATATTTCTTTAAATATTCGACAAAACGTGAAAATTAAAATGTTACCAAAAATACTATATATATGTTCGGACGATAGGTATCGTAAATACAGGGAGTTTTTTGATTTGCTGAAATAATATCAAATATTCCCATGTGACATTGTATGCAAAAATATAGCGTCTTAATGGTTGATTGCCCATAAAAAACTGTGAATTTCATCAATTAGCTATGAAATCATGACATTTTATAAAATTTATTTAGAAAATATTTCTTTATAAACACAACCCCCCCCCCCCACACACACACACAAAATTTTTAACGACCTTCTCATACAAAAAAATAGTGATTATAAAAAGGACAATTCATAAAAATCTACAAGCGTAAAAAGACCTTTCACAAAAATCTGCCAAGTTAAAATGGTACTTTTACAAAAATTGCACGATTAAAACATTTTTTTTTTTTTTTTTGAAACATTTTGACATTGTTTATTTCGGTAATGAAAGGAAAAATTTTCAGAAAAAGGAAAAGTGAACAATTATGTATTACCAGCTATTGGCAAGTAACTTAAAATTTTTCAAGTCCAACAGGTAGCAAATCAAAATGAGACAATACTTTTTTTTCGCAGACAGAAATCGATAGACTTTGTTGGATAATAATATAGAATGATATTCTATTAAATGTCTAATTTTTTCAGTAGTGACTTTTCGTACAACAGCTATTTTTACTTTTCGTTTTTCATGCATAATTTTTATTTATAAGCTGAATATATATATATATATATATATATATAGATACCCCTAGATACCCCTATTAATATTCTAGAGTGAGTGTTTGCCTATATTATTGAGGGTCCATGAGCTTACTTAAAAATCTTTGTAAATAAATGCGAATATAAGAGGCAAGAGGCGAGTTTTAGCGACTATAATCTTGGTTTAGGACCCAATTCTAGAAAATCAAGCGAGAATTTCTCGCAATACAAAGGATTCAGAGTATTCAATATATTCAGAATATTTTTTCACCATATAGAAATGTATAGACTAGAAATTCTCGATCATTTCGGCGATCCAGCTTATTGGCATGCCTTAAACGCATAGCTTGGAAATTTATATTTTTTAGAATTTAGAAAATGACCACTTATTTATTCTAGAAGAAGGTGGTATATATATATATATATTTTCTTTTTCCTCAGTGTTAAAAGTGTTTATGATTTCGATTAGTCTATCTTTCTGCGCTCCTATAGATATCCATGCAATTTCTTGAAACTGATATAAGTTTTTTAAAGTTCACTGTGGATGTTCTATATTGAAAATAGAACAAATACCATCACCAATTTGTGTTTGGGGATGCTGTTGCTGGAAGCTTTTTCCAAGAAAAAATAATGATCAACAAGATTTTTTTTTTTTTTTAAGTTTATATGAATTTTTCTTTGTATATAAATGTAAAGCAGAACAGATCTTTTAGATGTGTGTTTGGAAAAATCTTTTTTTTTTTTTTTTTTTTTTTTTTTTTTTTTTATCAACAAAATAATTTGATTTTTGTTAACTAAATATTTGTTAAGGTTTTATCAACGAAAAATTTGGTTGATTTATGAAAATTTTTGTTTTTTCTGCGTAATACACATTTAAAAACATTTTTATTTGTAAAGATTATTTATAAATTAAAAATAAACATAAATAAATTTCGAAGTATGTTTTTCAAAATATGCACTGTGAAAATAATAATAATAATATATATATATATATATATATATATAGAGAGAGAGAGAGAGAGAGATAGATAGATAGATAGATAGATAGATTAGATAGATATACTGCCTCCTCTAGAACGAATAAGTAGTCACTTTCTGAATCCTTAAACTAGAAATATACATTCACAAGCTATGAGCATAAGCTAAACAAGTAACTTGGAGAGAAGAAGTAAACGAGAATTTTCAGCCTATACTTTTTTCTAGATGGTGAAACAATATTATGAATATTATGAATCCTCTGCATAGCGAGAAATTCTCGCTTTATTTCTTAAAATTGAGGTACAAATCAAAATTATAGCTACAAAAACTCGTCCATTGACTACGCATTTATTTGCAGAGATTTTCAAATAAGTTTCATCACAATAATATAGGAAAATGTTCTAGAGTTCTAATAGGACTTTTTAAATCTCGCTAGCAAAACAAACTACAATTTATGAGGTAGACATGGAAATTACGTATTACTAAAGACACATTTTTTTTTTTTTTTTTTTTTTTTTTTTAAAAAACAACAAAATAATTTGATTTTTGTTAGCAAAATATTTGTTAAGGTTTTATCAACGAAAAATTTGGTTGATTTATGAAAATTTTTGTTTTTCCTGCGTAATACACATTTAAAAACATTTTTATTTGTAAAGATTATTTATAAATTAAAAATAAACATAAATAAATTTCGAAGTATGTTTTTCAAAATATGCACTGTGAAAATAATAATAATAATATATATATATATATATAGAGAGAGAGAGAGAGAGATAGATAGATAGATAGATAGATAGATTAGATAGATATACTGCCTCTCTCTAGAACGAATAAGTAGTCACTTTCTGAATCCTTAAACTAGAAATATACATTCACAAGCTATGAGCATAAGCTAAACAAGTAACTTGGAGAGACGAAGTAAACGAGAATTTTCAGCCTATACTTTTTTCTAGATGGTGAAACAATATTATGAATATTATGAATCCTCTGCATAGCGAGAAATTCTCGCTTTATTTCTTAAAATTGAGGTACAAATCAAGATTATAGCTACAAAAACTCGTCTATTGACTACGCATTTATTTGCAGAGATTTTTAAATAAGTTTCATCACAATAATATAGGAAAATGTTCTAGAGTTCTAAAAGGACTTTTTAAATCTCGCTAGCAAAACAAACTACAATTTATGAGGTAGACATGGAACTTACGTATTACTAAAGACACATTTTTTTTTTTTTTTTTTTTTTTTTTTTTATGTACGTGTGATTCAAATAAAGAACATCATTATGTACTCTATGAACATTTAACATTTTATAGTGTCATAGAATTTAGATTTTTGCTTTTCTTTAAGACAAATATTCTTATTATTTAATTATAAGATATTTTATTAATTATTATAAGACATTCTATAAGACCAAAATAAGGGTCTTATAATCTGGGGAAAAGTGATATTGCACCGTATACAAAGAGAAATTCTTCCAAACAAACACTTGAAAGATGCAATTTGCTTCATATTTACATACAAAGAAAAAACCAAATGAATGTCCCCCCCCCCCCCAAAAAAAAAAAAAAAATCACGTTGATAATTACTCTTATTCGGAAAGAAGATTCCAAACGGACACTGTAAAAAGAGTCGAAGATCATTACTCTTGTAGGGGAAAAAAATTCCCAAAGAATGTCCGAAAAAAAAAAATGTACTGATCATAATTCTTAGTCAGAAAGAAAAGTCCAAACAAATATCCAAAATACATACAATATTTATGTTTCAAAAAAATGAATAAATAAATAAATAATAATCTTATTTTTAATGCGATTTTAATAAATATATAATGGTAAAAATACAATTTACTCATCATACAAAAATCAATAATTATATTTAAATTAAAAAGAAATCACGTGTTCGTTTCAGTTACTTTAGAATCTGAAAAACTGTAGCATGACTAATCCAATAATTATAATTTATGTTATTTTTTGCAATTAATTAAAAATAAGTAAAAATCGGTTCTGATTTTACATGCTCATTACAGTGACATATGTGTCCTGACAAAATCAATACTTATAATTTCAAAATATCTTTGAAATGAATTATAAATATATGTGTGTAATATAATTATACTTAATAATATACATGCTCATTACAACAATTTCTGCATCCAGAAAACTACAAAATGATAATGCTCTCAATAATATAAAAATGTTACTAGGAAATAATGAAACGATATGCGCAAATAATATGCGTTTTAATTAAACATTTTAAACAGATGGGTGTTTTTACATATTTTTGTATCGATTTTGCAAAGATATATATATATATATATATAGAGAGAGAGACAATTATAAGAATTTTATCATCTAATATGTTCAGCCTGAAAGTCCTTTTATTGAATTAAATACAGTATTGAAAAAGTAAGTTACACTTGTTCTCCTACAGATGGCAGCACTGCAAAACAAGACCAAAGTATGCGCAGATGATAACCGAGTTCCATGCATAGAATAATAATAAAGGGAGAAGGAGTACGCCAATACTCTAATGCTTACAAACTACTTCTAGTGAATTGCCAGCGAAAGCTATTTTTGCTACTCAAAACCTCAAATTAGGGCACACATGCTCTGCACATTTATCGCTGTTTGTTGTGGGTACTGCCTCGCTGATTGATTGACAGAGAGATGAGACAATTCAAAAATCTCGCCAACAAGTAGTCGCCAACCAATCAGATTGAAGAATTGTTATAACCCTATATCCGGCATTCCTGGATTTTAGAAACCGAAACCAAAACATATACGCTCCTTCTTCCTTTATTATTATTCTATGGTTCTATGGTTATCAATGACAGAAATTTCATCCAAATAGTCCCAACCGTTGCTGTGTTGTACGAGAAAAAAAAGCGCGTAGCTGGAAACTTGCTTCAACGTTGAAGTACACGGAACACTATGATTTTTGTGGGCAAAATGTTCCACGACTACGGAGATTGGTTGTGAGATTTCGGTAAGGTATAGATCTCATGCAGTATTACATTCAGCTATTGTGAAATGGTGTCAACAGTTCGAAAACGGTCGCATAAATTTAACCGATGCAGAAAGAAAAAGTAAGCCTAGAAAACAGAGCACATCAGATACAGTAGGGAGCTAGGGACTAGTTGTAGCAATTTTTAGAAAACTAGATATATTTTTTATGTATTTCTTGTTTATAATTGCTTTTTTGCGTAGAATACATATTCATCTTTAATATTCATAAAAGAAACGTTCGTCAATTTTGCTCATTTTCGTACAAAAAATACTTTTTTAACATTTTTTGCCTGTTACAATTTGCCCCGGATTTGGGGCAAATTGTAACACACGTATTAGACCGTGGGCCATAGCTAGATATTATTCAAGTCCGTTTTAATCTTCGAGGGGCAATTTCAAATTAATGTTAAAATTAAAAGTATATTTAATTATCTACAGATTCGCAATGTTCTAGTCTAAAGTTGTGCACATTATTTTAAAATTGTTTTAATTAATTCTACAAATTTGACGTTTCTGCTGTTCTACCTACTCTTATAGACAGTCAGATTCTCTTTCCATTTCTTTAATAGATTAAATTTTGTTGAAAATTTTTGGTCAGAAAGTTTGACTGGAGTTAATTAAATCAAGGAAATTTTGATGTATAACGAGTTTATATATATTCAGAGCTACTTTAGATCATCAAAAAACAAAATATGCATTTATTTGGTGTCTATGCTAACATAAAGCTAAAGATAGTGTATTTTCATTTCCTATTGATTACACAAAATATTTCGGGAAATAGGGTTATCACGATATAGAAGATTAATATTCCCTAGGTCAAGTGAGAAATATCAGAACGATGGAAATATGTAGAGTGAAGATAATAATTAGAAAAGACAGTTAGTTGTCTAGGGTAAATATATATTGACAATAAATAAAATACTAGTACATTGCTGTTTTATTCTTAGAGGGAAATGAAAGAGACTTGTAATACACGTGTTAAGGATATTTTAAATGATTAATACTTGAAAATGCACATTTTATTCAAGAAAAATTACCTTTAGCGATATGCTTAGAATTTTGTATGACTTATTTTTTTAATGTTAAATTTTCTAACTATTTTGTAGTTCCTTAAGTCGGCTGTATATTGTCTTAGGGTAAAATGAGAAACTTTGATGTAAATTTATGAAACATTTGTTGAATAATAGCTATTTCAGTTGTTAAATATTGAAAAATTAACATAAATACTTCTTTTATGATACAGTTGTTACAAAGCTAGAGCAGTTGGAATAGTTCCTTCCACAAGGCCAGCAATAGCAGCAGAACAACTAAACTCCTCTCCAGTTGAAGCGGGTGAAACCGGAATGCCTCTGTTTACCGCTACCGGTGAAGGTAGAAAAAAGTTTTGTTCTGATCGTTATCTCGCTACTGTGCGAGTATTATTCGAATTTACTTTAATTTCTGGGCCCTCTGTATATAATTTGTATATAATAGGATTCTATTCTATATTTTATATAATTTATTATTTATATTATTTTCTATATTCTTCAAAATTTATATATATATTTTTTTTAACATTGGTATATTCAGTACAAAATGTTTTTTAATTCACAAGAAGGGTAGTATTTATTCTAATAGTAGTAATCAGTCTATATTCATTCTAACAGAATCTCAAATAGTCATATATTTATTGGTTAAATATTGTACGCACACCCTTAAAAAATATTACATACAAAATAGAACAAAAGTGCCTTATTAAAATACGCTTTGGTCACAAACTAGTGGTAATTATTCTGATTTAAGTATATTCTATAAGCTTATAATAATGAACATCTTTCTCAGAACTGGGGTCGTTTTTCTTTTATTAATTCACTTAAAAAAAAAAAAAAAAAAAAAAAGAAAGAAAGAAAAATCATGCAGTACGCATTGATTAGTAACACTTTCCAACTGTACGTAATTGTTGTATCGAATAACTTTTAATATTCTTTGCCTACGTTATCACACAAGAGACAGAAGGACTGAAAAATATACAGATAGACTAGTTGATTTTAAAATTACTCCTAGGCATTTAGGAAAGTGTTAAAAAGGCTTAACGCAAAGTAAAATGCAGCCATTAGATTATAATTACAGCTTTTGATCTCTCTGAATATTTTAGTGTAACCCTGTAAATCAGAAAGTTAATCATATCATATTTTACACAAAACATTATTTTAGAATATTCACAACACATTTCAACATTTTATAAGTTTTACAGTAGAAAGACTTTTAAATATCTTTCGAAAAATTCTGTCCTAAAACGCATTGGCATCCTAATGCATTGGCTTTTTTTTTTTTTTTTTTTTTTTTCCCTGTAAACAAACTAGTTTAACAGGACCTATTAATGTCATTTTAAAAAGGGAACACTCTATAGGGAAAATATTTATAAAAATAACACTCAGAGAACACAATGCTTTCGAATGCTTTTGGGTATCCCTGTACACAAACCAGAAGAGATATTCACTCCATTTTCAATATGGAACATCCGATAGTGGACTTCAATAAAATATATCAGTTCCGAGAAATTCCATAAATATTTACAGAAGTTAGAGCACGGGCAGACAGACAGATAGACAGAGAGGTAGATACACAAAACTGAAATCATATTCACACTTAAAAATAGATAGAAAGTGTTAAAAACGTTTAACGTAAACGAAAGTACAACTCTAGCAATATTTTATTAATACCGCTTAATATAACTAGATATTTTTGTGCCACCCTGTAAATCTAATGCTAATCGTGCTATATTCTATACAAAACTTTCTTTTGTGTATATAAATAACATATTTCAATTTCCTAAAACTTCGAGGAAAGTAAAGTTATTAAAATCTGATTTATAGAAATATCTCTCATAGAACGCAATTGTTTGGAATATTTTGAGTGTCCCTGTACATAAACCGATGGTGGTATTTGCTCCATTTTATACAGGACACATCCAATAATGAACTTGAATAACATATTTCAATTTCATTAATATATGTCTACAGTAAAGGTATGAAAATATGGTTTATAGAAATACCTCTCAAATGCTTTGAAGTACTTTCAGGTGTCCCTGTACACAAACCAGTAGAGGTATAATCTCCATTTTCAACAGGGAACGTTCGATAGTGAACTTGAATAACATATATCAGTTTCAAGAAATTCCATAAATATTTACGGGAGTTAGAGCGCGGACAGACAGTCAGACAGATACAAAAAACTGAAATCATATTCACACTCAAAAAATGTTAGAAAGTGTTAAAAACGCTTAACGTAAACGAAAGTACAATACTAGCAATTTTTTATTAATAGCTCTTAATATAACTGGATATTTTTGTGCCACCCTGCAAATCTAATGCTAATCATGCTATATTAAAACAGGAATAAACTACTACGTCAGAAACGCCAAAGAAAAATTATTGAGGTGCATACAGCTGTTTCGGTAGCCTAAAGCGTACCGTCATCAGTGCAAAAAAAATAATTCTGAATAAGGAGAAGTACTCGTATATATAGGAGAGGGACCGGATTTAGTTCAACCAATAGGATTACGGAAGAGGTGGGGAGTGTGGCCAATAGGAATTAAGGAATGTGTAGCTGTGTAAACAGTAGAAAAATTAAGGAAATGTGGACTGAATGTAAAATTTCCAACAATCAGACAAATAGGGAACAGCGAAATCACAATTTACAAGGTTTTTAAAATTTTTATAAATATGAAAAGCTTCAAAGAAATCGAGTTCATGAATGGATTTAGGTCTGCAAATTATTTTAGCTGAATTAAATTTAAAATTATGATTTTCCTCCCAGCAATGTTTAGAAATAGCCGATTTATTGGTTTCTTGTTTGCGGACGTAATTCATATGTTCTTTTAGACGAAATTTAAGACTGCGTTTAGTTTGGCCAATATATGATAAACCACACTGACAGGATATACTATAAATGCCCCAAGAATTATGCATATCAATAGGATCTTTTAACTGAGAAAAGGTGAGTTTATTGGAAGGCGAAAATATTATTTTAAAATCATATTGTTTGAGAATTTTAGCTATGGTTTGACTGGTTTTAGAAAAATAGGGTAAAACAATACTGATATTAGAAGTGACTGATTTAGTAGACGAAATACGAGGGAGTTGTAATTTTTGGATAGCTTTGTCTATAATGGAAGGGTCATAACCTCTGTCAATTGCGATGGCTTTCAGGTATTTAATTTCAGATTTAAATAAAAAATAAATACCTGAAATTAAATACCTGAAAGCCATCGCAATTGACAGAGGTTATGACCCTTCCATTATAGACAAAGCTATCCAAAAATTACAACTCCCTCGTATTTCGTCTACTAAATCAGTCACTTCTAATATCAGTATTGTTTTACCCTATTTTTCTAAAACCAGTCAAACCATAGCTAAAATTCTCAAACAATATGATTTTAAAATAATATTTTCGCCTTCCAATAAACTCACCTTTTCTCAGTTAAAAGATCCTATTGATATGCATAATTCTTGGGGCATTTATAGTATATCCTGTCAGTGTGGTTTATCATATATTGGCCAAACTAAACGCAGTCTTAAATTTCGTCTAAAAGAACATATGAATTACGTCCGCAAACAAGAAACCAATAAATCGGCTATTTCTAAACATTGCTGGGAGGAAAATCATAATTTTAAATTTAATTCAGCTAAAATAATTTGCAGACCTAAATCCATTCATGAACTCGATTTCTTTGAAGCTTTTCATATTTATAAAAATTTTAAAAACCTTGTAAATTGTGATTTCGCTGTTCCCTATTTGTCTGATTGTTGGAAATTTTACATTCAGTCCACATTTCCTTAATTTTTCTACTGTTTACACAGCTACACATTCCTTAATTCCTATTGGCCACACTCCCCACCTCTTCCGTAATCCTATTGGTTGAACTAAATCCGGTCCCTCTCCTATATATACGAGTACTTCTCCTTATTCAGAATTATTTTTTTGCACTGATGACGGTACGCTTTAGGCTACCGAAACAGCTGTATGCACCTCAATAATTTTTCTTTGGCGTTTCTGACGTAGTAGTTTATTCCTGTTTTAATATTCCAACGCCAAGTCTCCTGCTATAATCATGCTATATTCTATGCAAAGCATTCTTTTGTGCATATAAATAAAATATTTTAATTTCCTAAAACTTCGTGGAAAGTAAAGTTATTAAAATTTGATTTATAGAAATATCGCTCATAGAACGCAATGCTTTGGAATAATTTTGTGTGTCCCTGTGTATAAACCGATGGTGGTACTTCCTCCATTTTATACAGGAAACATCCACTAGTGACCTTGAATAACATATTTCAATTCATTAAGATATGTCTACAGTAATGGTATGAAAATATGGTTTATAGAAATACCTCTCATAGAACACAATGCTTTGAAATACTTTCGGGTGTCCCTGTACACAATCCAGTAGAGGTATAAACACCATTTTCAATAGGAAATGTCCGATAGTGAACTTGAATAACATATTGTAATTTCATTAAGATATGTCTACAGTAAAGGTATGAAAATATGATTTATAGAAATACCTCTCATAGAACACAATGCTTTGAAACACTTTCGGGTGGCTCTGTACAGAAACCAGTAGAGGTATAAACTCCATTTTCAATAGGGAACGTCCGATAGTGAACTTGAATAACATATATCAGTTTCAAGAAATTCCATAAATATTTACGGGAGTTAGAGTGCGGACAGACAGACAGAGTGACAGACAAACAAATCGAAGTCATTAACACTTTTCAACCTTGTTGGAAAGTGTTAAAAAGAGATAAAGTAGATATATTTTTTTATTTTCATACTTTTATTTTCAGCACTCTTAGAAACAGTTACACAAGTTGGTCAATAAATTATGTTTCAAAATTGCAGGATATATATATATATATATATATTAAGACAATACATATATACTTAAAATATTAACCCTATTTTAAAGTTTGTTTGCAATAAAGAATACACGTTAGTTTCGTATAGTATTTTGTAGCATAAATAAATGCTTAATTTTTGTGTTACTTATGCAAAAAAAATCATATTACTAAGTGAATTACAGTTTAAAATTTTTAGTTACTGCCCTTATATAATCTCAAGATTATAAAAATGCTATAATAATTATAATTAAAAATTTTATTTAAAAATAGAGATATTCTGTTCTGATATCAGTATATTTAAGCTGCAAATCTGTCCGATATATTAATATGGTATCCATTGACCAAACGGATTCTATTCAGAAGTCAATAGTCGAACCGAAAGCGCAAACTATGCCTTCGAGATAACAACTCAGCATTTCAAAATTCACGTATATTTTGCAGACTACAAAAGATACTAGCGGATCAGCGTTTCTGAATTTCTAACGCTGCTTAAATTATTCAATTTCTTAGACACACTTCATTAAGAAGATATAATTGTTTGACGTATTTTTTTTTTTTTTTTTTTTTTTTAGATAACGATCTACAAAAATCTGGTGTGAAACAACCACACGACTTCCATTACCCGCTATTACATGTATTATATGCATTTTTGAGAGATAATGTGATCAGAAAACATAAAAGTGACCAAAAAAGAAAATCGTTAGAGCCGTTTTTGAGATTCCAACTTTCACAAAAAATCAATTATTGACCGGAAAACAATAATTACATACAAAAGCATATTTAAAAGTGAGTTAAAATTTCGAGTTTGAAAAAAATCCGTAGAACCGTTTTTAAAGGAACGCCTTTGCGAGGCCTGAAATTGAGCTATTTATACAGGACGCCTATCAATTTTCATGAACTAACCAACTATATCATTCGAAAGGATATCTGATAGAGTGTTTATATAGAAAATTTGAAGAAAATCGTTAGAGCCGTTTTTGTGATACGGACTTACGGTCCCACTTCCGGTTTCCGATGTCCCATTTCCGGTTAAACTCAATTATTGACAGGAAAAAAATAATTACATACAAAAGTATATTTAAAATTGAGTTAAAATGGCGAGTTTGAAAAAAATCCGTACAACCGTTTTTAAAGGAACTCCCTTGGGAGGCCTGAAATTGAGCTATTTATACAGGACGCCTATCAATTTTCTTGAACTAACCAACTATATCATTCGAAAGGACATCTAATAGAGTATTTATATAGCAAGTTTGAAGAAAATCGTTAGAGCCGTTTTTGAGATACGGACTTACGGTCCAACTTCCGGTTTCCGATGTCCCACTTCCGGTTTTTCAATTTTCACCAAAATTTGGAAATTTCATCTGTACGCCAGACGTATTTGAATTCTAAAGTTTCGTAGCTCTATCTTTATTAGTTTCTGAGCT
Source organism: Salticus scenicus (assembly GCA_963930645.1). Lineage (NCBI taxonomy): Eukaryota > Metazoa > Arthropoda > Arachnida > Araneae > Salticidae > Salticus > Salticus scenicus. The sequence goes on from OZ005653.1 coordinate 81,581,321, forward strand.
ATAATAGCCAGAATATTCTCCACGTACACACACACACACATACATACACACTGACCAATTGCCAAAAACCACTTTTTTGGACTCAGGGGACCTTAAAACGTGTAAATCAGGTGAAAACCCGATATCGAATTTTCAGACCGAATACAATACTTCCATTACCTACGGTAGTAGGGTAATGGAAGTTAATTTGTTTTGAAGAGACATGTGTAATATAAGTCAAATTAAGTTTGACTTATATAAAGTATGTGCTGCCATTAATGATGTAAGTAGGGGTGTCATTATAGTTTGATGAGGGAATGATATCTATTACCAGGGACAACTATAAAAAGTGTTCTAATTTCTTTCATTGCATAATACATAAATATAATATAATGAATACATATTTATTAAAGCGCGTTTAATAAATTTTCAATTCAAATAATCTAAATATACATGCTTTATTACCATAGAAACCATTTTATTTACTTACGTGTGTGAATGGGGACACAGTGAGGGAATGATATTTTGCATTTTAAAAAATATTTTAAAATTATATTTGAATTCCAATAACCAAATAATAACAGTTTATATACAAAACCAATTAATACTGATAGTTTGGACAGCTTTTTGTTTTTGTGCTTTTAAAAATATGCCCTCAAGACTACTGGGACATGAAATGACCACTTTTCAGAGAATTACTCATATATATATACATACATATGTATGTATATATATATATTCAGCTTATAAATAAAAATTATACATAAAAAACGAAAAGTAAAAATAGCTGTTGTACGAAAAGTCACTACTGAAAAAATTAGACATTTAATAGAATATCATTCTATATTATTATCCAACAAAGTCTATCGATTTCTGTCTGCGAAAAAAAAGTATTGTCTCATTTTGATTTGCTACCTGTTGGACTTGAAAAATTTTAAGTTACTTGCCAATAGCTGGTAATACATAATTGTTCACTTTTCCTTTTTCTGAAAATTTTTCCTTTCATTACCGAAATAAACAATGTCAAAATGTTTCAAAAAAAAAAAAAGAAAAATTGTTTTAATCGTGCAATTTTTGTAAAAGTATCATTTTAACTTGGCAGATTTTTGTGGAAGGTCTTTTTACGCTTGTAGATTTTTATGAATTGTCCTTTTTATAATCACTATTTTTTTGTATGAGAAGGTCGTTAAAAATTTTGTGTGTGTGTGTGTGTGGGGGGGGGGTTGTGTTTATAAAGAAATATTTTCTAAATAAATTTTATAAAATGTCATGATTTCATAGATAATTGATGAAATTCACAGTTTTTTATTGGCAATCAACCATTAAGACGCTATATTTTTGCATACAATGTCACATGGGAATATTTGATATTATTTCAGCAAATCAAAAAACTCCCTGTATTTACGATACCTATCGTCCGAACATATATATAGTATTTTTGGTAACATTTTAATTTTCACGTTTTGTCGAATATTTAAAGAAATATTTTACTCTTAGAAATTCAGAAGTAATTATACCATGGTATACCATGTTTACTTCAGCGGATAATTTATTCAGAAGGGATAATAATAATAATAATAATAATAAAATAAGAACGAAAAATTACAATTTAAAGAAAAATAAATTATGTTTGGGATCAACCTGTAAAAAATAATGCCTAAATTCGCGGAAATTAGGGCGCGGACAGTCAAACGGACCGACAGTCACACTGATGTAATAAATTTTTTTCAAACCTGTTTGGAAGTGATTCAAACGGTGAAATGTTTCTGGTATTTTTTTTTCATATTTTCATAAAATTACGTTATATTCAGATGCAAATTGATACAGATAATATAAAAAAAAAAAACCTCACAACCACAGGCTGAAAATTTTTGACAAGGTAGTACCGAACATTATTATTATTTTGTAGCTGGTTTTATTTATTTATTTATTTATTAACGGGGAAAAAAACCCTTTGCTAAAGAATATATAATACGATAATTTCCTTACACACCTAAAAATCAAACAGGATACATTATGATATTCGGCAAAACGTCAAAATTCAAAATTGTCGAAATACTTTTGTCCCTACATTTAAGCAACATTTTAAACATGCATTAGTGTATTTATTTGGCGACCATTTCTTTCTCAATATTATAGTAGCCGACTATTAAATTTCTGGATCATTTTGCTGGTGTTTCACTTAATTTACCTAAAAATGCAATTTTCACGTTTATGTATAAACCAAAAGACAGGAGCTGCTTGATAATATCCGTAGAAGATTAGCAATCCTTTCGCAGAATTGCTAAACACGTCGAGAGTTCGTGGGAATCTAGCGACGTAGATATCATGAAGCTCACCCAACAACACAGTGCCTTTAAAAATGATATGGCTTGACCACCACTAAAATCATGAAAATGGCTATCAAGTTTGCATATGAAGCTTAAGGGAGGAGAAAATAATCAGTTTTTTTAATTTTGTGAATCACCTCTTTATTTAGCTTAGTCGCTATGAGCGGAATGTAAATTGTCAGGTCTGAAATGAATTAAATATACAAAATTTTCCGTATACCTCTATATATTTAATGAAAATGGAAAAAAATGGCATTAATATAATTGTGCATATTTACACACAATTATTGCAGCAATAAAAAAATTAACTTAAAGCATCAGTCGTTGATAATTAAACACTTCCTCATAGTTACAGAGAATATAATAGACACCGTACATGAAACTAACGAAATTTGTAAGCGATATAATTTGATTTTGGATTACAATTGCTTTATATTTCTTCTTTTCTTCTCTGTGTTCAAAAGGAATAATTTGCAGTTCCATGGTAAAATCGCCCATGGGAAAATTGCTCTGCGCTCAAAGTTAATAGACGGGGAGTGCCGGGTTCGATCCCAGGTTGCGCTCATCGACCTAGTAGTTCGGAGTTTTCCATGGCTTTCGATGGAAATCGCGTAAATACGGGCTAGGAAGCTTTTGAAAGACCAACAAGAAGGGCATTCCACCCACAGGCCAAGGACCATAGCATTGTCAATCGGCTTTAAACCCTATACAACCGACAATTCAACCCATGGTAAAAAGTAAGGGATCATAAAATATTAAAAGAAAGAAGCGCTAAACGTAATTGCGTAGCAGATAAATAGAGCATTAAAAAATACAGAAATGTTGTCGTTCATAGAGCAGACAATCTTGCTTCGTTGAAAAAAAAAAAAAAAACGAATAATGAACAAATAATTATTTTACAAATACTAATATTTTAAAAACTCTTTCATTTCATTTTTTAATATTTTGTCATAAGTTCATCGTTTTAAGGAATAGTTTCCACATATCATTTAAAAATGCAAAATAAAAAAGCTTAAATCAATGCAAAATAAATAAATAAAGAAGTCGTATACACCCTGCACGTACAAAAAATTCCAACCCAAATTACAGTACAAGAACTTTCAAAAGTTTTCTCAGTAAATATATCGTAATCGCTATTTGTGGTGAGTGATTCACATAAATTACGTGATTCATACAAATGATACATAATTTACATAAATTACATGTTTTAAATAAAGGGTACACGATTTACCTAAATTACATGATGTCCATAAATGGCATATAATCTACTAAATTTAAAAGATTTGTAAAAATGGCACATGATTTTTAAAAATAATAATTTTGGTTTTCATAATAGACACACAGCTACCAATACCTGTACCGTAATTTGGTTTGGTTTGATTTAACGTCGCACTAGTACTGCACAATGTGTAATAGGTGATGGCCTGGGACGCACACCCAAGGAACCATGATTTGGAAACGAATTGTTGTAAAATGTACGTTTTTTCCTTTCCCTTATGATTAAAACGAGATATTTTGTTCCCTTGAATGAACTTATAAGTAGTGTTCGAATAATATTTTATTCCATTAAAAATATGTATAACTTCAAAATAATACTTATTTGGTTGAAATAACTACTAAAGTGAAAAATGTGATTTACTTTACTTTTGTTGTCAGTTTACAATTACTTATTCTACTAGACATTTATTTAAAAGGTTTATCGTATTGAAGCATTGTCCTAAAACTTAGTGAATATTGAGTAATATTTTATCTTGTTTAACTTTAATGGGATTTTGTGAGGCAGAGACATTCTTCAAGGATTATGTTTGATCCTCAGGAAGAAAATGGTGATTTTATCTCACAATAGAAAGCAATAAATATTTAACCTTAAAGCCAAAATGCGGAATGCTCATAAGGTGGAGCATTTGAGTTTTTATTGTTTTTTTATTCTCAGAAAGGTATGGAGTTTATATTTTGAAATAAACCAGGCATTTATTTATCGGACACATATTTCTAAAAGAAGATAATACAAATATTGGAGTCTAATCTAGTAGTATAAATAATCAGAATATCAATTTTTTAAACCTCTGGATTCAGGGATTTTAAGTTTTGTACTTAAAAAAATAAAAATAAAATAAATAAATAAAATAAAATAAAATAAATAAATAAATAAATAATAAAAGAATAAAAAGTATTTTTCTCATAGATAGATACATATTATGGGTCTATTTGAAATGAAAAATGAAATAATTTAATAAATTTCTTTAATGATAAAGCTTGTTAATGTCGCAAAAATTAACGCTGAAATATTATTAAGGAAAAAAAAAAGAAAATTTTAGTGTAAATATTTTTTTATATAACGTCCGAATGCGTCCATTAAATGTAATATATGTAATTTAACAACATGAATATCACACAACATGACTAGTTATTAAAATGATATTTAAAACTATGCACCTTCACAAAATAACTAATCTAATGAATAACTAAATTCTGCTTAGTTTAGGTATTCCGAAATTGCTTGATACATTTTTAGTACTAAGACATATTATAAAATTTGGTTTTTTTAATACTTTTGGATAAAGTTGAATATATTTTATATGTTTGATTCATCGATGTTTTATTTATTTTAGTAGATAATTTTAGGATGCTCTGAAACTGTTTTATGTATTTTAAGTTAATGATTGAAAATGGGTATAAATAACACAGCGGGTTTGCATAATACAGGGATATGACGGAGTTTTTCGTCAACGCAATAACCAGGTCCATGACTATGCGGGCCGTGTAGAAGTTCATAAAAACCTGTTGAAAGAAAATCTCCTTTGCAGAAAAAGACGGCAGACAGAATTACATTAACTAGGATTTTATTGTTGGTTACTTGAAAAAAAGGTTATTTTCAGAAAAATACTACATTTCCACAATTACGGAGAACAGGAAGAATCGCATACGGAAATTGAGACGGGAGGAGAGGAGGAACGCAACAGCAAAACGTCTTACTCTAACAACGTCAAAATCGTAAAGCTTACCTAAATCTGCCAGCCACAGAGAGCTTAAAATTGCAACCCCAAAAATTGGCATCCTTAAAATACAGCCAAAAGAGTGCCAAACAGTTTCTTTGTCCTTCTAACATATTAATACAAAATTTTTGAATATCAAAAAGTCGTTATAAAGTTAGATCGATTTGACATTGAGGAGCAACGCCAAATGACCTTCAACTCTCAACGTACATAAAAAAAGGCGACGCTTAGACTGTAAAAAACCATTATAAATCTATTTTTAGAGTTATAATGACCCGCTTGAAATAATAATAGGTTTTTAACGTAAACATACAAGGGTAATAAACAGGAAATGAAATGATTATTTTATTTTATTAATAGCAGTATATGCTAGAAACAGGTTGATAACGACTTTTTAAATTACCCTCTCAAAAATAAATAATTATAGCTAAATTGATTTAATGTAAACACTAAAGTAATAAATATGAATTGAAATGACTGTTATTATTTTATTAATAGCTACTTGTGCTAGAAGTAGGCTGATACGAATTTTTAAATTACCCTCTGAAAATAAATAATAATAGCTAAATTGATTTAATCCATTCGGGGAAATGTATAAACAAAACTACTTTTCAAAAAACCCCATATAAAAATTGCTTTATTTTATTATGAGAGTAATGCGTTTGTAACAAAAAGGACAAAGAACACAAATTTTGATTTCTAAATAAAACGGGAAATTCTATATAATTAATTGAATTAGATAAATTTAAAAAGATTTTTTTTATTATTTTATTAATCCCTCCTTCTTGTTATATATTAAATTTGAATAAATAAATAAACTTTTAAAGGACATATGTGTGAGAACACACACACATATATCTCCCCTTCGACTAGCAAAAAAAAAAAAAAAAAAAAAAAGTCCCCCTCGCCTCCTGTAAAGAAAAGCATATGCAAACAATAATATTCAAAAGACGTATAATTAAAAAAATGATATTACATTATAAGTAAAAATTATATGAATGCTTAAAAATGAACAAACAAAATATATGTGAAATATAATTACCAATTCAGAAACAAAAGAAAAATTTTACACATATTTAAAAAAAACAGTGAAACCAAAAAAAATATACATGTCATGACATACGCAAAAAGTGGCCTCTATAAAATAGTCCAAACTGTAGTTCCATATTGATCATATTGTCTTTTTTTTTATATGCCACAAAAATTTTCAGCTGAAATGTTTGTACAACAATAAATGGCCCAGAATACTTGGGTTTAAATTTATCTATTGATTTCAAGTATACAACATCATGAACAGCAACAGGCCTCAGTTTTGCACGTTTTTGAAAATTTTGATATCTTTTGTCTTGATTTTCTTTAATGTTAGAATATGCTTTGCTATAAATGTTATCTAAGTCGTGTAATAATTCATATATGTCTACATTTTTATCTAAAAATGGCTGATTTATAAATTGGTCAAATGTATCAAATATTAAAGACAGTTCCCTACCAAAATGAAGTAGGTTAGGTGAAAACAATGTGGATGAATGTGTTGAACCATTATAAAGTGATTTATATATAGCTAGTGAATTTTCAAAAGAATACCCCTCAGAAATTAAAGTGTTAATTGAGTACTTTATAGATTTATTAACCTCTCGGAAATAGAGTTGCTTTGAGGGTGAGCAACAGATGAATGTAAAATTTTTATGCCAAGTTTATCATTAAAAATATTATAAATAGTTGATGTAAACTGTTTGCCTAGATCTGATAATATTACTGACGGTCTTCCAAATGTTGTAATGTAATTAAATAAACATTTAACTATTTTTGATGAAGGAGTGTCTTTTAATTGAAATAATTCAATGTGTCGCGAAAAATGGTCAATCACAGTCAAAACTGAATGTCCATCTATAAAAGGACCAACCAAATCGACACTAATAGTATGCCCTGGATGTGTTGGAGTATAGGTGGGTTGTAGAGGAGCTGGTGGTGTGTTATGGTGTTTATTTTGTAAACATAAAGTACACGAAGCAACAAAATTTAAGGTGTCTGTGTACATACCTTTCCAATAATATCTATTTGATAAAAATTCGTATGTTTTTGTCAACCCAAAGTGAGAAAGGTGTGAAATAGTTAAAACTTTAGATTTTAAAGAATGTGGTACAACAATGAGATATGAAAAAGTATTATTATGCAAATTTTGTTTCTTGTACATTAAAACTTTAGAGTCTGGATGAATAAAAAAATTATCATTATTTTTTGAAAAACCTTTTCTCAAAATTTGCCTGTAAATAATTGACAATTTTGGATCATTCTTCTGCTCAGATACAAATGCATTATTTGAAATTTCCAAAAGGGGATCTTTATTTTGAGTATTACCAGAAACTAGAAAATTGTTGAATTGATTTTGTTGTACAGACTGAGTAGAAGTGGAAATTTGATTAATTGAATGTGTGTCATCTTGTACAATAGGAAGAGGTTGAGAACTGAATATTAATTCTGTATTTGTTTTTAAATTTTGTTGATTATTTGAGAAGTCTGATCTTGATAAATAATCCGCTAAAACATTTGTAGGGCCAGGAATATGTTCAAATTCAAATGAGTATTCTGACAACTCTAACAGCCATTTAGTAGTTAAATCAGCAGGACTATTTGTTTTTCTATATGTTTTTAAAGGAGCACTGTCAGACAAAATGATAAACTTTCTATTGTATAAGTAATATTTGAAAGCAATTACAGATTTATAAACGGCCATTAATTCAAGTTTGATAGCCGGATATCTTTTTTCAGACGGTTTAAGTGATTTAGAGAAAAAGGCGACAGGTAATAATTGATTGTCATATTTCTGCATCAAAACTTCTGCAATAGAAATATTTGATGCATCAGTGTTGAGAAAAAAAGTCTTGTTCCAATCCGGTAATCTTACCATAGGTGAGTTTAAAAATATATCTTGAAATTTCTTAGAAATATCCTGATGATGTTTATTCCAAACAAATTTTGTTTTCGGTTTAGTCAATTCAATAAGTGGTTGAATTAATTTAGAAAAATTATGAATAAGAGACTTATAAAAGGTTACAACTCCTATAAAGCGTTTTAATTGTCTTTTTGTTGTAGGTGTAGGGAAAGAGTTTATTTTAATGATGTTTGACTCAATTGGAGAAATTGAATTATTCTCTATGTGAAATCCCAAATAATTTACAGCACTCTTATGAAATGTACATTTACTAGGAGCTAAGGTTAAATTATATTTAATTAAAATCTTAAGAATTCTTTCAAGTTTAACACATGTCTCTTCAAAACTATTAATAATTAAAACTATTAATAAATAAATAAATAATAATCTTATTTTTAATGCGATTTTAATAAAGATATAATGGTAAAAATACAATTTACTCATCATACAAAAATCAATAATTATATTTAAATTAAAAAGAAACCACGTGTTCGTTTCAGTTACTTTAGAATCTTAAAAACTGTAGCATGACTAATCCAATAATTATAATTTATGTTATTTTTTGCAATTAATTAAAAATAAGTAAAAATCGGTTCTGATTTTACATGTTCATTACAGTGACATATGTGTCCTGACAAAATCAATACTTATAATTTCAAAATATCTTTGAAATGAATTATAAATATATGTGTGTAATATAATTATACTTAATAATATACATGCTCATTACAACAATTTCTGCATCCAGAAAACTACAAAATGATAATGCTCTCAATAATATAAAAATGTTACTAGGAAATAATGAAACGATATGCGCAAATAATATGCGTTTTAATTAAACATTTTAAACAGATGGGTGTTTTTACATATTTTTGTACCGATTTTGCAAAGATATATATATATATATAGACAATTATAAGAATTTTATCATCTAATATGTTCAGCCTGAAAGACCTTTTATTGAACTAAATAGAGTATTGAAAAAGTAAGTTACACTTGTTCTCCTACAGATGGCAGCACTGCAAAACAAGACCAAAGTATGCGCAGATGATAACCGAGTTCCATGCATAGAATAATAATAAAGGGAGAAGGAGTACGTCAATACTCTAATGCTTACAAACTACTTCTAGTGAATTGCCAGCGAAAGCTATTTTTGCTACTCAAAACCTCAAATTAGGGCACCCATGCACTGCACATTTATCGCTGTTTGTTGTGGGTACTGCCTCGCTGATTGATTGACAGAGAGATGAGACAATTCAAAAATCTCGCCAACAAGTAGTCGCCAACCAATCAGATTGAAGAATTGTTATAACCCTATATCCGGCATTCCTGGATTTTACAAACCGAAACCAAAACATATACGCTCCTTCTTCCTTTATTATTATTCTATGGTTCTATGGTTATCAATGACAGAAATTTCATCCAAATAGTTCCAACCGTTGCTGTGTTGTACGAGAAAAAAAAGCGCGTAGCTGGAAACTTGCTTCAACGTTGAAGTACACGGAACACTATGATTTTTGTGGGCAAAATGTTCCACGACTACAGAGATTGGTTGTGAGATTTCGGTAAGGTATAGATCTCATGCAGTATTACATTTAGATATTGTGAAATGGTGTCAACAGTTCGAAAACGGTCGCATAAATTTAACCGATGCAGAAAGAAAAAGTAAGCCTAGAAAACAGAGTACATATGATACAGTAGGGAGACGTATTAGACCGTGGGCCATAGCTAGATATTATTCAAGTCCGTTTTAATCTTCGAGGGGCAATTTCAAATTAATGTTAAAATTAAAAGAATATTTAATTATCTACAGATTCGCAATGTTCTAGTCTAAAGTTGTGCACATTATTTTAAAATTGTTTTAATTAATTCTACAAATTTGACGTTTCTGCGGTCCTGCTGTTCTACCTACTCTTATAGACAGTCAGATTCTCTTTCTATTTCTTTAATAGATTAAATTTTGTTGAAAATTTTTGTTCAGAAAGTTTGACTGGAGTTAATTAAATCAAGGAAATTTTTGATGTATAACTAGTTTATATATATTCAGAGCTACTTTAGACCATCAAAAAACAAAATATGCATTTATTTGGTGTCTATGCTAACATAAAGCTAAAGATAGTGTATTTTCATTTCCTATTGATTACACAAAATATTTCGGGAAATAGGGTTATCACGATATAGAAGATTAATATTCCCTAGGTCAAGTGAGAAATTACAGAACGATGGAAATATGTAGAGTGAAGATAATAATTAGAAAAGACAGTTAGTTGTCTAGGGTAAATATATATTGACAATAAATAAAATACTAGTACATTGCTGTTTTATTCTTAGAGGGAAATGAAAGAGACTTGTAATACACGTGTTAAGGATATTTTAAATGATTAATACTTGAAAATGCACATTTTATTCAAGAAAAATTACCTTTAGCGATATGCTTAGAATTTTGTATGACTTATTTTTTTAATGTTAAATTTTCTAACTATTTTGTAGTTCCTTAAGTCGGCTGTATATTGTCTTAGGGTAAAATGATAAACTTTGATGTAAATTTATGAAACATTTGTTGAATAATAGCTATTTCAGTTGTTAAATATTGAAAAATTAACATAAATACTTCTTTTATGATACAGTTGTTACAAAGCTAGAGCAGTTGGAATAGTTCCTTCCACAAGGCCAGCAATAGCAGCAGAACAACTAAACTCCTCTCCAGTTGAAGCGGGTGAAACCGGAATGCCTCTGTTTACCGCTACCGGTGAAGGTAGAAAAAAGTTTTGTTCTGATCGTTATCTCGCTACTGTCCGAGTATTATTCGAATTTACTTTAATTTCTGGGCCCTCTGTATATAATTTGTATATAATAGAAGTAGATAGAAAAGGCCGGTTCTGGCGCATGCGGAGGAGGGACCGAGGGACCGGCAAGCCGTGCGGGTGTCACACCACCCCCTGAGGGGTCTAGATGGGTTGGTATTGACCTTGAGACATCCTCCAACTTGATCGTGAAACGTGACGAGGGTATTAATGAGGAAATTTAATTAAAAAAATTAATGAGTGATTTTTTGTAAAAGGTGACGATGGTTTTAAAGCGATGTTTTCAGTAGAATGAAAAAAGTAGGATATTGTTTGTGAGTCATTAAAAAATTAATTAGAAAATTAATTAGGGAGTTAATTAAGAAATTAATTAAGAAATTAATTAAGAAATTAATTAAAAATTTAAAAATTTGAAAATAAGGAATGAATAAAATATACGAATTTAAGAATGCGAATATACAATGAAAGAAATAGATTGGTCTGACGGGGGTTCGAACCCGACACCTTGCAGTAAAAATATTTCAGTAGTTTTCGCGTGTGTGTGAGTGATTTTTATAGTATATGTCTGCACTGTTCTTTTAAAACTATGAATGCTAGTGTCCGAAAAGAATTCAATCGTTTTAATGATATTAATTAGAGAATAATAATTAAGAAAAATATTAATTAAGGATCTTCTTGTAAAAAAGCATCAAATATTTTACGAAAAATGAACATGTGAGTAAAAAATAAGTATAAAGAATGAAATAAAGTTTAGAAACATAGATTTTGACTGAGATTCGAACCTGCTACCTTGCAGCAAAAAAATATTTCAGTAGTTTTCGCGTGTGTGTGAGTGAATTTTTTAGTATATGTCTGCACTGTTCTTTTAAAACTATGAATGCTATTGTCCGAAAAGAATTCAATCGTTTTAATGATATTAATTAGAGAATAATAATTAAGAAAAATATGAATTAAGGATCTTCTTGTAAAAAATCATCAAATATTTTACGAAAAATGAACATGTGAGTAAAAATTAAGTATAAAGAATGAAAGAAAGTTTAGAAACATAGATTTTGACTGAGATTCGAACCTGCTACCTTGCAGCAAAAAAATATTTCAGTAGTTTTCGCATATGTGTGAGAGATTTTTATAGTATATGTCTGCACTGTTCTTTTAAAACTATGAATGCTAGTGTCCGAAAAGAATTCAATCGTTTTAATGATATTAATTAGAAAATAATAATTAAGAAAAATATTAATTAAGGATCTTCTTGTAAAAAATCATCAAATATTTTCCGAAAAAAAGGCAATGAAAGCAAAAATTAAGTATAAAGAATGAAAGAAAGTTTAGAAACATAGATTTTGACTGAGATTCGAACCTGCTACCTTGCAGCAAAAAAAATATTTCAGTAGCTTTCGCATATGTGTGAGTAATTTTTCTATTATATGCCTATGCAGATCTTTTTTAACCTAAGAATACTATTGTCTGAAAATTAATCAACCATAAAAATGATATTAATTACAGAATAATAATTAAAATAAATAAATAAAAAAATAAAAAAATAATAATTAAAGATCTTGTAAAAATTCACCAGATGTTTAAAAACTCAAATGTGTAAGTGAAATTAGATTAGGATGAAAGACGAGAATTGATTTTTGAAAGATAACAAAAGAAGAGTGATTAAAATTTCTTATTAATTACTTAATTGAAGAAAGTTTGTTAAAAAGAAAAAAAAAAATAAAACTTTTTACCATAATGATTTTTTAATTATGAATAACTAGTATCCATTTTAAACTGTATATATTTTTTCCATTATAAATATGATATCTTAACACAAAAAGATCGCCTTTATTCACCAACGGTGACGTCACAATGTTTGCGTAAAAGGAGGTAGCATACCCTTCAGCAATTTCTGAGAATTGGGTTGGGTACGGCATTGTCAAAAAAAGAGGGGAAGAAAATTCCAGATTTAGCCTCAACTTTTCACACGTTTAAATATGTTTACTGTTGGATGTACTAAAAATTATCTGCTATTTTGAATTATGTTCAGTTTGAAGAATGTAAAAAACTTCATAGAATGTAAAATTAAAAGTTTATCATTCTCGAAAAATTCACTGTTTGAAAAAAGTCTTAACAAGTTTAAGAGAATATCGTAACATATTGTATTATATTTTACCTCTATCATTTTTCAGAAGTTACTTTAGTGCAAAATAATAGCTGATGTCGAAAATTTCTCTACCTTAAACATCTATACTTGAGATATAACTTTTTGGAATCTTCTTATCACTGTCATCGAACGTACTTGTATACTTAAAGATTTTTACAAAGGGGTATTTAATTATAAACTATATTTAAATTTCCTTACACTCGTTAAAATATTGTAAGTATTTTTATTTAAAGTTTTGTATTATAGTACTAGAAATCTCCCAACATTCTTAAAATAATATAAGTTTTCGAACAGAGTGATAATTAGAAATTACCATTTTTTTAGTTTTTATCGTGATCTGGAATCGAACCTGACACTTCCCGAAAATTTTTTGTAATTTATACTCAGCATTAGTTATTTCAAGCTATACTATCTAAGAATTATTCAATAATCTGTGCCAAATAAAGACTTCACAACTACCTTTTTTTACTACTTTTCACTACATTCTACCACTTTAACAAAGTGAAATTCCCCACGTCATATGTTACATTCACTCAGTTTTTCTTTACAGATAGCAAGTTTGTAAATGATGAACACTAACTTTGAAAAAATTCAGAGCTGAAAAAATATTAATATAAATGTTTTATAAATACATTCATGTTCACAGATTCATAGTTAAGTTTTCTAAAGTGTATTTAAACATACTAAAAAAATATTTTAACCAAGTATTGTCGATTACAAACATATGTATATAAACTGAAAATGTTTTTGTACAAAGTATTTTAGAAATTTAGATAACTTATTCTTGAATAAAAATATAAGAAACTTATTTTTACAATAATAAGATTGAAAATGTATGATAAAATTACAAAGTTAGCAGCATAAGAGAATAAGTATTTGAAAAAATCATGATGTATGGAATTTTAGTGTTTCACACATGTTAACAACACATCTTATTTTACAAAGTGCTAAGTTTTTTAGTCATTTAGTTTGAAGTTTTTCAGACATGTGCTTATAAACTGAAATTTTTTGTGAATGAAAAATTTTTTACACAAAGTATTTTAGAAAAAATATCATCTCAGAAATTAACTTACTTATTTTTAGAATAAAAATATAAGAAACTTATTTTTACTAATGATAAGAATGAAAATGTAAGGTAAAATCTCATTCATATAAATTTAAGAGACTACAAATATTTGAAAAATCATGAAGTATGGAATTTTAATGTTTCACATATGTTACTAACGCATCTTATTTTACAAAGTACTAAGTTTTTTAAAGTCATTTAGTTTGAAGTTTTTCACACAAATGTTTATAAACGAAATTTTTTGTAAATGAAAAATTTTACACAAATTATTTTAATACATATACTATCACAGAAAAATTAACTTTTTGTTTTAAATTGAAAATGTAAGCTAAAAATCGAACACTTATCAAATTTAGAAGCTGCAGATGTATGAAGAAATCATGAACTTGAAACTTATGTATTAACAACCTTCCTTCTTTGAAAATACTAAACCACGAGTTTTGACAAATCTGTAATCAACTGTTAAAAAAATCATAGATCTTAGAATATTTTTTACCCTAAAAAGTTTAACGTAGATGCGACATTCATAAAAATACAGAGTGAAAGTGTCCAAATTATCTGTTTAGACATGTTGATAAACTAGAATTTTCCACAAGATTCGAATATTATAGCAAGGTATGAGATAATATTTGGCTAAATTTCCACTAATCCTGGCGATAGTTATAAAAATTTGGCATGAAATAAGAGAATTTGGCGTAAATTCTTAGGTAAAACTGATGAACGAAGAAAAAAATTTGAATTAGTTACTATTATCTTTTCTCGCTGTAGAGTTGTCTAAGTTCTTATACTTAGTAGTTTTTAAACATTTTTAAAGTCTTACTTTTAGAGTGATTTTTTATACTTTACTAAACTGAAGTACAAAATGGATAATACTTTATCGTCTGAGGAGACTCACGTTTCTGTTCAACACCCCCCTTCATCAAGTTTTGAAGATGAGAAGTTATCCAAGCTTTTTATTTATCCAACATGCAATAAGTCATTTTTAAAGAAATCCTATCTTACTAGACATGTTAAGGTTCACAATGATATTAAACCTAATATTTGTTACGTGTGTGAGAAAGGATTTGTTACTTTACATCGTTTAAAAAGACATATGGAAACCCATAGAAAAATTTCCATAAGATACAAATGTGAATATTGTATTGAAAATTTCAATCGCAAGTGTGATTTATTTAAACATAAGAGATTATTTCATCAAAAAGTCTTAAATGAACATGTATGTATTACTTGTAAAGATGCTTTTAAACACAAGTATGAATTAGAAAAACACAAGAGGGTGCATTATCGTAAACCTGAGAATAGAACATGTGAGGAATGTTCTATAACCTTTTCAACTAAACATGCTTTTTCAAAGCATAAGCGTAAAAGTCATAAAAAGACTTTACATACATACTGTTGCGACGAATGTACTGATACTTTTTCAAATAAACGACATTTTTTAACACATAAAAGAAATATGCATAAAAAATCTTGAATGCAAACTAGATGTGATGAATGCAGTGAAAATTTTCAGTGTAAGTATGAGTTATTGCAACATAAGAGAAAGAATCATCTTAAAGACTTTAACATACGTAGAAATTGTAATGAACGAAGTACTAACAATGAATTACCAACAGTTAATAATGACAGTGAGAATCTGGTCTTGTTAAATTTTTTGGATAATTTTCACATTGAATGTATGAATGGTGTTGACTTACCTTCCAACAACTTTCAGAATGAAAATATGGACTTAGACTTAAAAAATTTTTTGAACAATTCGAATGTGGAATATACAAGTGAAAATAATATTGATGATTTATCTACCAAAGTTGAAAATAAGGACTTAAATAATTTTAACCTGATACAAACTGATTTACCCCTAGTAAACTGCGACAATGAAAATCTAGACTTGCTAAATTTTTTGAATAACTTTAATATCGAATGTATGAACGATATCCCAACAATATAGATTTGCTGTTTTGTATTATTGTGAATGAGTTTCAAATAAAAAGATTTCAATGAAAATGATTTGTTTTAATTTTTATTACAAAATCACCTTTTATAGAATATTTTCTATTAGAATACAAACTTAAGTGTCATCGTTTTGAAATAAAGCATGTAAAAATTTACTTGGATATTAGAGATATACTTTTTTAATTACTGTAGAAGTATTGTTTGAGTATAATATTTAAACACTAAGTAAAATTTATGCACAATAGTAGTTTTATAAACTATCAATCTTACATCGAAGAAGAAAAAACTTGTAAAATTGTTTTACCACTCAATTGTAAAGTACTTGTAAAAATCTTAAATGAATTTATCTTATTAACAATTTTCTGAAAAGCTGACTTATAAAAATTTTTTGATATACTTATGAAGTTAGTATTTTCCTAAGTATCATATTTGAATCTTACTTTGAATATACATATTCAAAGTGATTTGTACTTTAACTAAAATCACAATCTCTATTCCAAAGAGTGTAAAAATAATGTTATAGTAACAACTTAAACTTTTTTATATAGACACTTTCACGATTCTATTTTAACTTTTTTATTTTTAGAATACAGAAAATATTTTGTAAGAATTGTGAAAGCTTAATTTTAGAAGTTTGTGAAATTTTACAAAAATTTTTTAAACATTTTTATCAAATGTTTTCTTCATGTCACATCACTTAGAAAAATTAATTGTTTTTAGTAGAATTGCTAACACAAAGCATTAAGTTAGAAAATTTGTAGATAAAACTTAAAAGGTATGAAAACCATATGTGATGTAATAACTAAAATATACATAGTTTCAAGTTTAGACATGGTTGAACAAGCTTGAGCAGACACTAAAACCTGTTGCTGACGTCATAACGCGTGTGATGGAAGATTATAATCATTGGATACGAGTTCCCCCTAATACACTACGTCACGAACCCATGATGTGACAAAAACAACCATTTTGCTCACACTTCTCACCTTTGTTGGACTTATATTATTTTACTCTGCATATTAACGATAATCTGTAAAAAAAACTTTGTCGTTTTTACACTTTGTTGTAAAAAGTTTTCGTCTAAACATCAAATGATATATTTTAGACATCTTTTCAGTATAAGGAAAGTTGATACTTTTCTCATGTATAGTAAAATTATGATTTATCGAAATCCCGAAATGACTTAAACCACTGTCCTATAGAAATATTTCAAACATATATGTTTAAAACACTGATGTTTTACCCCAATGAGAATAATGAATGTGATTTAGAAGTATTTCAATCATATATACAGCCTCATGTACATGAAAAACTTAAGTCTGAATTAAAAGAAAAGCATACCCTGAAGTGGTATATGGTTATGAAAGTATCCTTGGAACGTAAAAAACCTGATGAAGACATGGTAGAGACATATACATATTTTAGAAGTTCTTGCATTATCGAACTTATTGAAGATACTATTGAACAGCATATTAGCGAAGGATATGCAAAAATTAATATGTCCTTAGAAGAATTCATCCAAAAATTTACTATTTGGAACTAAAAATGGCTAAATACCATGCTCTAGTTGCTAGTAGCTATATTAAGCTACCTTCAAAACTTGTTTAAAAAGATTTGGGGGCGTCACATATTTCTACAAATGTGACGGGTGGAGGTGGGTCCCCAAATCTTTTTAAACAAGTTTTGAAGGTAGCTTAATATAGCTACTAGCAACTAGAGGATGGTATTTAGCCATTTTTAGTTCCAAATAGTGAATTTTTGGATGAATTCTTCTAAGGACATATTAATTTTTGCATATCCTTCACTAATATGTTGTTCAATAGTATCTTCAATAAGTTCGATAATGCAAGAACTTCTAAAATATGTATATGTCTCTACCATGTCTTCATCAGGTTTTTTACGTTCCAAGGATACTTTCATAACCATATACCACTTCAGGGTATGCTTTTCTTTTAATTCAGACTTAAGTTTTTCATGTACATGAGGCTGTATATATGATTGAAATACTTCTAAATCACACTCATTATTCTCATTGGGGTAAAACATCAGTGTTTTAAACATATATGTTTGAAATATTTCTATAGGACAGTGGTTTAAGTCATTTCGGGATTTCGATAAATCATAATTTTACTATACATGAGAAAAGTATCAACTTTCCTTATACTGAAAAGATGTCTAAAATATATCATTTGATGTTTAGACGAAAACTTTTTACAACAAAGTGTAAAAACGACAAAGTTTTTTTACAGATTATCGTTAATATGCAGAGTAAAATAATATAAGTCCAACAAAGGTGAGAAGTGTGAGCAAAATGGTTGTTTTTGTCACATCATGGGTTCGTGACGTAGTGTATTAGGGGGAACTCGTATCCAATGATTATAATCTTCCATCACACGCGTTATGACGTCAGCAACAGGTTTTAGTGTCTGCTCAAGCTTGTTCAACCATGTCTAAACTTGAAACTATATATATTTTTGTTATTACATCACATATGGTTTTTCATAACTTTTAAGTTTTATCTACAAATTTTCTAACTTAATGCTTTGTGTTAGCAATTCTACTAAAAACAATTAATTTTTCTAAGTGATGTGACATGAAAAAAACATTTGATAAAAATGTTTAAAAAATTTTTGTAAAATTTCACAAACTTCTAAAATTAAGCTTTCACAATTCTTACAAAATATTTTCTGTATTCTAAAAATAAAAAAGTTAAAATAGAATCGTGAAAGTGTCTATATAAAAAAGTTTAAGTTGTTACTATAACATTATTTTTACACTCTTTGGAATAGAGATTGTGATTTTAGTTAAAGTACAAATCACTTTGAATATGTATATTCAAATAAGATTCAAATATGATACTTAGGAAAATACTAACTTCATAAGTATATCAAAAAATTTTTATAAGTCAGCTTTTCAGAAAATTGTTAATAAGATAAATTCATTTAAGATTTTTACAAGTACTTTACAATTGAGTGGTAAAACAATTTTACAAGTTTTTTCTTCTTCGATGTAAGATTGATAGTTTATAAAACTACTATTGTGCATAAATTTTACTTAGTGTTTAAATATTATACTCAAACAATACTTCTACAGTAATTAAAAAAGTATATCTCTAATATCCAAGTAAACTTTTTACATGCTTTATTTCAAAACGATGACACTTAAGTTTGTATTCTAATAGAAAATATTCTATAAAAGGTGATTTTGTAATAAAAATTAAAACAAATCATTTTCATTGAAATCTTTTTATTTGAAACTCATTCACAATAATACAAAACAGCAAATCTATATTGTTGGGATATCGTTCATACATTCGATATTAAAGTTATTCAAAAAATTTAGCAAGTCTAGATTTTCATTGTCGCAGTTTACTAGGGGTAAATCAGTTTGTATCAGGTTAAAATTATTTAAGTCCTTATTTTCAACTTTGGTAGATAAATCATCAATATTATTTTCACTTGTATATTCCACATTCGAATTGTTCAAAAATTTTTTTAAGTCAAAGTCCATATTTTCATTCTGAAAGTTGTTGGAAAGTAAGTCAAAAACACCATTCACACATTCAATGTGAAAATTATCCAAAAAATTTAACAAGACCAGATTCTCACTGTCATTATTAACTGTTGGTAATTCATTGTTAGTACTTCGTTCATTACAATTTCTACGTATGTTAAAGTCTTTAAGATGACTCTTTTTCTTATGTTGCAATAACTCATACTTACACTGAAAATTTTCACTGCATTCATCACATCTAGTTTGCATTCAAGATTTTTTATGCATATTTCTTTTATGTTTTAAAAAATGTCGTTTATTTGAAAAAGTATCAGTACATTCGTCGCAACAGTATGTATGTAAAGTCTTTTTATGACTTTACGCTTATGCTTTGAAAAAGCATGTTTAGTTGAAAAGGTTATAGAACATTCCTCACATGTTCTATACTCAGGTTTACGATAATGCACCCTCTTGTGTTTTTCTAATTCATACTTGTTTAAAAGCATCTTTACAAGTAATACATACATGTTCATTTAAGACTTTTTGATGAATAATCTCTTATGTTTAAATAAATCACACTTGCGATTGAAATTTTCAATACAATATTCACATTTGTATCTTATGGAAATTTTTCTATGGGTTTCCATATGTCTTTTTAAACGATGTAAAGTAACAAATCCTTTCTCACACACGTAACAAATATTAGGTTTAATATCATTGTGAACCTTAACATGTCTAGTAAGATAGGATTTTTTTTTAAATGACTTATTGCATGTTGGATAAATAAAAAGCTTGGATAACTTCTCATCTTCAAAACTTGATGAAGGGGGGTGTTGAACAGAAACGTGAGTCTCCTCAGACGATAAAGTATTATTCATTTTGTACTTCAGTTTAGTAAAGTATAAAAAATCACTCTAAAAGTAAGACTTTAAAAATGTTTAAAAACTACTAAGTATGAGAACTTAGACAACTCTACAGCGAGAAAAGATAGTAGTAACTAATTCAAATTTTTTTCTTCGTTCATCAGTTTTACCTAAGAATTTACGCCAAATTCTCTTATTTCATGCCAAATTTTTATAACTATCGCCAATATTAGTGGAAATTTAGCCAAAAATTTTCTCATACCTTTCTATAATACTCGAATCTTGTGGAAAATTCTAGTTTATCAAAATGTCTAAACAGATAATTTGGACACTTTCACTCTGTATTTTTATGAGTGTCGCATCTACGTTAAACTTTTTAGGGTGAAAAATATTCTAAGATCTATGATTTTTTTAACAGTTGATTACAGATTTGTCAAAACTCGTGGTTTAGTATTTTCAAAGAAGGAAGGTTGTTAATACATAAGTTTCAAGTTCATGATTTCTTCATACATCTGCAGCTTCTAAATTTGATAAGTGTTCGATTTTTAGCTTACATTTTCAATTTAAAACAAAAAGTTAATTTTTCTGTGATAGTATTTGTATTAAAATAATTTGTGTAAAATTTTTCATTTACAAAAAATTTCGTTTATAAACATTTGTGTGAAAAACTTCAAACTAAATGACTTTAAAAAACTTAGTACTTTGTAAAATAAGATGCGTTAGTAACATATGTGAAACATTAAAATTCCATACTTCATGATTTTTCAAATATTTGTAGTCTCTTAAATTTATATGAATGAGATTTTACCTTACATTTTCATTCTTATCATTAGTAAAAATAAGTTTCTTATATTTTTATTCTAAAAATAAGTAAGTTAATTTCTGAGATGATATTTTTTCTAAAATACTTTGTGTAAAAAATTTTTCATTCACAAAAAATTTCAGTTTATAAGCACATGTCTGAAAAACTTCAAACTAAATGACTAAAAAACTTAGCACTTTGTAAAATAAGATGTGTTGTTAACATGTGTGAAACACTAAAATTCCATACATCATGATTTTTTCAAATACTTAGTCTCTTATGCTGCTAACTTTGTAATTTTATCATACATTTTCAATCTTATTATTGTAAAAATAAGTTTCTTATATTTTTATTCAAGAATAAGTTATCTAAATTTCTAAAATACTTTGTACAAAAACATTTTCAGTTTATATACATATGTTTGTAATCGACAATACTTGGTTAAAATAATTTTTTAGTATGTTTAAATACACTTTAGAAAACTTAAGTATGCATCTGTGAACATGAATGTATTTATAAAACATTTATATTAATATTTTTTCAGCTCTGAATTTTTTCAAAGTTAGTGTTCATCATTTACAAACTTGCTATCTGTAAAGAAAAACTGAGTGAATGTAACATATGACGTGGGGAATTTCACTTTGTTAAAGTGGTAGAATGTAGTGAAAAGTAGTAAAAAAAGGTAGTTGTGAAGTCTTTATTTGGCACAGATTATTGAATAATTCTTAGATAGTATAGCTTGAAATAACTAATGCTGAGTATAAATTACAAAAAATTTTCGGGAAGTGTCAGGTTCGATTCCAGATCACGATAAAAACTAAAAAAATAATAATTTCTAATTATCACTCTGTTCGAAAACTTATATTATTTTAAGAATGTTGGGAGATTTCTAGTACTATAATACAAAACTTTAAATAAAAATACTTACAATATTTTAACGAGTATAAGGAAATTTAAATATAGTTTATAATTAAATACCCCTTTGTAAAAATCTTTAAGTATACAAGTATGTTCGATGACAGTGATAAGAAGATTCCAAAAAGTTATATCTCAAGTATAGCTGTTTAAGGTAGAGAAATTTTCGACATCAGCCATTATTTTGCACTAAAGTAACTTCTGAAAAATGATAGAGGTAAAATATAATACAATATGTTACGATATTTTCTTAAACTTGTTAAGACTTTTTTCAAACAGTGAATTTTTCGAGAATGATAAACTTTTAATTTTACATTCTATGAAGTTTTTTACATTCTTCAAACTGAACATAATTCAAAATAGCAGATAATTTTTAGTACATCCAACAGTAAACATATTTAAACGTGTGAAAAGTTGAGGCTAAATCTGGAATTTTCTTCCCCTCTTTTTTTGACAATGCTGTACCCAACCCAATTCTCAGAAATTGCTGAAGGGTATGCTAGTTTTTTTTTTTTTTTTTTTTTTTTTTAACAAACTTTCTTCAATTAAGTAATTAATAAGAAATTTTAATCACTCTTCTTTTGTTATCTTTCAAAAATCAATTCTCGTCTTTCATCCTAATCTAATATCACTTACACATTTGAGTTTTTAAACGTCTGGTGAATTTTTACAAGATCTTTAATTATTATTTTATTTATTTATTTATTTATTTATTTTAATTATTATTCTGTAATTAATATCATTTTTATGGTTGATTAATTTTCAGACAATAGTATTCTTAGGTTAAAAAGGATCTGCATAGGCATATAATAGAAAAATTACTCACACATATGCGAAAGCTACTGAAATATTTTTTTTGCTGCAAGGTAGCAGGTTCGACTCTCAGTCAAAATCTATGTTTCTAAACTTTCTTTCATTCTTTATACTTAATTTTTGCATTCATTGCCTTTTTTCGGAAAATATTTGATGATTTTTTACAAGAAGATCCTTAATTAATATTTTTCTTAATTATTATTCTCTAATTAATATCATTAAAACGATTGAATTCTTTTCGGACACTAGCATTCATAGTTTTAAAAGAACAGTGCAGACATATACTATAAAAATCACTCACACATATGCGAAAACTACTGAAATATTCTTTTGCTGCAAGGTAGCAGGTTCGAATCTCAGTCAAAATCTATGTTTCTAAACTTTCTTTCATTCTTAATACTTAATTTTTACTCACATGTTCATTTTTCGTAAAATATTTGATGATTTTTTACAAGAAGATCCTTAATTAATATTTTTCTTAATTATTATTCTCTAATTAATATCATTAAAACGATTGAATTCTTTTCGGACAATAGCATTCATAGTTTTAAAAGAACAGTGCAGACATATACTAAAAAAATCACTCACACACACGCGAAAACTACTGAAATATTTTTTTGCTGCAAGGTAGCAGGTTCGAATCTCAGTCAAAATCTATGTTTCTAAACTTTCTTTCATTCTTTATACTTAATTTTTACTCACATGTTCATTTTTCGTAAAATATTTGATGATTTTTTACAAGAAGATCCTTAATTAATATTTTTCTTAATTATTATTCTCTAATTAATATCATTAAAACGATTGAATTCTTTTCGGACACTAGCATTCATAGTTTTAAAAGAACAGTGCAGACATATACTATAAAAATCACTCACACACATGCGAAAACTACTGAAATATTTTTACTGCAAGGTGTCGGGTTCGAACCCCCGTCAGACCACTCTATTTCTTTCATAGTATATTCGCATTCTTAAATTCGTATATTTTATTCATTCATTATTTTCAAATTTTTAAATTTTTAATTAATTTCTTAATTAATTTCTTAATTAACTCCCTAATTAATTTTCTAATTAATTTTCTAATGACTCACAAACAATATCCTACTTTTTTCATTCTACTGAAAACATCGCTTTAAAACCATCGTCACCTTTTACAAAAAATCACTCATTAATTTTTTAATTAAATTTCCTCATTAATACCCTCGTCACGTTTCACGATCAAGTTGGAGGATGTCTCAAGGTCAATACCAACCCATCTAGACCCCTCAGTGGGTGGTGTGACACCCGCACGGCTTGCCGGTCCCTCGGTCCCTCCTCCGCATTCGCCAGAACCGGCCTTTTCTATCTACTAATAGGTTATAAATACAAATGTTTATGTTCAGTAATATCTTTTGATCGTGAGATGTGAAATGCGTGCAGTTTCATTAAAAATATTGAAATTATTTTATCATTCTATGTTCTATTTCAAGACTCCAGCCTGATTTATTTATTGAAAAAATGATTGTAAAATCAACAACAGTGGTAAACTTGCATTTCGAAGCAAATAATTAAAAGTCAATCGTTTTAGACAATCTGCATAAATAGTCTATATAGAAAGTTTCCATAGGTAGAACACACGACTATTATTTACACGGATTTTAGAGAAAATCACAGACAATCTTGCCCTGCAACCAACACCTGGCTTCTGTTCCGCCTCATCCCATCTACCCAACTTGCAAATAAGAACCATTCAACCACTGACAAAATCTCATTTAAAAAAGCAATTTTAAAAATAGTTAACGTCTTGTATTGTTTCTATATACAAATATACAAAATTTGGATGCTGAAAAACGTTGAACATCCATATTATTTCAAATATTTAGAGCAGCATTTTGAAGATCATCATCATCTTCTTCTTCTTCTTTAAAGATTAGGCTGGGAACCTGTTCCAGCTTCTTGGTTTAACCACCGTTTTCTGGGTCTGTAGTGGTCTTCCTCACCTTTTTTTGTCATGTAGTAGAAGGTATCTCTCAATAGTCTTCCGTATATTATACGTTGGACATGATTTTTTCCAATTAGTGCAGTTATCATTGATCTTGTCTAAGAGGCTAAAAACTTCTAATTCTCTTCTAATATCTCCATTTTTGATTTTGTCCATAATTATGCAGCCCTTTAGAGATCGTAGGTACCGCATCTCTGCTGCCTGGATTCTGCTTATATCTTGGGCACCCAGTGCCAGTACAGAAAATTGGGCACTACCATTTCAAAGACTAAAGACTCAAGATTATTATTAATAAATTAGAAATAATATGCTAATTTATCACTTATAAAAACTAAAACTTTGCTATTTGTCACTTAAACTAACGACCAATTTCAAATTTTTATAGAAATTATCCAAATTTAATGTGATAAAAATGTTTGTTTGTGTTTTATGTAATCTAATTGCAATTTTTTACAATTTTCTTGCATACAGTTAAACCATTAATATTCAGTAAACCGAATTAAAAAAATGCAGCCAAAATTATTTCTGGTATATTGAAATTTCCCTCAATAATCACATATCTTTCAAAAAGATATAATAAACAGCGTTGAAATGTGATAGCAATCAATGGCATTAATGACTCAGCTGTTTTGCAATATTAACATTTTCTTAACAGGTTGGCTATTGTTTAAAAACGACTAAAATTGATAAATATATTTTACATATATAAAAAAGTAATCCATGCAAAAATTTCTATATTCTTCAAAATTTAGATTTTTTTTTTTTTTTTTTTTTTTTTTTTTTTAACATTGGTATATTCAGTACAAAAATTTTTATAATTCACAAGAAGGGTAGTATTTATTCTAATAGTAGTAATCAGTCTATATTCATTCTAATAGAATCTCAAATAGTCATATATTTATTGGTTAAATATTGTACGCACACCCTTAAAAAATATTACATACAAAATAGAACAAAAGTGCCTTATTAAAATACGCTTTGGTAACAAACTAGTGGTACTTATTCTGATTTAAGTATATTCTATAAGCTTATAATAATGAACATCTTTCTCAGAACTGGGGTCGTTTTCCTTTTCTTAAATCACTTAAAAAAAAAAAAAAAAATCATGCAGTATGCATTGATTAGTAACACTTTCCAACTGTACGTAATTGTTGTATCGAATAACTTTTAATATTCTTTGCCTACGTTATCACACAAGAGACAGAAGGACTGAAAAATAAACAGATAGACTAATTGATTTTAAAATTACTCCTAGGCATTTAGGAAAGTGTTAAAAAGGCTTAACGCAAAGTAAAATGCAGCCATTAGATTATAATTACAGCTTTTGATCTCTCTGAATATTTTAGTGTAGCTCTGTAAATCAGAAAGTTAATCATATCATATTTTACACAAAACATTATTTTAGAATATTAACAACACATTTCAACATTTTTATAAGTTTTACAGTAGAAAGACTTTTAAATATCTTTCGAAAAATTCTGTCCTAAAACGCATTGGCATCCTAATGCATTGGCTTTTTTTTTTTTTTTTTTTTTTTTTTTTTTTTTATCCCTGTAAACAAACTAGTTTAACAGGACCTATTAATGTCATTTTAAAAAGGGAACACTCTATAGGGAAAATATTTATAAAAATAACACTCATAGAACACAATGCTTTCGAATGCTTTTGGGTATCCCTGTACACAAACCAGAAGAGATATTCACTCCATTTTCAATATGGAACATCTGATAGTGGACTTCAATAAAATATATCAGTTTCGAGAAATTCCATAAATATTTACAGGAGTTAGAGCGCGGGCAGACAGACAGACAGACAGACAGAGAGGCAGATACACAAAACTGAAATCATATTCACACTTAAAAATAGATAGAAAGTGCTAAAAACGCTTAACGTAAACGAAAGTACAACTCTAGCACTTTTTTATTAATACCACTTAATATAACTAGATAATTTTGTGCCACCCTGTAAATCTAATGCTAATCATGCTATATTCTATACAAAACATTCTTTTGTGCATATAAATAACATATTTCAATTTCCTAAAACTTCGAGGAAAGTAAAGTTATTAAAATCTGATTTATAGAAATGTCTCTCATAGAACGCAATTGTTTGGAATATTTTGAGTGTCCCTGTACATAAACCGATGGTGGTATTTGCTCCATTTTATACAGGACACATCCAATAATGAACTTGAATAACATATTTCAATTTCATTAAGATATGTCTACAGTAAAGGTATGAAAATATGGTTTATAGAAATACCTCTCAAATGCTTTGAAGTACTTTCAGGTGTCCCTGTACACAAACCAGTAGAGGTATAATCTCCATTTTCAATAGGGAACGTTCGTTAGTGAACTTGAATAACATATATCAGTTTCAAGAAATTCCATAAATATTTACGGGAGTTAGAGCGCGGACAGACAGTCAGACAGATACACAAAACGGAAATCATATTCACACTCAAAAAATGTTAGAATGTGTAAAAAACGCTTAACGTAAACGAAAGTACAATTCTAGCAATTTTTTATTAATAGCTCTTAATATAACTGGATATTTTTGTGCGACCCTGCAAATCTAATGCTAATCATGCTATATTCTATGCAAAGCATTCTTTTGTGCATATAAATAAAGTATTTTAATTTCCTAAAACTTCGTGGAAAGTAAAGTTATTAAAATTTGATTTATAGAAATATCTCTCATAGAACGCAATGCTTTGGAATAATTTTGTGTGTCCCTGTGTATAAACCGATGGTGGTACTTCCTCCATTTTATACAGGAAACATCCAATAGTGAACTTGAATAACATATTTCAATTCATTAAGATATGTCTACAGTAAAGGTATGAAAATATGGTTTATAGAAATACCTCTCATAGAACACAATGCTTTGAAATACTTTCGGGTGTCCCTGTACACAATCCAGTAAAGGTATAAACTCCATTTTCAATAGTAAATGTCCGATAGTGAACTTGAATAACATATTTTAATTTCATTAAGATATGTCTACAGTAAAGGTATGAAAATATGATTTATAGAAATACCTCTCATAGAACACAATGCTTTGAAACACTTTCGGGTGTCCCTGTACAGAAACCAGTAGAGGTATAAACTCCATTTTCAATAGGGAGCGTCCGATAGTGAACTTGAATAACATATATCAGTTTCAAGAAATTCCATAAATATTTACGGGAGTTAGAGTGCGGACAGACAGACAGAGTGACAGACAAACAAACCGAAGTCATTAACACTTTTCAACCTTGTTGGAAAGTGTTAAAAAGAGATAAAGTAGATATATTTTTTTATTTTCATACTTTTATTTTCAGCACTCTTAGAGACAGTTACACAAGTTGGTCAATAAATTATGTTTCAAAATTGTAGGATATATATATATATATATATATATATATATATATATATATTGCAATAAAGAATACACGTTAGTTTCGTATAGTATTTTGTAGCATAAATAAATGCTTAATTTTTGTGTTACTTATGCAAAAAAATCATATTACTAAGTGAATTATAGTTTAAAATTTTTAGTTACTGCCCTTATATAATCTCAAGATTATAAAAATGCTATAATAATTATAATTAAAAATTTTATTTAAAAATAGAGATATTCTGTTCTGATATCAGTATATTTAAGCTGCAAATCTGTCCGATATATTAATATGGTATCCATTGACCAAACGGATTCTATTTAGAAGTCAATAATCGAACCGCAAGCGCAAACTATGCCTTCGAGATAACAACTCAGCATTTCAAAATTCACGTATATTTTGCAGACTACAAAAGATACTAGCGGATCAGCGTTTCTGAATTTCTAACGCTGCTTAAATTATTCAATTTCTTAGACACACTTCATTAAGAAGATATAATTGTTTGACGTTTTTTTTTTTTTTTTTTTTTAGATAACGATCTATAAAAATCAATCTGCTGTTTCAAATATGCTTATACAGGAAATTTTGAAAATGAAAGTAATCTATTTTTCTCTGTTACTTTTAAGGCTATTCAAATAATAATATTACATGTTGCTTTACATACAATATATGATAAAATGTAAAATATATTATTATAAAACTAATTCAAGAAATATTATAATTTAGAATATTTAATTGTATCATATATTTGATATGCCATACTCTCGACATAGAAAATTTAACATTGTGAAAAAGTGGGTAGAAAGTGATGAAAAATTATACACAATAGCTGATCCATATCAAAATAAATTATGCTATTTAGAAAAAGATAATTTTAGATATAAGGGAGTAATATGGAATGATCAGTGAAGTGAGACTCGACGATACGAACAGCCACCCTACGAAGTATAGATTTATTTAAACTGCGGATAGTGTCCTGAGGAATGAAAGCCCATGTATTTTCCATATTTCTCCACAGTTCGTCCTCCCATTGAGGCTGGAGCGGAGCAGACAAAAGACGACCAATCACGTCCGATAGATTCTCAATTGGTGAGAGATTAGGAGATCTTGAAATGTATGCTGCAAGCCTCTTTTGGTAATACGTGTTGTCCCGCTGGATAAAATGTATGGTGGAATAACAGGCTCCAGCCTAAATAAACCTATCGTCGTGTAGTCAGTGGGCTTCTGATGCGTATCAGTGGTGACCTGCTATCTTGTGTGATTGTACAATCTTCAGATCCTATCTATTCCTACCCCCATACACACATCTCTAGTTTCTCACCAGGACACTTCAATTTGTGAAAGTAACAAAACTCTCTTTTTTACTTACTTATTATCATTTTTTTTTTTTTTTCGAAAACTTTTTATTTTTATTTTTATTTTGAACTGTCAAAACCTTGAAGAATCCAATTTCCATAAAATAATTATTGCACAATGTCTTCAATTAAATTAGCCTCACATGTATCAAAGGACCTAATTACTTTTAAATTTAGTGATGAAATCTTCCAGGGTCAAATAGAAAAGTAGTTTTATATAGACATAATTAACTTTATTTATTTATTTATTTATTTATTTATTTAATATTAGAATTTATTAACATTTTAACTGAAATTCAGGTTGTTGGATAGGATTCCCCTTATTCAATTTCCTTTACAGGTCTTTTATTTCTCCTCTGTATAGTTTATCGCTAATTCTGGTTTATTAATTCAAGAACTGTTTGTTAAGACTACCAGCTGATTTCGGGACTGGTTGTTAAAATTACAGATTTTTTTTGATCTAGAAACAACTTTTTATTCTTAGGTTTTAGAACTAGTAAAGTTATTCTATAATGTAAAATTCTTTATTAAAACAGACTGGTCTGTTAAATCATTATTACACATTTGATCCTTCTCCTACGGATGCAAGTGACTTGCAAACTAGGAGACTCATAAGCATTTTTCATGATTTTTCCTTTATTAGTTCATAAAGAAACTAAGTTTGTCATTTAGCTCAATAATTTCCCTTCCTCCAACAGATACACGTTCAGAATGGAATGTTCTGTACTAAGAATCGGAGAGTCGACCGTTAAATGGACAATGTCCATTTTTGGGGGGTTAATTGATCCACAACATGTGATTTCTAATTTTCCCTTTTTCTGTGAATTTCTTCATAAGTAGGTAAAAAAGGAGAGTTCTAGGTCATGAGGGTGAGGCACGGAGGCACCGGCAAGTCGTGCGGGTGCCGCACCACCCCCTGAGGGGTCTAGATGAGTTGGTATTGACCTTGAGACGCCCTCTAACTTAATCGTGAAAGATGACGAGGGTATTAATGAAGAAAATTAATTAAAAAATTTAATGAGTGGTTTATTGTAAAAGGTGACGATGGTTTTAAAGTGATGTTTGCGGTATAAGGTAAAAAGCAGGATATTGTTTGTGACTCATTAGGAAATTAATTAGGAGGTTAATTAAGAGGTTAATTAGGAGGTTAATTAAGAAATTAATTAAAAATTTAAAAATTGAGGGATAAATAAGGAATGAATAAAATATACGAATGTGGATGTGCATAGAGTATGCAAGAAATAGAGAGGTTTGACTGGGGTTCGAACCCGACACCTTGCAGTAAAAATATTTCCATAAGACAGTAGTTTTCGCGTGTGCGTGAGTGATTTTTATAGTATATGTCTGCACTGTTCTTTTAAAACTATGAATGCTAGAGTCCGAAAAGAATTCAATCGTTTTAATGATATTAATTAGAGAATAATAATTAAGAAAAATACTAATTAAGGATCTTCTTGTAAAAAATCATCAAATATTTTCCGAAAAAAAGGTAATGAAAGCAAAAATTAAGTATAAAGAATGAAAGAAAGTTTAGAAACATAGATTTTGACTGAGATTCGAACCTGCTACCTTGCAGCAAAAAAATATTTCAGTAGTTTTCGCGTATGTGTGAGTGTTCTTTAGAAATATGTCTATACAGATCTTTTTTAGCCTAAGAATTCTATTGATTGAAAATTAATCAATCGTAAAATTAATATAAATTACAGAATAATAATTAAGAAAAATAATAATTGAAGATCTTGTAAAAATTCACCAGATGTTTTTCGAAAACTGAGAGTAAAAATTAAATTAAAAGATGATTAAAATCTCAAATGTGTAAGTGGAATTAGATTAGGATGAAAGACGAGAATTGTTTTTTTGATAGATAACTAAAAAAGAGTGATTAAAATTTCTTATTAATTACTTAATTGAAGAAAGTTCGTTAAAAAAATACTTTTCATCATAAAGATTTTTTAATTATGAATAACTAGTATCCATTTTAAACTATATATATATATTTTTTTCCATTATAAATATGATATCTTAATACAAAAAGATCGACTTTATTCACCAACGGTGACGTCACAATGTTTGCGTAAAAGGAGGTAGCATACCCTTAAGCAATTTCTGAGAATCGGGTTAGGTACGGTATTGTCAAAAGATAGGGGGAGAAAATTCCAGTTTTGCTTCAACTTTTCACGTGTTTAAATATGTTTACTGTTGGATGCACTAAAAATTATCTACTATTTTGAATTATGTTCAGTTCACTTCTTTATAAGAAAAATGTATATAATGTGAAATTAAAAGTAAATAAAAAAACTTTAAAAATTCATCTTTTAAAAATAAATTAATAAAAATAAGTTGATCAATGTAAAAAACTGAAAAATTCGCTGTTTGAAAAGAAGTCTTAATAAGTTTAAGAAAATATCGTAACATTTTGTATTATATTTTACATAAGAGAGTGAATCTATCATTTTTCAGAAATTACTTTAGTGCAAAATAATAACTGATGTTGAAAATTTCTCTTCCTTAAACAGTTACACTTCAGATATAACTTTTTTGGGGATCTTCTTATCACTGTCATCGAACATACATGTATAAACACTCCCACGTAAATTCTTTCATATATATTTAAAAAAATTTACAATGTTGTATTTAATTATAAATTATCTTTAAATTTCCTTACGCTCATTAAAATATTGTATCTATTTTTATTTCAAGTTTTGTATTATAGTACTAGAAATCTTCCAACATTCTTAAAATAAAATAAGTTTCTGAACAGAGTGATAATTAGAAATTCAATGTATTTTTTATCTATAGTTTAACCATTTTTTTGTAACTCCCTCACATTTCTTTAGTGTAATGCCGTGAAATTTTACCAATAAAATCAGAAATAGGGTCGTAAAAATAAGAATTTGGCATGATTTTTAATAAATTTTAGGATATATCTACAAAAAATTTTAGAGTATTTGGCGATAATTCAGATTTGGTGAGAAACACCTAGTATTAATTCCGAGTGAAGAAAAATTTTATTACTTGTCAAATTTATTTTGAGAAGTGAGGTTGCTTATTTTTTAACCTGAATTCAGTACTACATAATAATAGTTTTTTCAAGATGGATGTCAGAACAGATATCATTTTGTTAAACGCATTTACTCATATATTCAATAGATCACACATTCGCAATTCAGAACTAGAGATTATAAACCACCTTAAATTTCGAATGAATGAATTTATCAATTCAGAAATTAGCAATCAACTTTATGAAAATGTTGATATGTTATCTGAGGAAAATTTTCACATCTGTTTAGATATTGTCTTAAAAGAAATGATAAAAAATGAAATAAATTGGGACAAAGTTGTAATTTACTTAGTATTTTCAAGTGAGCTTATGGCGAAGCGCTTTAAGAGATCTGGTGACTTTATCATACCCTGGATAAAATTTTTTAATATCTTCCAGAAGTATTTAGGTAATTGGATTATTGATCATCAAGAATGTATAAAAGTCAAAGGAGAAAAGAAATCAATTTTTCAAAGAATGTGGAGTTTTATCACTCGATCATAATATGAAAATTGTGAAAATATTATCTGCTATGTTGAATTATGTTCAGTTCAATCTGTATAAGAACAATGTTCAAGAAAAATGTATGTAATGTGAAATTGAAAGTAAATAAAGAACTTTCAATGAAAATTTTGTTTAAGAAAAAATTATTTGAAGTAACATTCATCTTTAAAAAAATAAATAAAAATAAAAATAAGTTGATCAATGTAAAAAAACTGAAAAATTCACCGTTTGAAAAGAAGTCTTAATAAGTTTAAGAAAATATCGTAACATATTGTATCATATTTTACCTCTATCATTTTTCAGAAGTTACTTTTCTGCAAAAAATAGCTGATGTCAAAAATTTCTCTACCTAAAACAGTTATACTTTAGATATAACTTTTTGGAATCTTCTTATCACTATCATTGAACATACATGTATGCTTAAAAATTTTTACAAAGTGGTATTTAATTATAAATTTTCTTTAAATTTCCTTATACTCGTTAAAATATTGTAAGTTTTTTTTTTTCAAGTTTTGTATTATAGTACTAGAAATTTTGCAACATTCTTAAAATAATATAAGTTTCTGAACATAGTGATAATTAGAAATTACCATTTTTGAGTTTTTAACGCGATCTGGAATCGAACCTGACACTTCCCTAATGACAACGTTAGAATTTTTTGTAATTCATCATAGTGAAATTCCTCACATCATATGCTACATTCACTCAGTTTTTCTTTACAGATAGCAAGTTTGTAAATGATGAAAGCTAACTTTGAAAAATTCAGAGTTGAAAAAATATTAATATATGTTTTATTAAATACATTCACCTTCACAGATGCATACTTAAGTTTTCTAAGTGTATGTAAACATACTTAAAAAATATTATAAGCAAGTATTGTAGATTACAAATATATGTATACTTTAAATATTTTACAAAGCTTTTAGAAATTAAGATAACTTATTCTTGAATAAAAATATAAGAAACCCATTTTCACAATAATAAGATTGAAAATGTAAGATGAAATCACAAAATTACCAACATAAGATACTGCAAGTATTTAAAAAATTATGAAGTATTAAATTTTAATGTTTCACATGTGTTAATAACGCATCTTATTTTACAAAGTACTAAGTTTTTTAACCATTTAGTTTGAAGTTTTTCAAACATATGCTTATAAACCGAAATTTTTGTGAATGAAAAATTTTTCACACAAAGTATTTTAGAAAAAATATCATCTCAGAAATTAATTAACTTATTTTTAGAATAAAAATATAGGAAACTTGTTTTTTCTAATGATAAGAATGAAAATGTAAGATAAAATCTCATTCTTACCAACATAAGAAACTGCAAGTATTTAAAAAATTATGAAGTATGTAATTTTAATGTTTCACATGTGTTAATAACGCGTCTTATTTTACAAAGTACTAAGTTTTTTAAAGTCATTTAGTTTGAAGTTTTTCACGCATATGCTTATAAACGAAATTTTTTGTAAATGAAAAATTTTTACACAAATTATTTTAATACAAATACTATCTCAGAAAAATTAACTTTTTCTTTTTAGATTGAAAATGTAAGATAAAAATCTAACACTTATCAAATTTAGAAGCTGCAGATGTATAATGAAATCATGAACTTGAAACTTTAAGTATTAACAACCTACATTCTTTGAAAATACTAAACCACAAGTTTCGACAAATCTATAAACAACTGTTAAAAAACATAGATATTAGAATATTTTTTACACTAAAATGTTTAACGTAGATGGTACATCCATAAAAATACAGAGTTAAAGTGTACAAATTATCTGTTTAGACATGCCGATAAACTAGAATTTTCCACAAGATTCGACTATTATAGCAAGGTATGGGATAATATTTGGCTAAATTTCCACTAATATTGGCGATAGTTATAAAAATTTGGCATGAAATAAGAGAATTTGGCGTAAATTCTTAAGTAAAACTGATGAATGAAGAAAAAATTTGAATTAGTTACAATCTTTTCTCGCTGTAGAGTTGTCTAAGTTGTCATACTTAGTAGTTTTTAAAGTCTTACTTAGTGATTTTTTATACTTTGCTAAACTGAAGTACAAAATGGATTATACTTCACCGTCTGAGGAGGCACACGTTTCTATTCAACAACCCCCTTCATCAAGTTTTGAGGATAAGAAGTTATCTAAACTTTTTATTTGTCCAACTTGTAAGAAGCCATTTTTAAAAAAATCCTATCTTACTAGACATGTGAAGGTTCACAATGATATTAAACCTAATATTTGTTATGTGTGTGAGAAAGGATTTGTTACTTTACATCGTTTAAAAAGACATATGGAAACCCATAGAAAAATTTCCATAAGATACAAATGTGAATATTGTATTGAAAATTTCAACCGCAAGTGTGATTTATTTAAACATAAGAGATTATTTCATCAAAAAGTCTTACCTGAACATCTATGTATTATTTGTAAAGATGCTTTTAAATACAAGTATGAATTGGAAAAACACAAGAGGGTACATTATCGTAAGCCTGAGTATCTATGTGAGGAATGTTCTATAACCTTTACAACAAAACATGCTTTTTCAAACCATAAGCGAAAAAGTCATAAAAAGACTTTACATACATACTGTTGTAACGAATGTACTGATACTTTTTCAAACAAACGACATTTTTTAAAACATAAAAGAAATATGCATAAAAAATCTTCAATGCAAAGTAGATGTGATGAATGCAGTGAAACTTTTCAGTGTAAGTATGAATTATTGCTACATAAGAGAAAGAATCATCTTAAAGACTTTAACATACGTAGAAATTGTAATGAACGAAGTACTAACAATGAATTACCAACAGTTAATAATAACAGTGAGAATCTGGACTTGTTAAATTTTTTGAATAATTTTCACATTGAATGTGTGAATGGTGTTTTTGACTTATCTTCCAACAACTTTCAGAATGAAAATTTAGACTTAGACTTCAAAAATTTTTTGAACAATTCGAATGTGGAATATACAAGTGGAAATAATATTGATGGTTTATCTACCAAAGATGAAAATAAGGACTTAAATAATTTTAACCTGATACAAACTGATTTACCTCTAGTAAACTATAACAATGAAAGTCTGAACTTGTCAAATTTTTCGTATAACTTTAATCCCAAATGCTTAAATGTTTTTTCTGCTAACAACGAAAATATGAATTCGAATAATTTTAGTGCGAAGGAAAATGAGTTAGTGACAGATAACTTTAACAATGAAAATCTAGACTTGCTAAATTTTTTGAATAACTTTAATACTGAATGTATGAACGATATCCCAACAATATAGATTTGCTGTATTGTATTATTGTGAATGAATTTCGAATAAAAAGATTTCAATGAAAATGGTTTGTTTGAATTTTTATTACAAAATCACCTTTTTTATAATATTTTCTATTAGAATACAAACTGAAGTGTCATCTTTTTAAAATAAAAACATGTAAAAAGTTTACTTGTGTATTAACGATATACTTTTTCATTACTGTAGTAGAATTGATTGACTATAATATTTAAACACTAAGTAAAAATTATGCACAATAGTAGTTTTATAAACTATCAAACTTACATCGAAGAAGAAAAAACTTGTAAAATTGTTTTACCACTCAACTGTAAAGTACTTGTGAAAATCTTAAATGAATTTATCTTATTAACAATTTTCCTGAAAAACTAACTTATAAAAATTTTAGATATAATTATGAAGTTAGTATTTTCCTAAGTATCACGTTTGAATCTTACTTTGAATATGCATCATCAAAGTGTTTTGTACTTTAACTAAAATCACAATCTCTATTCCAAAGAGTGTAAAAATAATGTTATAGTAACAACTTAAACTTTTATATATAGATACTTTCACGATTGTATTTTAACTTTTTTTATTTTTTAGAATACAGAAAATATTTTGTAAGAGTTGTGAAAGCTTAATTTTAGAAGTTTGTGAAATTTCACAAAAATTTTTTAAACATTTTTGTCAAATGTTTTCTTTATGTCACATCACTTAGAATAATTTAACTGTTTTTAGTAGGATTACTACCACAAAACATTAAGTTAGAAAATTTTTAGATAAAACTTATAAGTTACGAAAAACCATATGTGAAGTAATAACAAAAGGTGTATATAATTTCAAGTTTAGACATGGTTGAACAAGTTTCAGGAGACACTAAAACCTGTAGCTGACGTCATAACCCCTGTGACGCAACTTTTCCCTTACCACTACGTCACAAATATATAATTTAACATAAAGTACTTATGTTTATCCACAATTCCTGTCTTGTATTATTTTACTTTGTGTATAAAATCAATGATCTGTAAAAAACTTTGTCGTTTTTATACACTTTGAAGTAAAAATTTTCTCCATAAACATCAAATTATATTTTACAAGTATGAATTGATATGTATTTGTTTTAAATATCTCTAAGTATAATTTCTAATATTTAGTCAATTCTCACTTTACAAGAATTAACTTGTATGTATTTCTAGGTATTTAATAAAAATCTTTAATTTTTTATCTCAAAGACTTTAAACTATTCGAGTTGTCTGTAGCTTAAGTGCAATCCAATACTATTTGCAAATCTCAAAGAAAGTATTTTAAGATTACTTTGCTAAAATTTACTAAGTATTATAATATTTTTCAGTTATTAAACGAAAAATTGTGTAAAATTTACTAAGTGTTTCACTAAAGAAGTGAATTACACTAAAAAGTTTTGGCAAGAAATACTAAATTCACTAAGTCACATACTCGTATACATACACGCACACATATGCTTGTAATTATAATCATTATGAAATATTGTTAAATATTTTTTTACAATCTAAAATTAACAATTTTTTATTTATTTATTTATTTATTTATTTTATTTTATTTTATTTTGATTTTGATTTTATTTTTTCATTTGTTTTTGTAATAATGTTTTAAAGATTTCTCTTATATTGTGTGTATGTGTACGAGTATGTGACTTAGTGAATTTAGTATTTCTTGTCAAAACTTTTTAGTGTAATTCACTTCTTTAGTGAAACACTTAGTAAATTTTACACAATTTTTCGTTTAATAACTGAAAAATATTATAATACTTAGTAAATTTTAGCAAAGTAATCTTAAAATACTTTCTTTGAGATTTGCAAATAGTATTGGATTGCACTTAAGCTACAGACAACTCGAATAGTTTAAAGTCTTTGAGATAAAAAATTAAAGATTTTTATTAAATACCTAGAAATACATACAAGTTAATTCTTGTAAAGTGAGAATTGACTAAATATTAGAAATTATACTTAGAGATATTTAAAACAAATACATATCAATTCATACTTGTAAAATATAATTTGATGTTTATGGAGAAAATTTTTACTTCAAAGTGTATAAAAACGACAAAGTTTTTTACAGATCATTGATTTTATACACAAAGTAAAATAATACAAGACAGGAATTGTGGGTAAACATAAGTACTTTATGTTAAATTATATATTTGTGACGTAGTGGTAAGGGAAAAGTTGCGTCACAGGGGTTATGACGTCAGCTACAGGTTTTAGTGTCTCCTGAAACTTGTTCAACCATGTCTAAACTTGAAATTATATACACCTTTTGTTATTACTTCACATATGGTTTTTCGTAACTTATAAGTTTTATCTAAAAATTTTCTAACTTAATGTTTTGTGGTAGTAATCCTACTAAAAACAGTTAAATTATTCTAAGTGATGTGACATAAAGAAAACATTTGACAAAAATGTTTAAAAAATTTTTGTGAAATTTCACAAACTTCTAAAATTAAGCTTTCACAACTCTTACAAAATATTTTCTGTATTCTAAAAAATAAAAAAAGTTAAAATACAATCGTGAAAGTATCTATATATAAAAGTTTAAGTTGTTACTATAACATTATTTTTACACTCTTTGGAATAGAGATTGTGATTTTAGTTAAAGTACAAAACACTTTGATGATGCATATTCAAAGTAAGATTCAAACGTGATACTTAGGAAAATACTAACTTCATAATTATATCTAAAATTTTTATAAGTTAGTTTTTCAGGAAAATTGTTAATAAGATAAATTCATTTAAGATTTTCACAAGTACTTTACAGTTGAGTGGTAAAACAATTTTACAAGTTTTTTCTTCTTCGATGTAAGTTTGATAGTTTATAAAACTACTATTGTGCATAATTTTTACTTAGTGTTTAAATATTATAGTCAATCAATTCTACTACAGTAATGAAAAAGTATATCGTTAATACACAAGTAAACTTTTTACATGTTTTTATTTTAAAAAGATGACACTTCAGTTTGTATTCTAATAGAAAATATTATAAAAAAGGTGATTTTGTAATAAAAATTCAAACAAACCATTTTCATTGAAATCTTTTTATTCGAAATTCATTCACAATAATACAATACAGCAAATCTATATTGTTGGGATATCGTTCATACATTCAGTATTAAAGTTATTCAAAAAATTTAGCAAGTCTAGATTTTCATTGTTAAAGTTATCTGTCACTAACTCATTTTCCTTCGCACTAAAATTATTCGAATTCATATTTTCGTTGTTAGCAGAAAAAACATTTAAGCATTTGGGATTAAAGTTATACGAAAAATTTGACAAGTTCAGACTTTCATTGTCATAGTTTACTAGAGGTAAATCAGTTTGTATCAGGTTAAAATTATTTAAGTCCTTATTTTCATCTTTGGTAGATAAACCATCAATATTATTTCCACTTGTATATTCCACATTCGAATTGTTCAAAAAATTTTTGAAGTCTAAGTCTAAATTTTCATTCTGAAAGTTGTTGGAAGATAAGTCAAAAACACCATTCACACATTCAATGTGAAAATTATTCAAAAAATTTAACAAGTCCAGATTCTCACTGTTATTATTAACTGTTGGTAATTCATTGTTAGTACTTCGTTCATTACAATTTCTACGTATGTTAAAGTCTTTAAGATGATTCTTTCTCTTATGTAGCAATAATTCATACTTACACTGAAAAGTTTCACTGCATTCATCACATCTACTTTGCATTGAAGATTTTTTATGCATATTTCTTTTATGTTTTAAAAAATGTCGTTTGTTTGAAAAAGTATCAGTACATTCGTTACAACAGTATGTATGTAAAGTCTTTTTATGACTTTTTCGCTTATGGTTTGAAAAAGCATGTTTTGTTGTAAAGGTTATAGAACATTCCTCACATAGATACTCAGGCTTACGATAATGTACCCTCTTGTGTTTTTCCAATTCATACTTGTATTTAAAAGCATCTTTACAAATAATACATAGATGTTCAGGTAAGACTTTTTGATGAAATAATCTCTTATGTTTAAATAAATCACACTTGCGGTTGAAATTTTCAATACAATATTCACATTTGTATCTTATGGAAATTTTTCTATGGGTTTCCATATGTCTTTTTAAACGATGTAAAGTAACAAATCCTTTCTCACACACATAACAAATATTAGGTTTAATATCATTGTGAACCTTCACATGTCTAGTAAGATAGGATTTTTTTAAAAATGGCTTCTTACAAGTTGGACAAATAAAAAGTTTAGATAACTTCTCATCCTCAAAACTTGATGAAGGGGGTTGTTGAATAGAAACGTGTGCCTCCTCAGACGGTGAAGTATAATCCATTTTGTACTTCAGTTTAGCAAAGTATAAAAAATCACTAAGTAAGACTTTAAAAACTACTAAGTATGACAACTTAGACAACTCTACAGCGAGAAAAGATTGTAACTAATTCAAATTTTTTCTTCATTCATCAGTTTTACTTAAGAATTTACGCCAAATTCTCTTATTTCATGCCAAATTTTTATAACTATCGCCAATATTAGTGGAAATTTAGCCAAATATTATCCCATACCTTGCTATAATAGTCGAATCTTGTGGAAAATTCTAGTTTATCGGCATGTCTAAACAGATAATTTGTACACTTTAACTCTGTATTTTTATGGATGTACCATCTACGTTAAACATTTTAGTGTAAAAAATATTCTAATATCTATGTTTTTTAACAGTTGTTTATAGATTTGTCGAAACTTGTGGTTTAGTATTTTCAAAGAATGTAGGTTGTTAATACTTAAAGTTTCAAGTTCATGATTTCATTATACATCTGCAGCTTCTAAATTTGATAAGTGTTAGATTTTTATCTTACATTTTCAATCTAAAAAGAAAAAGTTAATTTTTCTGAGATAGTATTTGTATTAAAATAATTTGTGTAAAAATTTTTCATTTACAAAAAATTTCGTTTATAAGCATATGCGTGAAAAACTTCAAACTAAATGACTTTAAAAAACTTAGTACTTTGTAAAATAAGACGCGTTATTAACACATGTGAAACATTAAAATTACATACTTCATAATTTTTTAAATACTTGCAGTTTCTTATGTTGGTAAGAATGAGATTTTATCTTACATTTTCATTCTTATCATTAGAAAAAACAAGTTTCCTATATTTTTATTCTAAAAATAAGTTAATTAATTTCTGAGATGATATTTTTTCTAAAATACTTTGTGTGAAAAATTTTTCATTCACAAAAATTTCGGTTTATAAGCATATGTTTGAAAAACTTCAAACTAAATGGTTAAAAAACTTAGTACTTTGTAAAATAAGATGCGTTATTAACACATGTGAAACATTAAAATTTAATACTTCATAATTTTTTAAATACTTGCAGTATCTTATGTTGGTAATTTTGTGATTTCATCTTACATTTTCAATCTTATTATTGTGAAAATGGGTTTCTTATATTTTTATTCAAGAATAAGTTATCTTAATTTCTAAAAGCTTTGTAAAATATTTAAAGTATACATATATTTGTAATCTACAATACTTGCTTATAATATTTTTTAAGTATGTTTACATACACTTAGAAAACTTAAGTATGCATCTGTGAAGGTGAAT
Organism: Salticus scenicus; assembly: GCA_963930645.1. Lineage (NCBI taxonomy): Eukaryota > Metazoa > Arthropoda > Arachnida > Araneae > Salticidae > Salticus > Salticus scenicus. The sequence continues at coordinate 81,623,561 of OZ005653.1, forward strand.
GTATTTAATAAAACATATATTAATATTTTTTCAACTCTGAATTTTTCAAAGTTAGCTTTCATCATTTACAAACTTGCTATCTGTAAAGAAAAACTGAGTGAATGTAGCATATGATGTGAGGAATTTCACTATGATGAATTACAAAAAATTCTAACGTTGTCATTAGGGAAGTGTCAGGTTCGATTCCAGATCGCGTTAAAAACTCAAAAATGGTAATTTCTAATTATCACTATGTTCAGAAACTTATATTATTTTAAGAATGTTGCAAAATTTCTAGTACTATAATACAAAACTTGAAAAAAAAAAAACTTACAATATTTTAACGAGTATAAGGAAATTTAAAGAAAATTTATAATTAAATACCACTTTGTAAAAATTTTTAAGCATACATGTATGTTCAATGATAGTGATAAGAAGATTCCAAAAAGTTATATCTAAAGTATAACTGTTTTAGGTAGAGAAATTTTTGACATCAGCTATTTTTTGCAGAAAAGTAACTTCTGAAAAATGATAGAGGTAAAATATGATACAATATGTTACGATATTTTCTTAAACTTATTAAGACTTCTTTTCAAACGGTGAATTTTTCAGTTTTTTTACATTGATCAACTTATTTTTATTTTTATTTATTTTTTTAAAGATGAATGTTACTTCAAATAATTTTTTCTTAAACAAAATTTTCATTGAAAGTTCTTTATTTACTTTCAATTTCACATTACATACATTTTTCTTGAACATTGTTCTTATACAGATTGAACTGAACATAATTCAACATAGCAGATAATATTTTCACAATTTTCATATTATGATCGAGTGATAAAACTCCACATTCTTTGAAAAATTGATTTCTTTTCTCCTTTGACTTTTATACATTCTTGATGATCAATAATCCAATTACCTAAATACTTCTGGAAGATATTAAAAAATTTTATCCAGGGTATGATAAAGTCACCAGATCTCTTAAAGCGCTTCGCCATAAGCTCACTTGAAAATACTAAGTAAATTACAACTTTGTCCCAATTTATTTCATTTTTTATCATTTCTTTTAAGACAATATCTAAACAGATGTGAAAATTTTCCTCAGATAACATATCAACATTTTCATAAAGTTGATTGCTAATTTCTGAATTGATAAATTCATTCATTCGAAATTTAAGGTGGTTTATAATCTCTAGTTCTGAATTGCGAATGTGTGATCTATTGAATATATGAGTAAATGCGTTTAACAAAATGATATCTGTTCTGACATCCATCTTGAAAAAACTATTATTATGTAGTACTGAATTCAGGTTAAAAAATAAGCAACCTCACTTCTCAAAATAAATTTGACAAGTAATAAAATTTTTCTTCACTCGGAATTAATACTAGGTGTTTCTCACCAAATCTGAATTATCGCCAAATACTCTAAAATTTTTTGTAGATATATCCTAAAATTTATTAAAAATCATGCCAAATTCTTATTTTTACGACCCTATTTCTGATTTTATTGGTAAAATTTCACGGCATTACACTAAAGAAATGTGAGGGAGTTACAAAAAAATGGTTAAACTATAGATAAAAAATACATTGAATTTCTAATTATCACTCTGTTCAGAAACTTATTTTATTTTAAGAATGTTGGAAGATTTCTAGTACTATAATACAAAACTTGAAATAAAAATAGATACAATATTTTAATGAGCGTAAGGAAATTTAAAGATAATTTATAATTAAATACAACATTGTAAATTTTTTTAAATATATATGAAAGAATTTATGTGGGAGTGTTTATACATGTATGTTCGATGACAGTGATAAGAAGATCCCCAAAAAAGTTATATCTGAAATGTAACTGTTTAAGGAAGAGAAATTTTCAACATCAGTTATTATTTTGCACTAAAGTAATTTCTGAAAAATGATAGATTCACTCTCTTATGTAAAATATAATACAAAATGTTACGATATTTTCTTAAACTTATTAAGACTTCTTTTCAAACAGCGAATTTTTCAGTTTTTTACATTGATCAACTTATTTTTATTAATTTATTTTTAAAAGATGAATTTTTAAAGTTTTTTTATTTACTTTTAATTTCACATTATATACATTTTTCTTATAAAGAAGTGAACTGAACATAATTCAAAATAGTAGATAATTTTTAGTGCATCCAACAGTAAACATATTTAAACACGTGAAAAGTTGAAGCAAAACTGGAATTTTCTCCCCCTATCTTTTGACAATACCGTACCTAACCCGATTCTCAGAAATTGCTTAAGGGTATGCTACCTCCTTTTACGCAAACATTGTGACGTCACCGTTGGTGAATAAAGTCGATCTTTTTGTATTAAGATATCATATTTATAATGGAAAAAAATATATATATATAGTTTAAAATGGATACTAGTTATTCATAATTAAAAAATCTTTATGATGAAAAGTATTTTTTTAACGAACTTTCTTCAATTAAGTAATTAATAAGAAATTTTAATCACTCTTTTTTAGTTATCTATCAAAAAAACAATTCTCGTCTTTCATCCTAATCTAATTTCACTTACACATTTGAGATTTTAATCATCTTTTAATTTAATTTTTACTCTCAGTTTTCGAAAAACATCTGGTGAATTTTTACAAGATCTTCAATTATTATTTTTCTTAATTATTATTCTGTAATTTATATTAATTTTACGATTGATTAATTTTCAATCAATAGAATTCTTAGGCTAAAAAAGATCTGTATAGACATATTTCTAAAGAACACTCACACATACGCGAAAACTACTGAAATATTTTTTTGCTGCAAGGTAGCAGGTTCGAATCTCAGTCAAAATCTATGTTTCTAAACTTTCTTTCATTCTTTATACTTAATTTTTGCTTTCATTACCTTTTTTTCGGAAAATATTTGATGATTTTTTACAAGAAGATCCTTAATTAGTATTTTTCTTAATTATTATTCTCTAATTAATATCATTAAAACGATTGACTTCTTTTCGGACTCTAGCATTCATAGTTTTAAAAGAACAGTGCAGACATATACTATAAAAATCACTCACGCACACGCGAAAACTACTGTCTTATGGAAATATTTTTACTGCAAGGTGTCGGGTTCGAACCCCAGTCAAACCTCTCTATTTCTTGCATACTCTATGCACATCCACATTCGTATATTTTATTCATTCCTTATTTATCCCTCAATTTTTAAATTTTTAATTAATTTCTTAATTAACCTCCTAATTAACCTCTTAATTAACCTCCTAATTAATTTCCTAATGAGTCACAAACAATATCCTGCTTTTTACCTTATACCGCAAACATCACTTTAAAACCATCGTCACCTTTTACAATAAACCACTCATTGAATTTTTTAATTAATTTTCTTCATTAATACCCTCGTCATCTTTCACGATTAAGTTAGAGGGCGTCTCAAGGTCAATACCAACTCATCTAGACCCCTCAGGGTGTGGTGCGGCACCCGCACGACTTGCCGGTGCCTCCGTGCCTCACCCTCATGACCTAGAACTCTCCTTTTTTACCTACTTTCATAGGGAACAAATATTTACACATAAAATGCAAATATCTTCTCATGCAACACAAGTATAAAAAGTATAATGTTTCAAACTTCCCTGAAAACATCACATGTAAAGAAGGTTTTCATGACGTAATACGGATAAATTGCAAAAATTAATGCTCCTACCAGAAAAAATTCATTCCTCGTTATTTGTGTAGTTACCGATTCATTACCGCGTGTCCTGGTCGCCCTGTTCTTATTTCCGATTCTTCGGCCAACTCTAACGCGTCTAGGTTTTTTCAATGAGTCAAATAATTGTTCTATAGACGTATAACATACTCCCTTTCAACATTAACCTTAACTCTATCAATATAGTGTTAAAACCACTTTTCATATAACGGAGAGCTTATATATCCTATTTGCGAAACGTCAACTAAACTTTCTGTTAGAGTTACAATTTTTGATACATTGCATCTTGGGCGCTTAAAAAACGCATTCGTAATCCACATAACAAGTTGGCAAGCTACTAACAGGCCAGGTACAGTAATGGCAATCGTCCCGATCTAAACACCTGTCTTTTACAAAGCAATTCATCATTCAAGGATTTTGTGCAAATTTCTTAATTTCTGCATATTCCTATTCTATAGATTCTCCTGGCTCTTCGTTTGAGGATAAGCAAGATGTGGTGTGATGTCACTTCTTAATAAAATCTTTTACACACTCACACATACTTACACTGCAACGAAGCTTAATGTCATATATTTAATTTAGTGAATTTAGTGTGTAATTTCTTTCCTTCCTCTATTCTAACTAGTATTTCATATCTTTACATGCTTGTTTTACATCTCGCATACTTAGAATTAACTAAATGACTTCGCAGAACTTTTGTAATAAAGAATTTATATATAAACGTCCTGGCCAATCACTTTTCGGGAGAACGTTTAATGTATGCTGTAAAAGTCATTTAAAAATGGTTTAAAATAAGTTTATTTAAAATATTCTGTCGTAAAAGTTCTCGAAAGAATGTTTTAGTCAAAAGTCTAACATAAAAATTCTTTAATAAACTGTTTTAAAAAAAAGTTCCCAAGAAAAAGTATATGTTAGAACAGAAACTTTTTCAAAATAAAAGCACACGTTCCTTTTGGAACCTTGCTTGTAATTTAAGGTTGCACATATTTAGAAATCATGATCGCACATGGCAGCACAAAGGAATTACAAAATTTGAAAGACATCATGTAGTTATTTTAAATATATAACATAACATAGTTGTATTAAAAAAAATAAGCTTGTTGTTTTATTTCTAATAATGATTTTAACGCTACATAATATTAATTAATTAATTACATAACGTTAATTGAAAATCTGCAACAAATGCGCTGAAAAGTTATTAAATTAATGTTAAAATTGTCAAGGAAAACTGCACCTGTACTGTTTCAGAATGTGCATAATTTCTGCTGTAAGATAAAATACTAAATAATAAAGACAAAGGTCGAACTATCAATCAAGTTAATGATATTCAATTAAATAGAAGCGATTGTAATAACAAGTTGCAAGCAAGCATAATTTGGCACAAGAGAGCGTGATAGAAGGTTAATACATTATACATGAAACGATATTTGGAATACGGGAAAGTGCGATAACGACATTAATTATTGATAATCCAACTTTTCTAATGTTACTAAATTGTGTTACATATAGTAATTAGTATAGAAACTGTATCAATTTGCCGTGTGTATAGTATTATTTTTTTTTAAACTGAATTCTTTGAAATGAATGTATATAATGATATGATATCTGATAAAATCTTATGACACTGTTTAATTAAATTCTTGCTTTAGGTACAATGTGATAAATTATTTTTTAGTATTTATAGTTCATTAGTTTGAATTTGAAAGTAATAGTTTAGGAAATTTGCTTATGCATGTGAAGAATTTTTGGTTTGATAAGTAAATTTCTTGTTTTAATTTCTTGTTTTTTGTATTATTGAAGATATGTTTAATAATTTAAAAACACATAAAAATTAAAAGTATGTTGCACAGATAATATAATTTAAAAAAATAGAGTGTAATATTTTATACTTTTAAATCGTGATTTATAAATTATCTTTATTTTAATTTTTTAATGATATAGCACCGATAATTTTAAAGTCAATCACATGGAAAAAAATATCGATTGTATTTTTTAATCTAATCAGAAGACTTTTTCTCATTTAAAAATTCGCACTAGGATTTAGAGGTCACAAAGTGAATTATTATTATTATTATTATTATTATTATTATTTTAAAAATTATTTTCTATTGAATTGTGTATATATATGTAATAAAATTTAAAATTTTGTAATTAAATCGTAGATTTATTATTAATATTATAGGATTAGGTATAATTTAGTACCATTTGATCCATCTGGTGTTTCTCAATAAATGAATAAATAAATAAATTAAATTAAATAAATAAGTAATATATAAAAAAAAATTAAGTAAATAACACGAAATAAATCAGATAAAATATTATAAAACAGAATAAAAATAAAATTACTCATAAACTAGTGCGCATAGTGGACTCTGCTCACTTTCCCATCATATACTGGGTGAAAAAAAATATACAGAATATATACATATATATTACTAAAAATCTATTAACCTTAGTAATATGCTGTTTTCACTCAAATGCACAGAAAGGCATGGGATATTTTTTAGGTAACAAAACATTTATTAGCAAATTAGTTTAAGTTTTCTTCCTCACGTGACGCTGTATTTGTAAAATTACTTTTTTATGGAGCCGCAGTATATCCAACAACGTAATTAAAACTATAAATGCTCAATATGTAGGCTGTTATTTATGAGAGTGACCTTTAGACGCTGAAAATTGAAAATAAAAGCTTCCCTATTTGCAATATGACGTCATTTGATAAGGAGTATTTGTCCAAAATGTGAAAGGATACCGCAAATACAGTACAAGTATAAACATTATAATGCTGCAATTTTCTTTAAGTGGTCACGTGTAAAATAGAGTTACATGACGTAACACGGATAAAGTCCATTATAAGTCCAACTCTCGTTTCTGAAAAAAAAAAATCCCCGTATTCGTAACAAATTGCTATAAATATAAAATGCAGAATGTTGAACTTTATCAAAGGTCACTTCCCTTCTTCCAGGAAAACATCAAGGTAGTTTTACGACCAATAATAATTCTAATAATAAAAAATCTTACTAGTACAAATTTTAACTGTAAGTTCGCATTAAAAAATTCACGAATTTATGACTCAGAGTTTAGTGTGTTATCACCGGGGAGAAACATTGTGCTTTTAGTAATGTTTTCTTGCGCGATAAGTTGGTGAAAAATGTAACTAATAGTTATTATATATACATAAATCTCATATTTTTCTATACGTTTGAAAGTAAACTGCACAAAGCTACAGTCAGTACATTTTGAATAATATATTATATATATATATATATATATATATATATATATATATATATATATTTCTTTGCCTTTTGGATCACCCGATATGTGTTATCATAAATATCTGCTACAGGGCAGACTATATTCATGTTAACAGAAATAAATTGTATCGATCGCTCGACATGATAAAGGACTGAAATGTTCCCCGTAATAGGCTACCACACTTTCAAATCGATACATCTACTTTATCTCACTTTATTAATTAATCTTACTATGGTCAGTTTTGTAAGTTTTTTTTTTTTTTTTAACGCTATTCCATACTATTTTCAATGCAGTGATTCCTATAATGCAAGTTTATGTGAAATGTTGCTGTACTCAGCTATGTTGGAAAATCTTAAATTTCAAATAACTAACGAATTTTTTTAATTAGAATATTCATAACCAATGAAGTTCAGACCAGTATCATAAATAACATTTTAGAAGCATTCTGTCATCTTTATGATCCTTTATCCCTCAAAATGATCGTTTAAGCGAAAATTTGTTTTACTCCTGTCAGTAAAAAATTCGTAAATTTCGAATAACGTACGGAATTTTTTATTTAGAATGTTCATTTTTAAAGATGTCCACCACAGCTTCTAACTTGATATCTAATAGCTGAACTGAAATCTTTAAAATAAAAATATTTCTTTTAATTATTATTTAAGCACATGTTTGCCATGTTCTGCCACGTTCTGCCATGTTAAAAAAATCGTAATCTTCGAATAATTTAAGACATTTTCAAAGTTGATTGCTCATAGTTTTTGTTATATTCATTCTAGTATCATAACTGATATTAGTAAGCTGGTCATAAGATAAAAACAATTCTTTAAATGCACGTTTAAATGAAATTTTGTCCTATTCTCCCATATTAAGAAAATCGTATATTTCGCATAACATACGAAGTTTAATAAGTAGATTATTGCAAATAAACAGGGTTCATGCAGTATTAAAAGATATATTTAAAAATCAATCCGACCTCATTACGACCATTTGTTCTTCAGACTAACAAACTAACTCACTAACAGACACCCTGAAAAAAAAAAAAAAAAAAAAAACCACCATATCTATTCCTTTTAGGTAGATTCCTTATAGGAGATCTACCTATTGCAATGGTTCTCATGACACGACTTCCGGAAAATTTCTCCATATCTTCACCGATCATGACTCCTAGAACCTAAAACCACCCTCCGTTCGAAAGTATATATATATATATATATATATATATATATATATATATATATATATAGGTATATATATATATGTATAACGCTTTTTCCCATGTTAAGTTGTGAACACGATAACTGGAGTAATTTTTATTTAAATTTAACCAGCTCGGGATATGTTGTTAGGGCAGTAAAAATCTCGGTCAAGTTCGTAGATGGGGTATCCTGCTCAAAGGGGGTGGAAATGGTGGGGGGGGGGGGTGGAAATTTTCATTTGCCCATAATTTCTTTAATATTGAAAACAGGAAAATACTTCAAATCAGACGAATTACCGCCTAACCCTAAAGAATAACTTTTGCATTTAAACTTTTTCGATAACTTCAATTGCTTAAAAGTTTCAAGTCAAAAAGTGATTTTTCTTGTGATGAAGCCGACATTTTCTATAGCTTTCATTGCAAAAATTTATAATCTGATGCTTATGTCACGTGCAAATGATAATAAAAAAGATCACTGAAAATATAATAAAATTTTAATCATGTTTTTAAACAATATAATAATCTGATTTAAAAAAAAAAAAAAAAAAAAAAAAAAAAGTTTAATTTAACAGAAAATATGACGTCACAATTACAACAATGTACTGAGAAAAATGAAATAAAATTTTATCCGTGATTTTAAACAAATAAAATAAAAGTTATTAAAAAAAAAAAAAAAAAAAAAAAAAAAGTAAATAAAGTCAACATATCTTAGGGCTAAGCAGATTTAGACTTAGCTTTATGACATAGATGCTATAATGTAAAAGATAAATGTCATCGTTAAAAAAAAAAAAAAAAAATCTTGTAAATCGATGCTAAACGAATTAAACTGGCATGGTAGAAAAGGTAATAAATTTGGGTATATTTAGGTATCCCTTTAACAAATGAACTAGGGACGATTTTAATGAATTTTCCGTTGAAGTTTATTTTCATGAAAATTTTAATTTAAAGTATTTCATTACTCGAATTCCCTTATTTTGATAAATAAAATTATGCCCTTTAAAAAAAAAAAAAAAAAAAAAAAAAAAAAAGAACACTCTTTTATCCGCGATTGTAATGAGATGCTCGCCCTCTGGTGGGCTAAGGTGAAATTACAATAAACATGCTTTAATTCGGCTTTCATTAAGCCGCCATTGCATGCCGATGCTTAGTTTCACATATATTTATTGAATAAAAATGAATAAATCCGGTAAAAAAGATAACACATACTGTTGTGTGCTCTAGTGTAACTCCAAAGGACCAAGAAATTCAGAATAAAGCTTCCATTTATTTCCAAATGACAAATTTAAAATTTCAGTTGCTTCGGCTAACGGAAGTAAAGAATATTTGAAGCTAATATTTGTTCAGCTTCAGTTAAACATCTACTTCCGATCGAACTTTGAATAAACTGAATTATTTTTTTCCAAAAGCAATCAATTTTCCATGATGTAATGGCGGAGAAATTATAGTACGAATATTAAGTAGCATAACAAAAAGAACAATAATAAATACACGTGGCTATAATATTTACTAACAACAAAAACTGAAAAAGCGCCATCTATCGATCATTACAAACGCGGATTGAAAAATGAACCAATAAAGGTTTTAGAAAACTATTACATACTTTTAAATCTTTGTTAAAAAAAATTAATTGTTGCCACTCGACATTATACAAATACATCCAAATCCTGTGTCACATACGATAGTTTTGTATAAGTATAGATTTTTTGTTTGCACTTGGAACCTGCCCCTGATGAGAAAAGTGCCTGGAAACACTTGTATCTAGTATTGTCATCGATTATGAAGTCGTGTGCAAAATTTCAGGTCCTTCGGACGACAAGAAGTTGCCGAAAATTGAATTGCAAAATTCCGTTACATACATTAATAGTTGCATCATATCAAGTTAATAAAAGTGCGTTAATTAAAAACCTTGTTAAACGCTTTAATTAATCATTTAAAAATATAAAATTAAAATAGTTCGTCAATCTTAATACAAATATCGTTTGTGGTGAATAGTTTAGAATGTCAGTTTAGGCAAGAATTTAAAATTTACGATTGAGAGTAATACGTTACAGCTTCCTTTGACTTTTTATCTTTTCGAAATAAAATATTGGTCTGTGAAGAGATATGAGGTTTTCGAGCGGAAAAAAAATATACTGACGCCAAAGCTGCCTTTCTCCATCTCCAAGCTCGCCAAATTTTGTTGCCAAGTCAAAAATTCCGTCGTCAACTATCAACTTTTGCCGCCAAATCACAAATTTCATTGCTAAGTCGCACGTTTTGTCACCAAAATCTCGCCAAATCATACAATTTACTAAATTCATAACAATTAACATTGAAATTCAGCGGTGCCAAATGGTCAAATGTTAACTAACGTTAATGTTAATGTTCCAGCTTATGTGAACCAAAACAGTTTCACTTTACAATTTTTACTCATCTGACAATAAGAATCACAAAAACACAATACAAAACTTTCAATAATTCAATAAAAATTACAATGAAATAACTATCCAAAAACCGCTACCACTTATCTGTATTTGACTTGACCATAGCAACGCCAGGCTTACCAGAACTAGTAAGATCACAAGTGCATTTTCACGTTTCTATTACTTTTTCTTTTAAAAGAAAGATATTGAATAACAGTTATATGGATTTTAAATAAAAAATACAATTTTGATTAAGCTTGGCTGGGGAGGGGGTGTAGCCCAATAACCCCCCTCCGGGATTCACCATTGCTGGGATTGTATATCTTTAAGGCTTTTATTTGTTGAATGAATATGAGCTTGAATTTTAAAAAATTGAAACATTTACAAAAGAATAAATTTAGCCTAAAATTTTAAGTAGAATGAATAAAACCCTTTTGTAGTTGAAAATTAAATTTCTTGAAAACAGAATAGCGACGTAAATAATGCATATTGTGGGAACAAAGCCATTGGCTAGGTATTAATGCATATGTAAAATTTCTTTACAATTGTAACATTAACGTTAAGGAATCTACCTTTGCCTTTAAGCTTGCCGAAAAGGGATTTTTTTTTTTCGATTTCCTCAGACCTGAAAAAGCGTTAAAACTGGAATATCCCACGATAAAAATTTTCACGATTACCTAAGTTCCCCATACCTAGCCCAAGTAGCAAAAACAGTGCAACAAGTCAGATTATTTTATCATCTCAAAAAGAGAAACCAGGCTTAAAAATACAAATATAATTTGCATTTTATGTCTCTAGATAACTGTACTTGTTGTATATTTTAAAATTATTTCTTTGTAGACACAAGTATTACATATGTAACGATGGCTGATATTTCTTGTGACACCAGACTTTGTATGATATTTCTGTATCTCAGACAAATTTTGTTTTTCTACAAACGCATACAAAAAATTCCGCTAATGGGCCTATATTATGAAGAAGAACTAAAAAGTAGTCAATTTAAAATAAACAATCAAAAATTTATAAATAATCTATGAAAGCATTTTTTATTCATATAATAATGAAAACTCCATTAAATTAGTAGTCTTTTATGCACATTACAATAATTTTTATTAGTTGTAAATTTAATTTTGTGTGTCTAAATAACATTTTTGTTTTCCCTAAACTGCAATTCTACCCGCAATATGTATTTGTCAAATATGATTAGAAAATATTGTAAAATACGTAATAAATTAAACTGATACTGAAAAATAGTTTTACGCTGTTAATTTTAAGGCTTCTATCCACAAATAGTTAATTTTGTTTTAGTTCTTAGCTTTTATAGCAAAACGAAGAAAATAATCACTGTACTAGTTTATCTAGATAATACGACTCTGTTTAAACTAATGGATGATTTTTGGCGAAAAAACCTTTTAAGCAAGTAAAATAAAGCAATATAAAATATCTATAAAAAGAAAATCTCTCTCTTTCTCTATGTTATATGCTTACACATACGTATGCTTATATATATATATATATATATATATATATATATATATATATATATATAACGGGTGTCCTATAAGTCTGTAAACATTTTAAAAATGCATAAAAATTGAAGGAATTGGTAAAATTGAATGCGGTTTACGAAAAAGTTTTTCTCGTAAAAGGGGATTTTGTTTCGGGCGGAGGGAGGGGGGGGGTGTAAAAAATAGTTAAAATTAGTTATTTTTATTACCCTTCATCTATATGTATAAAAAAATGTATTCATCACTGAGTCAATACTGTTATGACGATTCTCTGTGGGATATAGTCACGAATTTTGGTGTGGAAGTTTATTTCACAGCCCTGACCGGGTTTTTTCAGAATTACTCCCTTTCACACTTAAGGGGAATGGGCGGATGGCCAAAAAAATTTTTGAGAGCATAACTTGGCTACAGATTGATTCACAGTGAAGACATTGCACATGTGGAGACTACAGTCAAATACAAAAAATCTATATTAAGAAAAACTGACTTTTGACTGTAAATTTCGAAAAATGAAAATAATTTGCAATATCTTTGGGGTCGTTGTGCCTATTTGTCTGTAACGTTATATTTGTTCGAGTATTACGTGAGAATGGATGGACAGAATTTAACTACATTGGGGAGTAGAAGGGAAAAACATGTTTGTAAGAATAACCCAACTTCCAAATTATATCACAGAGAAGAAATTGTATATGGAGAGACAAGATTTAAGTAAAAAAATAAAAAATAAATAAATAAATCTGCGATTTTGATTTTTTTTTTTTTTTTTTTTTAAGGGGAAAGGGAAGGGGAGATCGATTTTTGGGCGAAATTTTGCAAGTTCCTGATTTTTGAATTGAACTCTACCAAAAAAGGGTACAAAGATGTTAAAAACAGCCATGCGTCTTCTTTAGGATATTTTCAAAAAACAATTTTTTATTTATTGTGATTGATTTTGGGAGGGCGTTAACAGGAGTCGAATTCGACACCCCCCTTTTTAGCATTAAATTTGTCCTGGGAAATCTTTGGCAGCTGCGGTCACTAATTTTAGTGCGTGGATTGTTTATATGTATTCGACACCTATAGTACAGGTATTTTACGAAATTCCCCTTTCCCCCTGGGAGGGCAGGAGGCATAACACGTTTGTAAGCATAACTCTGCTCCAAATTAATTCACGGAAATGAAAATCCCATATACTCATTTTTGAGTATATTGACATGCTCAAAAATGGAGTTCACCACTAAGAATACCAATATCCCCATTTTTGAGCATGTCAATATACTCAAAAATTAGTATATGGGTTTTCGAATTTAAGTATATTGTTTCGGAGCTATTTTGAAACAATTTTGCTCACTTTTGAGAAACCATTTTTAACAGTGCGCCTTGTTACGGCATTAAACTAGCTCGTATCCTTTTAAAATCCTGTTTAAAAGTTTCACCCAGACAAAAATTGCCTTGGCGGCAAATTAAGTGCCAGAATGGAGCATTTACTGTGTCTTGACAACTGTTTTAACGAGCTTGGCGAGAAAATATTTATTATTGATATATGTATTATCAAAAGCTCTAAATCAAATAGTTTACGAAATATACAGAAAATTATGGTTATATAAGACTATAAATAGGGTTGCATTTCGGTCATACTTAATTTAGTTGAAGCCAAATGCTTGAAATTTTAGAAGTCTCTGACGTGTGTCATGCAAATAATGCAAATTTTGGTATGATGTTTATGTTGTCAACTGCTATCAAAACTGTGTTTAGTGGCGTATCTGAAAGCGATACTTGGTTCAAACATTTAATCTTTGAAATATTCAGAGAAAAAAAATCTAAGCTTTATAAGATCTTTTCTTTATTCACGGACAATTCACGAACCTTAATCTGTAATATTATTTCGATGGATATTTTGCCTTCATTTACGATAGTTTCCCTCCTTGTTTGCGCTATTATGTAGTTTTTGTATTTTGGCGGTTTTACACCCTTTAAACTCCGTATCGAAATCATCCAGCATTTTAGCCAATAATCCTACTTCTTTAATCCTAGGTAATTAAATCCTCAATAAATCGCTTTCTTGTTATCGTTATTTTCCGCTTAGTTTAACCTAAATAGTATTTATGTTAATTCATCCAAACCTGTTACATTCATTCTTCGCATTCATTAGTTAAAGTATGTTATCAAGTTTTAATCAAAATCATGCCGTATGCCCGTTAGTTTATTTTTAAGTATTGAGAATTTTAGTCTAAAATCTTCGGATTACATTTAAACCTTTTCATTAACAAATTCATTCCATACTCATAATTATAGAGTGGCTATAAATACTGTTGCAAATACTAAATCATTTTATTGTACAGTTATAAAATAGAAAAGGATACACCAATATGAGAAAGTTTACCTTAAAATAATTTTATTCAAATGGATTGCCATCTTTTTCGTTTACTAAAGATAATCTTAAGCCATTGTAAGATTGCGACATGAATCATTTTAAGAGATTTTTAGAATGAAAAAATCGGGAGGGGGAGGGAGAAAGTAAAAAACCAAAAAAAGTAGTATGAGCAGAGAAGAAAAACACATTCAAACAAATGTGTGGGAAGAAACCTAACAACAGTGAAAAAAATCGAGAAAAACAGACGAGAGAAAGAAACTGAAACTTGGAGAGGGTGGACATAGGGACAGTGAAGCTATCGTCGAGGCCTAGCTACATTTCGATTAATATGCGCACTTACAGAAAGTTGCCAATCACAGAAATAGGGAGAAACTGTTTTACCAAACCATAAAAAATAAGTTTTATTTCTTGGAGTGTAACAGTATTTAGTAGCCACCCTGAATGTATGTCTGGTTCTTTTGTCCATGTAATTAGCAATTTCTAACGGTAATAACCTTAATAAAAATTATACACATTCTCCTTTGTCTATTTTACTTGTTTTTAATACAGTGTTGAAAACATACAGATAACATCATTAGCAGCATCAAAACGATTAACTTCAATAGGTCAAATTTTTTACTGTTCCCATCCTTGGGGCTGTTGTTTTAACATCCTATGGAATGCATTGCTAATTTATTCATTTCAAATTCTCTCAATCTCTATCTTCTAATTCTTGTCTTCATTTTTCATTCTTCTGCTTCAATTTTCAATCTTTTCCTTCCAACGCTAACGTTATTCTTCTCTTCCTGTTTGTGCTTCTAGACGTAATTTTATTTCTCCCGTCTCTATTTTTTCTGCTCTTCACTGTTTGATAATATTATCTCGTGTCGTTCTTTTTATAAATTCATTATCAGAATATTTCCATTCTTTTATCATTTCGACCATCAATGGAGTAGGTACCTTTTCCGTCATGTTTATCTCGCATTCCTGGCATAGTTCAATAAAATCGTTCTTTCGCGCATTGTTTAGCATAGACATTATAAATACAATTCTATCTTCCTGACAGTTATTTAATGATATGATATTTTTAACGCAACTTAACGTAACGATTAAATGTAACTTTCAATTTGAATATCTTTAGTAATAATTTCTATTTTCCGTTACTTCTGTATATCAAATTCACTGTCCGATTGCTTCGTATTCAGACTGATGCTTTTGTTTAGATCAATCTCGGTCAAAGTTCTCATAAATCTGAAAGATTTACGTATTTAAAGGCCTATTCAAAGATTCACACTACTTTTATATACAAATCTTAATTCTTTCGTTTCCATTTTTATATAACGTTTATTAACTTTTCTCACAAATAATACTGACTGCATATATTTCTACACAAAACAGCGCAATGTCACTTATTACAGAGTGGAAGAAATTTCACATTATTCTTGCTTTTCTAGTTGTAACATAATTCTTCTAATGAACTTATAACTTCTTTTCTAATGAACACATGGTATACATATTGAAATGTTTTGTAAATTCAATTAAATACTATTTTTGTTATTATTTATCTATTCGTTTTGAATATATTTTTAATAAAATTCGTGGAGCCCCTCTATGATACCTATGACTTATTATCTTTGTAGAATGTTCTAAAGAAATAACTCTGCGTTGAATCTATGTTACAAGTGGCAATCTTTGTTCGCCATTTAAATGTTATTACTAATTCTTGTTGAGTTTCTTTTTTTATTATTATTACTATCATTCATGTAAACCTATGAAATATAATACATATACTTCATATAATACAAACCCTGAATACTGCGAATTTCAAGGATTTTTAAATACTTTTAAGTAGAAATTGGTCAGGTATTTACATATTCTCAGTGTCATCTAAAACGAATTTAAATATGCTATATTTATTTAATATGGGAAGTTATAACTATAGATAGTACTTTCTGAATGCATACATTCGACAGATTTGTTTTGATTCAAGAAGCCAGGGAATAATATCGTGTAAAGTATTTAATATTCCTTGTTGTATTTCAGAATTTGTTTCCTGATGTTTTTACTGTAAATTCGTAGGGAATTTGCTAATAGTAATATATATTTCTACAATTTGATTACTCTATCAAATTGTGTTCAGAGAAATTTACTATCCCTATTTTCAACATTAGAAAGATATCTCCCCCACTCCCTTAATTTTGAAGTTATGATCCTTAAAACTATTTTTTAAATGTCATACTTCCCTGTTGACTGTCTAAGCATAGCTTCATTCTCGACCACGCTATTTTTTATTTCCATCTCTTATGTAATTTATTTATCAATATTTATTTATATTTTAATCTATTTTGTAGTGCTACCTTGTTATATTAATAGAGGTAATATTGGCTTCTGAAGATTATAATTGTAATAAATTTTGTAGTAAAATAAAAAAGCTCTGAATTAAAATAAGTTTTTATGTTCGTTTAAAAGTCTCTTAATGTCGCTTATTACTTTTAATGCAATTTTTATATAAAATAGTTATTTTTATAAAAATATATATCTTATATATTTAAGGTATAATTAATTAATATATTTAAGTTATTCCCCATTTTCCTTACGATATATTAAATAATATTCTCTTGCGAGGCTACTCTTTCTCTCTCTATGCCTGTCTATAAGATAAAGGTACCAGTGTTCGCCACCCTCACAAAAGATATGTTAAAATAAGCGTTTAATAGCATCTATGAATTTGAATCCGCCTGCGCTTGATTCCCTAGAACCAAAGGATCGTGAGTAGAATAAAGTTTATAATGTTGATTAACGGTTAGTATAACAAGTATTTTGTGAGAATGGTGAAAACTGGAGCAAATTTTAGAAGTGGTGAACACTGGTGTCTTTACCATATATAGGAGTTCTATTTCCTTCAGAAAATTAATATATGTGATTCATAAGTGAATTCCTAATTTGAAAAAATACCTTGTACAAAAATATGTTAAGGAATTATTCAGAAATTTTTAATTTTTGTGTTAAAACAAATAAGCATGTATTAAAAGTAACTAGTAATCGTGAAAAAATATATATATATATTTCTGGTTTCTACTTTGTATGTAGTATCCTTGTGTTACATGTCATTTCAAATTTGCATCTGTAAACACATACAAAAGAATTTTCTGCATCTTCCTACAAACTTCCCAAGATGTTTAAAACTTTTAGGAAAAGTATCTCTCAATAAATATGTTCAGCTGAAATATTTATCTTTGTAATTATATGCTGGAAACGTAAATATTAATATGTTCAGTCTCGTCTTTTAATGCTTATCATTTGCATTTGAAAACGCAAGAAATTTTAGTTCTTAAAAGCATCTAGTTTAACAAATAAATGTATATATATATATATTTTTTTTTTTTCTTTTTTTCAAAATTGAATTCATATAATTCAATTCATAAAATTTTAAAAATGTCAAACATATTTTTATTTCATAATTTTTATCATTATCTATAACTTGCGACGTTGTAAACAGTCATGAATATTAAAAGTCCCTTGCATATAAAGTTGTTTTGTTTTAACACAAAATAAATAAATTTGCTATCAATATGTTTTGCTACTATTTTACTGGTATTAATAACATTTAGATATGCTTAACTTATGTTTACTGGTGTTTATATTACGATGTAGCAGTCTTTACACTTAATTCAGTTTCAGTTTTGTAATTAATGCCGTTCCTAATACTTCAACAGCGTTCTTGTCAGAAACAATGCTCAACACCCGTTGATATTGTAATAGCCTTTCCAATATGAATCTGGTTATGACAGCATGCACTAAACAGCCAATGCGAATTTCAACTTGATGCAGCGGATTATAATACTTTACACTTTATTTATAAGATGCATTATTTTACGTGTCGTTATAAAATTTAAACTAATATAATTTCAAATATCAGAAAACATTTAATATTTTTAAGTATTTCATTAATATGCTTTTCCGTAAAAAATAGATTATTTATTTATTATTATTATTAATATTATTTGTACTATTTTTGGTGTAAAAATTACAAAACGCAAGAATTTTGGTATAAGTTAAAGGAATTTATTGTATGAATCGAATTATGACAGGGTTTACTACATAGCCAAGCTGCGTCGGACTCCAATACAGTTCACTGTAAATAATAATAAAAAAAATTTGTTTTATTACAAAAATATTTTAGCAACAAATTTAACAGAAAGTATCCGTACACTATTGAAAGAATATGTAGACAGAAATTTTCTGAAGTCGAATAATACAGAATGTATTCGTACATTTCTTTACTTTTTTTTTTTTTTTTTTTTTTTTTTTTTTCATGAAGCACTTAAAAAAAAAAAAAAAGGCATTAAATAAAATTCATGAATTTTACGAGTCAGAATCGAACCAAAATCCACCGTATGGCCAGCGACGATATGCAGACTAGATCCTCTTTCTTACAAAGGCTCCACGAAAGGAACACACCTAAACCTAGGACGATCCCAATATCAGTTAGCATTAAGCCAACACCAACACGCTAACACAGTATTTGGTTATTAACTAGATTAGTCATCGTAGATATGAATTTGAATAACTTTTCAGTAAATTCTTAACATTTCTCTTGTTATAATATAATATATTATTTTTTTAAAAACTAATATATTCTTTCTTTCATTACAATAAACATACATGCGGTAAATTTATACTTTTTTTCCATAATAATATTTCCGTTTGAAGTTTTGAGACATTATTAAGCTTTATCATTAAAAATATTTAAAATTTTTTACATATTGCTTCCATAAACAACAATAGAAAAAGAACAGATAAAGTATTTTTATTCATTATCACTTTCGAACAAATATAACTCCCGTAAATCCTTTAAATCAGATTTATATAAAATTTAAAATTCTGATTTGTCGTACTGCCGGAGTAAATTCCTATATCTGCTGTATATTATTTTATGTGTGTTGTATATATCAGATAAATAAATTCCTTATTTACTTCAAAATATAAAGTTCATACATTTCTTAGAATACAAAGTAATAAAAGCTCAATGCCCCACCTTATGAGTATTCCGCATTTTGGCTTTAAGGTTAAATATTTATTGCTTTCTATTGTGAGGTAAAATCACCATTTCCTTTCTGAGGATCATATATAATCCTTGAAGAATGTCTCTGCCTCACAAAATCCCATTAAAGTTAAACAAGATAAACTGAATATTCACTAAGCTTTAGAATAATACTTCAATACGATTAGCATTTTAAATAAATGTCTAGTAGGATATGTAATTGTAAATTGACAACAGAAACGAAGTAAAACATATTTTACATTTTAGTAGTGGTTTCATATAAATAAGTATTATTTTGAAACAATACACATTTTAATGGAGTGATGCTAAAATACACTTAGAACGGTGTTTATGTTTATTCAAATGATTAGAATATCTCAAAATTCCGATTATATGTGAAAAATGAGAAAAAGACATTCTAAAATAATTCGTTCCCAAATTTTAATAGATGTAAACTATGTCCCATTTATACAAGTCTTTTAATTTACAAAATTGTTTACGTAAATTATGTAATTTGCGCAAATCATGTACCACTTATGTAAATCATATAATTAGCGTAAGTCATTCACCTTAAATATTATTTACTATATATGTACAGGTCATATTATGCAGTCCGTACAGAGGTAATCGTATAGTTATTACACTAGTACGGTGTTTGGACGAACTTTTTAGAAGTGTAGATTATATGTATTATTTCTTTCACTGATACATTATTTTTAAATTTCTTGCTCATAATTAAAATGTGAAAATATCCTTTTAAATGAAAACTTAAAATAAAATACTGAAAAATATAAGCAAGGCTGTGTGCTCTATGACGATATTTTTGTAATTTTTATTGTTCAAATTATTTATTACACAAATTTTCTATGTAATATTTTAAATACTTTATGATTATTTGGTTTCATCATCAAACTGTAAATGATTCCTTGGGCAACTACATAGGTGGACTATACTCAGTTCCCCATAATATGTATGTTCTCATAAATTAGTAGTGCAAGACATACTATATTCATGCTAAGAGAAATGAATTTGATAAAACGCAATAATAGAATGAAATCTTCGCCTAATAGGCTACCTACCATTCAGTTCGATATATTTATCTCATTCGAATCTATTAATTTATTTTATTGAAGTCAATTTAATAGTTCCGTTTTCATGCTACTATTTCCAATGCAACAGTTCCCAAAATGCATATTTATATGGAATGTCTCACAACTTTGATATGTTGATAAAATCTGAAATTTCGAATAACTTACGAAATTTCCCTGTTAGAATATTTGTAGTCAATGATGTTAAAACAAGTACCATTAATGTTATTTTGAAGTTGTATGATATAGTTATGATCCCCAAAATGGATGTTTATGCTCATTATCCCCATATTCTGCGATGGTAAGTAAATCGCAAATTCCAAATAACTTACGAAATTTTTAAATTAAAGCATTTAGAGTCAGGGATGTTCATGCCAATATCATAAATGATAATTTTAAAGTGTTATAACATCTTTACAGTGAAAATATCCGTCGAAATCGACGCTTATGCGAAATTTTGCCGTATTCTGCATGTTAAGAAATTCGTAAATTTCGAATAATTTGCGAAATTTTCAAAGGAGCCTGTTTATAGTTAAAGCCGTTCATGCCATCATTAAAACTGATATTTAAAAGCTGTCCTTACATCTTTATGATAAAAATATATCTTTTCATGCATGTTTAAGTGAAATTTTGCCGTTTTCTCCCATGTTAAAGAAAACGTAAATTTCGAATATCGTCTGAAGTTTTTAGTTAGAATGTTTCAAATGTTCGTGAGATCTCGCGTACACAGACTAACAAACTAACAGACAACCTACAGACGGACACCATACCCATTCTGATATTTTCGGATTCCTCTTACACCTGCGAACGTGTAAAAAAATCAAAAAACTAAGGTCGAAATTTTTCACGATTACCTAAGTTCCCCATACCTATACTATGACGGGGAACTAAAACATAACAGAAAAAAAAAAGCGACTACAAACCAAAATCAGAATCTATCTATTATAAATTTTAGTAATTTAGCAAATTTTGTCTATTTCATTCCATTCAAATATGGGAAAGTGTTTTATAATTTATGATTGCTACATAAATTTACTTTTTTATTATGATTTTCATCTCATATACATATAAATGCACCTTATTATATATATTTTTTTTCTTCTCCTATAACTATACAATGCTACATAATGGAAAATATTTTCTCTTAATTTAATCCTAAAGATAAACCTTAAAAAATAAAAACTTGTTACATGGTGACTAAACAAAATGAAGTGGCGATTTAAAAATTTAATCGACTAGCAATATTTTTTCTTAAGCTTCATAAATGAATTTGATTCATTTAACACGTGAATATTGCGTATTTCGAAAATCGAATTAAGTCCAACAACTGTGAAATGATCTGGCGATTTGAAAATCGGGTGCAATAATAATGATATACATTGCAAATAAATATACTGTATGAATAAAAGTTTTTGGAAATTTTCCAATTTTAACGTTTTGCAGAATATAGAAGTAAATACTTGATGCATACTCTTGAAACTTTAGAAGAGTAAGGAACCTGTTGTGTCAAACTACACTAGATACAAAGATTCGTTTTCTTGTTTTCTTATTTTGCGCGTGATTTTTAAATAAATAAACACAAAAATATAAAATTTGGATGGCATGCATATTACCATATCATTAATCGAATTTCATATAACTTTAGCATGAGTGATAATTTTTAAACTAATAATTCCTCATTTTTTTAGAAAAGTAAGCTGTTGAAAAAATGAAAAAATTAAACCATTTTTGAAAACAAAATTTAATGAAAAATGCTCATAAGGATACATTACAGGCAGATGGAGATGAAAATATATGCCTGCGTTAGAATGAAACAGGATTTTTCTTCCTGTATTCACTTTTTCTGTTTTTTCTTTTTCCTTCTTTTTTTCGCATGTGAATATTTTTTTTAAAAAAATACACATATAAACATGAAAATTAGATAAGACGTTCATTATAAAATTATATATCGACAATTTTATTATCATGGTAAATCTCATATTTTATAAATTAGTAATTATATTTTTTCAAAAAGTCTGTTATAAAAGTTTAAGAAAAAAAAAAAAAAAAAAAAAAAAAAAAGCTAATACAGAAAGAAAATCTGGATTTAATTTGAAATTTAAACGCATGTGCGTCTTTGCCTATGTGTAATGCATCCTTACAACTATTTTTCTGTAAGTTTTCAATTCTAAAATTGTTAAAATTTTTCATTTTTTCCAAAACTTGCTTTTGAGAAAAATTAAATAATTATTAATTTAAAAATTATCATTTATGCTAAAGTTATATAAAATTCGATTAATGATATGATAACAAACACGTAATCCAAATTTTATGTTCATATGTTTATTTGTTTAAAAGTTATGTGCAAAAGAAGAAAATGGGAATGGAGGTTGTTCCTTTAATTTTGAACGCCTGTGTAATATAGCGAATATTCCCTTCTGATAGTAAATAAAGGATCAGTCGCAAATGAAAGAAAATATATATATGTTTAGGAAAACTAAAAAAAATATAATTGAAATGCGTTATGCATGTCATTTTGAGGATTCTTTTAACACTCTTAGTATATATTTGCATATTAATAAATAACACATATTTTAATGCTAAGAAAAATTTCTTTTAAAAATGTCAAAAACATTTCTCCGTTTTAAACATTTTACAGAAAGATTAAAAAGCATTTATGACATCGGTTTTTCTATTTGTCTTCTGTTTGTCAATCCTCGTTCTTGTTTCTGTGCATAGTTCTAGAATGCCTTCAAAATATTATATCACTTTCATGTTCACTATGGTCTGTACAGCTACAACGAATTTCAAGCAATACATTTTATAGAGTGATCCGAAACTTTTTAGTTCCCCATCATACTGTATGGGGAACTTAGGTAATGGTGAAAATTTTCGACCTCGGTTTTTTTACTTTTTTGCACGTTTTCAGGTGAGAGGAATCCGAAAATGACAAAATTTATATGGTGTCTGTCTGTAGGGTGTCTGTTAGTGTGTTGGTCTGTTAGTGTGTTAGTGTGTTAGCCCGTTAGTCCGTTAGTTTGTTAGCCTGTGTACACGATATCTCAAGAACAAATTGTCGCAGAGAGGTCAGATCAGTTTTAAAATATTACGTTCGACACTGGCAAGAACCCTATTCATTTGCAACATTCGAATTAAAAAACTTCGTAAGTTATTAGAAATTTACGATTTTCTTAACATGGGAGAATAGGACAAAAATTCACTTAAACGTGCATTGAATGGAAACTTTTTACTCTAAAAATGTCAAACCAGTTTTAAAATATCAGTTTTGATGCCGGAATGAGCATCAGCAACTATAAATATGCTACTTTGAAAATTTCGCAAGTTATTGGAAATTTAGGAATTTCTTAACATGGCAGTATAGGGCAAAATTTCACATAAACTTCAATTTTGAGAGATATTTTCATCGTTAAGATGTCAGACAAATTTTGAAATATTATTTAGGATACTGGCATGAATATTAATGACTAAGAATTTTCCAATATAAAAATTTCGCAAGTTATTTGGATTTTACGATTTACTTAACATGTCAGAATAAGGCAAAATTGAGCATAAACTTCCATTTTGAGGATCATAAATACATTAGATAAATTCAAAATTACATTTATGATATTTGTTTGAACATAATTGAATACAAATACTCCAATAGGAAAATTTCGTAAATTATTCGTAATTTACGATTTCATCAACATAGCGAAATTGTAAATTTTTCATATAAATATGAGTTTTGAGAATTGTTGGATTGGAAATAGTAGCATGAAAACTAAACAACGGAATTGACCCTGATAAAATAAATTAATAGATTAGAATAAGATAAATATATCGAAGTGAATGGTGGATAGCCTATTAGGCGGGGATTTCATTCTGTTACTGTATCAAGCTTTGGTCAGATTCATTTCTTTTAACATGATTATAATACGTCTCGCACTAGAAATTTATGAGAACATAAATATGATGGGGAACTGACCAGAGTCCACTTATGCCAACTAGTTTTAAAATTTGTAATTTGTTTCCTCTTAGCCCTCGGAACAAGTCCTCTGTAAATAAATAAATAAATAAATATGTAATATTATCATAAATGCTTAATCAGAAATTATCATAAGTTAACATTAAAAGAGGAGTGAATTCTTAGTTTTCAAAAATAAGCAAGCCATGTAGACTTGAGACAACATTGTGAGGTTTTGACAGCTTTGCCATATGTACTCTCCCTCTAGCTTGCCAAAACTAAGAAAAGACCATGCTATTAGCAAAATAAAAATATCAAATGAAATAAAATGAACATATCAATAATATTTTTAACTGGAAAATAAAATTAAACCTCGTATAAGTTTTTATAAAAATCAAAGCAGTAATCTTGAAAAAATGTAATTGTATGAATAAAAACAAAAATAACATTCTTCTGTTATCAACGGTTAAATAAACAGATGAATAAAAACATAAACATAAAATATTCTATCAGTACATATAAGTTGCCACAAAACCTACACATGCTGTAACTATTTCTAAAAACCTTCACTCATATTTCTTACGATGCCTAAATTAGAGCAGTATTGACATCTGTCAGTGAAAAATGTATTAAGTTATAATATATGTAGTCTGTGAATGTAATGATTTTCAACATTATCACTTTTTAGGTAACCAGTAAACATAAGTAACCATTAAAATTAACGCCATGTATTTAATTATGTTTAACAAATTTTTAAGTTAAAGTTATGCAAAAAATCTAAAGGATAGTTTGCTTTATATATAATGTATATATACAGAGAGAGAGAATGACTTACATTCCTAAATTTCCAAGAAAATCTATCAGGTATTTCTTGAAATATTCAACAAAACGTCAAACTTTGAAAGATATTTTTGTCAATATATTGTATATATGTTCGGAAGGTAGATATCGTAAGTAGAGGAATTTTGTTGTTTTGCTGAAATAATCACCTGTTTCCAAAGTAAAAGCAAAAGAAGTACAACATTTGGAAATTAACTGTAAGATAGTATTAAGACTATATTAAAACTATATTAGACTATATTAAGACTATATTAGACTATATTAAGATTTATTGACGTAAAAACATCTCATATTTCGGAAACTTTGAATGATGACAGATGTTACCTGTTATTAAATTTTTAATTTGTTTAAATAGCCCATTATTTCGGGCATTAGATACAAAAATACCGCATCTAATTCGTCGTACGATCTTAAAAGAGCGCAAATTTTGTCAAATAGCTATGAAATAAGTATATTATCCTGGAGTCTTTTCAGGTATAATTTTAATTCGAAAACGAACTTTTCACAAATCCCGTTAAATTTTAACATTAATATAGAGAAATTTTTCACAAAAATTTAGCGAGTTTTGAAAGAACAATTTGCAAAAATCACCAAATTTTAAAAACACCTTTCAGAAGACCTTGTAAATGAGAATAGTTACCTTGAGCGAGATAGGCAAAGGTCCGCAAAAACTCCAGGAACAATAAAAATCAGGCCGTAAGTGAATAATAACACTATTTAGAAGCAAACATCTTTATTTTAGCATCATGGGAATAAAAAGTTTTTTTAAAGTATCTTAAAATGCGTATTATTACGTCTAAAAGACATTCAGAGAGTTAGGTGAGAGAGAGAGAGAGGGCTTTGCGTTTACGTGTTATTCCAGCAGTAGTTTAAGAGCGAATTCTCAAGTTTTCATTCCAGCAATCAAGATCCAACTGCTGAATTACGCCAAGTTTTTCGAAATAGTGCCAAATTTTACAGCCAAACATAATCCATTGTCTCACGATTAAATTAATATAAATATTTTGAATTTAGAGTGTCCGTTAAAGAATTAACGCCAAACACCTCTGCCAGAAAAATCATTGCGTAAGGAGACAGAAAGACTACGATTTATTACCACATCCTGTCATTTAGATATATAAATTACCCTTTAATGATATTACAACGGAAAATTATTGCTTAATTTAGTTATAACAAAGTGGGCTTGCGCAATTTAAAAGAATGAAAATGTAATTATGTATACACAACGGTTAATAGATGAAAATAATATTTTTTATATTTTGATTTATTAAATGATTTAGGAGAGATTAGAATTCTGAGAGATGTCATTTAAAAAGATGACTAGCAGAAATAAATTATTTATTTTAACCCGTTAGTAGTCGCTATAGACAGCGCCACCTATTACAGATTGCGCGCTTTTTATTTAACTCTCACCAATAATTTTAAGAAGTGATGTGATCGACGTTCCTTCGATTTTTATTCGCGTATTATGTATATCAAATACTACTTCTAAAAATTTTTGGTGGCTATTGAATAAAAAAATCTGGCAACACTGAAGGATGGGCGGCAAATCGACCAACTAGCGACTACTAACGGGTTAAAGAATATGTTTTTGTTCTCAGAAGATTTATTTAATAGCTTCACGGATAAAATATTATTAGAATTAAGATGTCTATTTATAGAGACAAATGCGAATAAATATAAAAGTAATTTAGAATTTCGTTAGATATTTTATTAGACATTTAATTTATTGAAAATATAGTAATTAACTATTACATTTATTTAAAACCGTAACTAAAACCCATGTATTTGAAGGAACGACTTCACAGACCTGCCAACTTAATACAGCTCTATGGCAAATATCGTATGATTTTAAAATTATTTTTAAAAAATTCGGAAGAAGTATTGCTTATTTTAGTAATCAGGGTTAAATTTAAGAAAAAGTGACCAATAAGCAAATAAGACCTGCCAGCTACTGGCGAGTTACTTATATTTCCAGTTTTCATGTCTACCAATTTTCAGATGAGCCAATAAAAAATTTACAAAAATTTTATCGTAGACTAAAAGTAATAGATTTTACTGGCTAATAAAATAAGAAAAATATTTAAACTTCGAATTTGTTTAGTTGTAATATCTGGTGTCATGGCTATTTTTCGTTATCGTTGTTCTTATAATTTTTATTTATTTGTGTAATACATTTAATAATATTTTTTATTTAGTACTAGCAGGCAACGCCCGCTTCGCTGGTCCCTATTTTTAAATGTATCGCTATAATTACTGAAGTCTCAAAATTGCATTAATTTTTATCACGTGAAAAAAAAAACAGAAAAAAAATCTTAATAGGAAAAATGTCGCACCGGGTTCTCACTGCCTTCGGAAAAAATTCCCAAAATGCTCTAACACTTATTTCTATTATTTTCCCCCTTCGCCCCCCCCCCTCCCGTCTATCCTAATAATTTTAAAAATTCGAAAATATCCGCAATCGATTTGTAGGTATCGAAAACTTCTATATACCAATTTTGAATGCTCTAACTTTATTCTATTCTTTTTGCCCCTCCGCCCCCCCTCTTCCCGGCCCTCTTAATAACTTTACACTTTCGAAAATATCCCCATTCGACTGGCTGTTCTCTAAAACCTATCTGTACCAATTTTGAACGGCCTAACTGTATTTCTATTTGTTTTTGCCCACACCCCCCCTTCCCACCCCTCCTAATAATTTTACAAATTCGAAAATATCCGCAATCGATTTGTAAGTATCGAAAACCTCTATATGCCAATTCTGAACGATCTAACTCTATTTTTATTTTTTTGCCCCCCCTCCTCTCCCCTCCCCCTTCTCGCCCCTCCTAATAACTTTACACTTTCGAAAATATCCCCATTCGACTTACAGGCCTTTAAAACCTATCTGTACCAATTTTGAACGGCCTAGCTGTATTTCTATTTGTTTTTGCCCATAGCCCCCCCCATACTGCCCCCCCCCTTCCCACCCCTTCTAACAATTTTACAAATTCGAAAATATCCGCAATCTATTTGTAAGTATCGAAAACCTCTATGTACCAATTTTGAACGATCTGACACTATTTTTATATTTTTTTGCCTCCCCCCCTCCCCCCCCCAAAAAAAAAGAAAAAAAAAATCGGAAAAATTCAAAAAATGAGTTTTTGGAAATATTTTCAAGAAGACGCTTGGCGTTTTTTTTTTTTTTTTTTTTTCTTTTAAGCATCTTTGAGCTATTACTTTTACTCGAAAATCCGTATTCTTCTAAATCATTTATACCCCCTTCTCCCGTTAAAAATCCAAAATTCCAAAATCGCAGAAAATGATTTTTTTGTTTTCAAGTCTAGTCTCTCCCTCTGCAATTTCTTCACCGTGAAGCAATTTGGAGCCGAGTTGTGCTTATAAAGGTGGTTTTTGCCTTCTGCCCCTTCGAAAATCATTTTCAGCCCCACTCCCCCCTTAAAAATCCAAAATTCCAAAATCGCAGAAAATGATTTTTTTTTACTTAAGTCTAGTCTCCCCATCTGCAATTTTTTCATCGTGAAGTAATTTGGAGCCGAGTTATGCTTATAAAGGTGTTTTTGCCTCCTGCGCCTCCGAAAATCATTTTCACCCCTTTTCCCCCTTAAAAATCCAAAATTCCAAAATCTCAGAAAATGATTTTTTTGTATTCAAGTCTAGTCTCTCCATCTGCAATTTCTTCCTCGTGAAGCAATTTGGAGCCGAGTTATGCTTATAAAGTTGTATTTGCCTTCTGCACCTCCGAAAATCATTTTTACCCCCTTCCCCCCTTAAAAATCAAAAATTCCAAAATCGCAGAAAATGATTTTTTTGTATTCAATTCTAGTCTCCCCATCTGCAATTTCTTCATTGTGAAGTAATTTGGTGCCGAGTTGTACTTATAAATGTGATTTTGCCTTATGCGCCCCCGAAAATCTCATTTTTACACCCTACCCCCCTTAAAAATCCAAAATTCCGAAATCGCAGAAAATAATTTTTTTGTATTCAAGTCTAGTCTCCCCATCTGCAATTTCTTCACCGTGAAGCAATTTGGAGCCGAGTTATGCTTATAAAGGTGGTTTTTGCCTTCTGCCCCCCCCCGGGGGGGGGAACGGGGGGTATTTCGCAAAATCCCGTCTTAGTAAACGTCAGGGTCCTAAAATCAACCTGCTCACCAAAAATTGTGACTCTATCTCCCATAGGATCGCCACAACCGTGTTGAGTCAGTGAATCAGTGAATCAGTCAGTGAATCAGTCAGTTTACTCTTTTATATATATAGATAAAGGCGTTCTTGCTTGTTTTCTAATGATAGAAATTTAATAATGATACAGGAGAACTTCCATTCATTACTGTAAAAGAATGTAAAACCATTCGTTCTGTCGATATTAAATAAAGAACTTTTTTTAAATAAACAATCATTAATGTATCAAATGCTTTACTGAATACAGTGCCGACAATTTCTTTGTTTAAATTAAGTTAAAATTACCCACTTTTTCAAATATATCTAAAATTACAATAACTAAGAACATGTGTCATATTTAAAATTCTAGGTTAGAAATATTTTTTATGCGTCTTCGGCTTAAGGTATAACGTAAACTCCTTAACATCAATTGTATATTTTATTTATATGATTAATTCATAACATAAACAAATTTTAAATTTTAAAACAAATTAATAATGTATCATTATTCTAGTATAACAAGGAAGTTAGAACCACGTTTTATATCTTTGCTTAAAAAGAAAAAAATTAGCATAAATTAAAAAGCTAAACAATTAAATTTCGAAGCATATTAAAAAAAATAATAATAATAATAAATAAAAAATACGTGTTTTAAATAGAGAATACTGTTACGTATGTTTAAAGTTTTATAGTTAAAAAAAAAAAAAAAAAAAAAAAAAAAAAAAAAAAAATGTTTGCCAGAAAACATTAAAAAATAATTTAGATTTTTTTTTTTTTTTTTTTTTGCATTTTCAAAAGGTTAACATTCCAATTATGTAATTACAAAAATATTATTAAACATTGAACAAAAATTCTAGGAGCCAAATAAGCTTCTTATGATCTGGAGAAAGATAACGTACAGAAAAATATTCGCCCAAACCTACACCTGTAAAATACGTCTTCTTCTATATTTACACACAAAGGAATATCCAAATGAATGCCCGAAAAAATCACGTTCATCATTACTCTTACTCAGAAAGAAGATTACATACGGACACTCTAAAAAGAATCGAAGATCATTACTCTCACCTGGAAAGAAAATTCACAAAGAAAATCCGTAGAAACGTACTGATCATTACTCTTACTCTGCAAAAAAAAAAAAAAAACAAGAGTCCACAAAAATGCCGAAAACACATACAAAATTTATGTTTCAGTAAAAGATATTATCTTTGTATTCTTATTTTAATTGTATTTTAATAAAATAGCAATTGTAGAAATATAGTTTACTCACTGAAATACTCACTGAATTACTCCCTGAATACTCACTGAATTACTCACTGAAATATTTTATGTAGGATAATGTTATTAAAATTTTATTTGTTTTCATGTAACATTTTCATTCTTTCTATTAATAGAATCTTAAAATTGAAATATGACACATAAAAAAATTTTGATTTCCAAACATTCCTTGTGATAAATTAAAAATTTTATCTGTTATTTACAATGCCATTCAATTTCGATATGACAAAATCATCGATGATAATTTCAAAATATTTCTTGAAAATAATTTGAAATAATTATATGTACTACATATTTAAATAAATAATTTAATTTATTACGGGATTTTAGAATCCTAAAAACTACGATATGGCAAATCTAGCAATTAAAATTTTAAATTTTTACTTGGAATTAATAAAATAGTACATTACTTTAAATAAACATTTTATAAGTTCATTACAATGTCTTTTGTATTCTGAAAATTACAATAAATATAAGCCAAAAATTATAATTTTAAAATTATCTTTTCAACTAATTTCGAATAACTGCACTGTTATATTTAAATTTAAAAATATATATAAGTTAATTGTAATACTTTTAGATTCTTAGAAACTGCAATGTGACAAAGCCAACAATTATAATTTGGAAACACTTCTTGGTAAAGGATGACGTTTATAATCAGTGCTTGCTTATCTTTCCAAATATATTTCTGAAATATTATCAGTTTATAGCTCTCAATATTCTGAGATTTCATTAAAGTAGACAATTTAAATATTTCATACTTAAGTCTATCAAGACACCAACAACTGGAAGACATTTTGTATAACACTTTAATTTTTTTTGTAAAAATATCGTAACATACAGAAAAGGTAACTGACTTAAGGAAAGTTATTTTGTTGTTTGAAAATCAGTTGTTAAGGTTTATGATGTCACAATTTTTAAAGAATACGTCTGGCTTAGTTATATAAATAAATAATAAAAGCTTCTATTCTATAGCTTTTACGATAAATATAAATATAAAATATGTAAGCAAAAGAATAATTTGTAAAATATTAGAGTAGTATAATCAAACGATGTAGTTTAAAGGAATATTAAAAGAAAAATAGTGCATCACTAGATGAGTTTATATAAGAGAGCATTAAGAAAATGATTGTATATGTATAATAAACAGAAAATTTAGAAAAGAGGAAAATTTGAGAAGTTTATTTATTTATTTCTTTTTTTAAGTAAATTATTAAATTTTTTTTATTGCATATAAATTTCACCCTTATTATTATCATAAATTTGTATTAAATCTCAAAGTATATGCTATTTATAATTTCGAAAAATTTAAATAATCATTTAGGTAGAAATGGAAAAAAATAATAATAATAAATAAAAAAAATCTGGAGTGACTCCACTCGACTTTCCGAACATTGAGTAATTAACAGTTTTGTAGATAAAGTAAAGAAAGAGGAGTTGTTAAACAAACAAAAGAGAGAAAACCATAATAGAGTGTTTGAGTATTTTTCTCCATCTATTACACGATGTTTTATTTAACGCTACTGAACTTTGAGCCCATAGATCATAATGATAAAGAATTTTTCGTTGTGTCCCTGTAAAAACCTATAAATGCTAAATTCACCAAAATGCTTATAGTTAGTGCAACAGTGATTTATAATACTCATATAAATTTTCAGATCAATTCAATAAGACGTTTAGATGCTATCGTACTTTTAAAAATTTAGTCCCATAGGCCATAATGATAAAGAATTTTTCTTTGTGTCCCTGTAAAAAAACTGTAAGTGCTAGATTCACCAAAGTCTATACAGTTAGTTCAACTCTGATCTATAACATGTGTAAAATTTTTTTGCTCAGATTAATAAGGCGTTTAGGCGCTATCACACTTTTAAAAATTTGGCTCATAGGCATAATGATAAAGAATTTTTCTTTGTGTCCCTGTAAAAAAACTATAAGTGCTAGATTCTCCAAAATCTATACAAATTGAGTATTTGTGACCTATAATATGTGTATAATTTTTTTGCTCAATTGAATAAGGCGTTTAGATGCTATCGCACTTTTAAGATTTTGCTCCCATAGGCCATAATGATAAAGAATTTTTCTTTGTGTCTCTGTAAAAAAACTATAAGTGCTAGATTCACCAAAATCTATAGGGTTCGTACTATGGTGACTTACAATATGCGTACCAACTTTCGGGTTAATTGAACAAAGCGTTTAGACGCTAGCGTGTTCACTCACAGACATACACACATACACACATACACACACACATACATACATCATCGTAAAAATAGTGAAAACGGACTCAGGGGACCTCAAAACGTATAGAAACATCAAAATCTCGAATTCGGATTTTTGACATGATTACAATACTTTCCTCACTATAGTATTCGGAAAGTAAAAAGAGCAGAAAATAATAAACTTAAAGTAAACAAAACTAGTAAATTGCTTTTTTTTAATTGTCTACTATAGAAAACCGCATTAATTCAGATCTCGAGAATATAGTGGCCTATCTATTAACTTTCTGTTGATGAAAGGATCATATAAGACCGCCACATGTCTATAAAACAATTTCTTTAAGAAATTAATATTTTTCCTATAGGCAGAAACGTTGACACATTTCTCTTTTTGGAGCAAGGTTATTCTTTCTAATTTGGCCAAAGCCTTTCTAATAGCCTAAAAAATATGTAGAACGTGGATGTATCATCCTGAAGCTGCTATATCATGTATAAATAATTTCAGTTATTTTTCTGCTTGTGCGAATCAATACTCACACAATAAATTTAAAAGATATAGCAGTCATAAAATAATACTTAGTTTTCATTGAATTCCTATCCAAAAATTCCTGTATTTTGTATGATTATGCACATAAATTATCTTTATATGTATATACATTTATCTCTTCTGTCAAAGACATTTTAAATATAATAATGTTATAATGTTATATGTAAAACAGGTGGACAAACAAGAATGTTAGTAAATGTAAAACTGAAATTAAAATTGATGAGATACATAATAACATTGCTTATACTACATTATATGCAGATAAATTGCTAATTACATTATATGTTAGTGTATAATATGTACAGATATTTTTGTGCGCAGTTAAGTATATGCTAAGAACATAAATTCATTCATTTAAAACTCGAAAATACTAAAAAGTTTTGAAATAAAACTAACTAAACTATTTTGGAACTAAATTTAAATAATCCTGAAAAATGCGACACAGAATTTAAACGGAAAAATTTAATTTCTGTGAAATATAATCGATAATAATAGATTATGAATATAATATATTCCTAATTTATTCATGTGATAACAATTCGTAAGCAAAAATATATTTACAATTTCATAATGCAAATAAATTTTACTCTAAGAGTTGTTAAAGCATTAGAACTCAAAAAATAAATACATATAAAATATAGAAATTGTAATCCCAATTAAATCCAATTAAATGTATATTATTATTCTTAAATAAAGGAAAAAGAAAAATATAAATTGCCGACATTTTATTCGTTTATTTTTGAAGCAATAAAATGTCGTCTTGAAGCAAAACTTTAAATAAGAGAAATGATTATTTTATTCTATATATAGAAACATATTCAAAATTTGAAAATATTTCGAAAATGTTTAGTACATTTTAATAAATGTGTAGCGTAACTTCATAATTGTTTTATAAAACGTATGATATGTAACTTATTATATTATTTTACAGGAATATTTGTAACTACAAAATAATAGTAGTAATAATAATAATAAAAGAGGCATGGAAAATATAATGTCGTAAGTTTTAAAGTGGTTTAATAAACAGTTTAAATAGATATTCTCTGAATTGGAATTTTAATTTCTACATTTGAATA
The DNA here is from genome assembly GCA_963930645.1 of Salticus scenicus. NCBI lineage: Eukaryota > Metazoa > Arthropoda > Arachnida > Araneae > Salticidae > Salticus > Salticus scenicus. The sequence continues at coordinate 81,658,116 of OZ005653.1, forward strand.
AATAAATAAATAAATAAATTATACAAATATAATATTCTAATTTTTTCAAGAATAATATGATATTAGCATCTATAATATGCAGTTATTTAAAAAAAAAAAAAAAAAAAAAAAAGAAATCTGTATGATTTACTATTTTACAAAGATACAATATATTTTGTAATGAAACAAAATGAATTTTATTTTATTAGGTAAACCTGTGCAAAATTTTATTCTGTTAATAAATTTAAAATGATAAAATAGAGGCAGACTGCTATGTAATAAATTGTTACAATAAAAGATTATGCATTTTAATTATGTCTATATTGTTTTATTGTATTTTTTGTATTGTATTTTTAAAATTTCCTAAATCTTTTTCATCATAAATCTATATTATAAATTAATAAAATGCAGGTACTTATAAGCAAGTTAATTTATCATACAAGAAACGTACTGACGAATGAACCATAATAAAAATAACCACAAAATTTTGAAAATAAATCGAAAATTGATTTATTTTTAATTCAAGGAAATAATAAATTTCATAAAATATGCTTTTAAATATTCAGTAACAAAGCTTAAATTGATTCATTTAGAATGAAAACTTGCGAGATTTTTCGTTTTACATACATTCAGAAATGCTTTATATCAGTTGAAAACATTAAATTTTGTTTTTACTTTTATATCAGATTTATTGTTTTTTGTTTCTATAAACAAATACATAGTAAACGGATTTAAAAACAGATCCAAAAGCTATTTTTTTTTTTCAGTTATTTGATACAGAAATTTTCCTTAATAAGTTAATTTTCATTAAAATGTTTTTGGTTACAAAGCTTAAATGGACTGATTTAATGCCAGATAATTTTGATGTTTTCCTTGTTTATATATTCAGAGCTACTCCCCACCATCTGAAAGCAAAATATACATTTATATGGTTTATATGATAACATAAAGCAATGAATGGTGTGTTTTCATTTCCTTTAGATTACACAAAAGAATTGGAGAAATTGGGTTATCACGATGTAAAAGATTAATATTCCCTAGGTCAAGTGAGAAATATCAAAAGAAGGATGAAGAAGACAATTTGAAAAGACAGTTAATTTTCTAGAATAAATGTATATTACCAGTAAGTAAAATACTAGTATACTATTGTTTTATTCTTATAATAAAACAACAGATATAACAGATATATGCAACAGGAAAATAAGAGACTAGAAACACAATTGTTAGGGATATAAACAATGATTAACAGAAAATAATAATAAAAAAAATTTAAAGGAAAAATTACTTTTAGAGATATGATTTAGATTTTTATATAGCTTACAAAATTTAGGATTAATTATCATACCATTTCTTAAGGTGCGTGCTATTATTTAATGAATTGATTAGAAATTTATGTAACATTTATTAAATGATGGTGATTTTAGATATAAAATTTTGAAAACTTAACAGAATTTTTTTTCTTTATCATACATGAATCAAAATTTCGAAGCAAATGATGTACTGTCAATCATTCTATACAATTTGCATAAATAATCTGTGAAGAATGTCTGCGTAAGTATTAGACATAACCTTCATTTATTTAAAATGATCATCTATTATCATTCCTATTACAATGATTTATTCATTTATTTATTTATTTACTTATTTTATTTTTTTAATACGGAATCGAAATTTGTTTAAAGACTGCGGTAGTGTAGAAATTAACGCCAGTTGTATGCTCTAAGGATCTAAGTCTGTTTCGAGGGCCTTGCGTGGGTGTCTTTGTAAGGAACCCTTTTTCACGCGCAAATTTCAGAAGATACTGCGGGAAATACTAAAATGCAAGACTGACTAGCTCAACCTGAAATCTATTAATAAATATTTTATCAACTTAGAGAAAAATCCATTTTGGTTATGGGGAGGAGACTTTAGTTTTAAAATGGCAATTTAATGAAAATAATAATTATAATAAAATTCCTTAAAATGAAGTCTGAGTATTTGATAATGGATAAATGACTAAATGAATGAACAGACACCCAAGAGAATTTTGCAATATTTGCTACTGTTTCTTCATTTAGGTAAAAAATTGTACCAAAAAAATTTAACCATCTTTATTATTTTAAGTACTTCAACAGCATTTAAGTTTATAAAGGTACTAGTATAATTAAATTAGGAGTAACATCGGCTGTTGATTTTATCGTTTATAAAACTTAAAACTGTGTTATCTCCATATTTTACTATGTTCAAATTTGAAAATTTGAAATAATAACACAAAATTGAATAGAATATAATACATTTTTCGCATTTTAAACAATATAACCCCATATTTTTATAATATTCTTCAAACCGGTTTAGTAGTTAATAGTATTTAAAAAATCGAATTTAGATATTCAAGAAGAACTGCTGATACTGCAGGTACTTTGAAGTTTCATTCAATAATCATAAAAGTTTAAAAAATATGTATGCCTAAACAAGTAAAACAAAACTAGTACGTTGTGGCCATCACAAAGCTATATTTTCCTATACAAATTCACGAATGCAAATTTTTTTCTATTGAATATAGAAGATAGCATGTGAAATTCAGTAGCGATCAATGAAATAAATAAGACTTAGCAATATCGCATTTATAACAATTTATTAGTCAAATTATTGTATAAAAATGATTATAGGTAATAAATAAATTTCACACACACACACACACACACACACACACAAGAAGGAAAAAAAAAAACATGCACTTAATTATATATTTTGCCTAATTTAGAATTATTTTTTAATTTTTTGTTTTAGAAGAAATTTATAGTAATTCACTAGAATTATACCACAGGCCTGCGATGAAATGTTTTTCTTCAAGACGATGTGTTTTTCTAGTGTATTTTTAGATGCTAATTAAGTACTATCTATTCGAAAATTTCCATCACGTACAGTTTTGGCAAAAAAAAATGGGATATTTTGAGCTTGAAGCTCCACTTTTTCAACTCCAATCTAATTCATTTTCTGTAAATTCTGGGTGATGTGAGTGAAGAATAAAGATAATTATTTCATTAAGACATCAAAGAAATTAAGAGAAAGTATCAGGAACGATAGAGAGTTAATATGTTAGCAGATTGTTGTTGGATACTGCACAGAGAATCTTCTCCCCCTCCAAGGCCATCAAGACGTCCGCAACAGAAAAAGCTCAAATGGGATCTTCTACGTAAAAAACACATTTAAAAATAAGTTTAATGCATTTTATATGTAAATAGTTTCGAATTTATAACAGCCTCTGTGTGATATTTTACAATTTTCATCCTTGCTTTGTGAAAAATCCTTATGTGATAAAAAGAAAAGACAAGCGTTTCTGAATTCAGCGTATCAAAACACTTTAGAAACACCCAACACGGTGCAAATAAATAAATAAATAAATAAATTAAAGTATGATTTCTCAGGACTGTGTATTTAGCGTTCATTCTAATGTAATATAAATATCATTTTATTAATGTATATTTTACTGCAATATGTAGAACGTTATACAAATCTTATATATAAAGTCGTACAGTACGGTTTGGTAAAATACGCCTTTGTAACTAATTAATACTATGTGTTCTAATTTAAGTACCTGATATAAGATTAGAGTAAGGAACGTCTTTCCGAGAACATTATCGTACCCTTTATCATAAAACACTAGAAGAAAAGTAGCAGAAACTTTTCTACTTGAAATTCTTTTCTTCATTATTCGCTTTAATGAAAATTAAACACATAGGTCAGTAAAGAAATAAAGAAAGTTTCAGGATTCGATTTTTTAATATTTCTACCAGGTGTCCCATAAGTCTGTAGACATTTTACAAATTCATAAAAATTGAAGAATTTAGTAGAATTGCACGCGATTTGCGGAAAAGTTATTTTCCTGAAGAGGGATTTTTTTTACTGTAAAGACAAAAAAAAAGTTAAATGTTTCGGCGATAGAGTGCGCTGCATGAATGCGTAACGAGAAATATGCAAATCAGAGTCCTATAAATAACACAGTTTTACGATTTTAACAAATTCTATTTTTCATTTTGCCTCCTAGTTGCGCATATATCAAGTTGTAACAGCGATGCTAAATTAGTAGAAAGAGCGTTATTGGTAAAAATGTTTTCCCTCAGATAAGAACAGGCGACTTAAATTTCAGTTAGCTGTTATTTGTTTAAAGTGAATTTGTTACGGTCTGTAATTTGCGGTGATGGTTGATACGCAGAATAGGATTTATGTGCCTTTAAACATTTCCATGCAAATAAATGTAGTTTTCATACAAATGTATAATTTGCTTGCGTACAGCGCCCTCTATCGACAAAAATTTTAATTATTATTTTTTCTTAAAAAAAAGAGAGAGAGAAAAATACCCCCTCCCTTTACTTTTTCGCAAACCGCGTTCAATTCTATCAATTCCTTCAAATTTTAGAAATTTTTAAATTGTCTACTGACTTATAGTACACCCGGTATATATATCTTATAATTTAGATAGTTAAATAATAAGATATATATTTTATATTTATGTACCGGGTGTCTCATAAGTCAGTAGTCAATTTAAAAATTCATAAAAATTAAAGGAACTGGTAGAATTGAATGCAGCTTGCAAAAAAGTTATTCTCGTAAGTAGAATTTTTTTTTTAAATTAATTAATTAATTTATTTATTTGTTTATTTTGTAAAGAAGAAAATAATAGTCTAAATGTTCGTCAATAGAGGGCGATGTATGCGAGAATATCATACATTTCTATGAAAAAGTACATTTATTTGCATGGAATTGTTTATAGATACATAAATCCTATTCTATGTATCTGCAATCACTGCAAATTACAGTTTCCAAACAATTTATAATACCGCTAACTGAAGCTTCAGTCATCGGTTCTTATTTGAGGGAAATCTCTTTACCAATAACAGCAAGTCAGCATCGCAGTTGAAACTTCATGCATGCGTAAATAGGCGGCAAAATACGAAATAAGATATGTTAAAATCGTAAAGTCTGGGTCTTTATAGGGCTCTGATATGCATATTTCTCGTTACACGCATTCATTTAGCGCTCTCTGTCAACGAAAAATTAAACTTTTTTTTTTCTTTACAGAAAAAAAAAATAATAATAATCCCTCTTCAGGAGAATAACTTTTTCGCAAATCTCGTACAATTCTGTCAGTTCCATCAATTTCTCTATGAATTTTTAAAATGTCTAGAGACTTATGGAACGACCAGTAGTTCAAGGCAATTAGGTTGCTTGTAATTTGTTGGTAATATTAAGCTATTTATTATCTCTTATTTAAGTGCACATTGTGGTCGCTGACTTTGACTACACAGAGAGAGAGTTGTTACATCCCCCTCCTCCCCCCCTTTATCGCTTCAAATAAATTAAATTGTTCATTTTACTTTATTCTATTTTTTTATTTAGATAAATAGCAGTAATGGAGGCAGATAAAGTTATAATATAAGAATTAAAAAAAAAAAAAAAAAAAAAAAAACATTTTAAATTAAAAGTGTCTGACGATTTGTGGTAAGGTATTATATTTACTGGCAACAACTGGCGACAACAGGATAGGTTAGAGAAAACTCGAAGTCCAAAATTATATGAAATTGGCTGAAACGAGATTTAAAGTGAATTTAATGGAGTTATTTATATATTTATATATTTTTAATAAAGGGACTCTTTTACATAAATTATTTACTTATTTATTTCTTTTATTTATTATTTATTTATTTATTTATTAAAAAGTTATTTAAATATAATAACTAGCAAAACGAGCAATGACTGTTAGTACTGAAAATAATTATTATAACTAGTATTTTATAATTTATGAACTAACAAAAACGATATGTGTTACTTTTATATACTATTTTGTAATATAAATAGTATAATATTTTATGCTTGTGTTAATGTAGGTTAAAAAAGAAAGAAAGAAAGATAAATGTTATAATTTACAATACACTAGTGCTTCTAATTTCATTTTTTGCCATTTATACGTATCCTTAAAATTAGAAAAATGATACAAAATTTATAATTAAAGAAATAATCTTGAATGTTTATTTAAACGTAGAGAAATTCTATTCTAATGTCATCACCTTTAAACTGCAAATCTGTCAAGTAGTCTTACACAGTATTTATAAACACTACTGATTCTATTTCGAGGTCACTAATCGGACAGAAAGCGCAAACTATGCCTTCAAGATAACAACTCAGCATTTCAAAATTCACCTATGTTTTGCAGACTCTAAGAGATCAGCGTTTCTGAATTTCTAACGCTGCAAAAATCGTGCAATTTCTCGGGTACTTCATTAGGAAGATATGATTGTGTGACACATGATTCTTTTGAAAAAAAAAATCTATGTAAATGAACCTTCTGTTCCAATGTCTGTGTGAGAGATTTTTAAAATACAAGTATAATGTTATTCCTCTGTTACTTTTAAGGGTATGCAAATAATAATGTTACGTCTTCATTTTCATATTATGTATAAAAAAAAAAAAAAAAAAAAATCTCAGAAAAAACTAGTATAAAAATTAATACCAGAAATAATATGGTTAAGTATCTAAATTTCCATGGATTTAAGCGAATTTTCTAACCATATCCATATGTTATATTATATTGAAAAAATAGAATTTTACATTTAATCTAATAGAATGAAATGATTAAAAATTTGTAATTTTTAGATTGTCCTAATTATATTTTTCCAATAATTTTTATATTGCAATCTAATATTTGGGGTGAAAAAAAATGCGAACGTTTTATTTTACTCACTTGATTTTTGAATTAAGTTCTTATTTATTTTAAATTAAATAAGTAAATAAAATAAAATAAAATATGCTTTCCTTATATTTACAAAATTTTCTCTGAATTTATATTTTTTAACCTAATAAGTACCCTGATTAACAAATTAATATTTAAATAAATAAATAAAAATATGTTTAATGGTAAATATATATAACCATAAAAAGATTAGTTGTCTAAAATACGGCAGAAATAGCGCTCATAGCATATTGTTACAAGGGATTAAGTCTTATTGTTACAATGGATTAAGTCTAAAATGGTGACAAAAATTCAAAAGCCGCCAAAGAGAACTATATTAAGGCTGTACTATCAGGTTTTACAACCTATGAATTATATATAAACACAAAAAATTAATTGTCTCATGCGACAGACGTAGCCGGTCACAGCATATTGTAATATTTGGCGTGAAATTGCTGTCATTTAATGGTTGATTGGATAAACAAAATAAACCTATGAAAAAACGTAACAGCAAATATTATGTTGTCTAAACTCAGTTACATTTTAGTCCAGTCCGAGTTACATGTGAACAACACGTATAGTGTTGTTCACATGTAACTGGGATTCAAATATAAAAGGGAAACTCCAATTTTTTCGATACTATCTATTTCGAAACTGTTATGTAATAAGCACCTAAATGGAAGCTCATTGGTGAACTATTGTCGCAGGTAATAGGGACAAGCGCCTGAGTTGCAGTCGATGACCAAATCACTGCCGAATGCATCAGGGACCTGGAGCGAGCTTTTGAAGAATTTCAGTAATTTATTTTATTTTATTTTTATAAAGCTATATAGAAAAGAGTTTCCTTTAAATTTAGTGGCCAGCGAAGCGGGCAAAGCCTGCTAGTATCTTTTTAATGAAACAACGAAAAAGAAAAAAATTTCAAATATTTAATGGATATTTTACGAAAAAGAATTATTTCCTGTTATGCACACAAAGGTTAAATTTAAATTATCGTCACTTACTTTTACTTTCGTAGGATCACCTTTCCCAAGTGGGCTGCGGTAACCTATTTGCTAGAACGTCGAACTCGTAGCGGAGAACTGCGAGTTCGATACACGACTCGCCAGAAGATCGTAGAAAGGGATAATGAACATTGAAAATCGCTCTTTGAAAGTACTGTCTTAAAACTGTGAAAGTTAAGACTATATATATATATATATATATATATATATATATATTTATTTATTTATTTATGTTTGAATGCGAAAATTTCATGTAATTTTTTTAACATTCAATTATAAAAATATTTTTAGAAAATATTATTAAGCAATCCGCACTGTAATGCACAAATATGTTTAGAATATAATGATAAACTGTAATAATGCAAAATCGGGGGGAAATTTCGAAAACTAAATCGCATGATAAGTTTAAAAAAAAAATTTTAAATTTAAATCTTTGAATTAAAATTTTTGTAACTTTGATAATTTTCGAGAAATGTTAATAATTTAACAATAATTCATTTTATTGCATTTGTACGCGAACTTTCGTATTTCTATGACAGTAATTTCAAAGAACAATTTTCAACGTCCACCGTTCCGTTAATAAACACACGTGTAGGTAGTTACAATATCCTCCATGTTTAAAATATACCACCTGGGAGATTACCGAAACAAGAAGCAATCCTCATTCTCGGAGTATAAAAAAATATTATGGCATGTTTTAGTATAATAATTTATTTTATGGATAATAAATAAGCTTAAATAAGTGCTTTCAGATACTTTGTATATAAAAATTACTAAAATTTTACAATTTAAGGTAATTTATTTATTTTGTCCTCGAAACTCTGGGGGATATCGCCATATTGGTTCTCAAATTCAATAAAAAAAATATGGTCACCCAACGTTAAACCCATTCAACCGGATCATTTATGTTCATATTGTTGGAATTTTTTAGTTTGTGCACGCAAAAAAATTCCCGAAGTTGGAAGCATCTCTTCGCGTTTTGCACAACTTTATGGCGAAATCTACGTTCGATGCGAAAATTGAAAAATTATGTTTATATATTGTTTCTTTTTTTTTTTTTTTTAATTTTAAAAACTTATTTTTTATTTTACTTTTTTTAAGCAGAAAATCAAATCTCGAATTTTACTATGTTTCAAACACGGAAAAATGACATATCATAAAAGATAAGGGCACTGTTAAAATGCACGAAAGAAGATCGTAATGAAAACGTATTATCAAACACACCTTAGATGCAACAATTTGTAAAACATTAAAAAAAAAAAAAGTACTTTTTTTTTTCTCTTGATTTCCTTTGCAAGGCACCAAAACAGTTGCATGAGTTCGGACTGCTTTTAAAAGTAAATACTCACCGTTGTCAATTGCCCACTGCGTAACTCCAGAGCAAAGTTAAACCCATTCAACCTGAAAATATTTTCCTATGAAATTGATGGTTCTAATTCCACAGCATGGCGGCCTGATGGTTCGGTAGGTAGGGCAATCTCTCATGTATTCCCAGGTCCCGGGTTCGAATCGGGGTGCGGGCATAGATGTTTGTGATGTCCTATGTCTACAAGATATTGATCTTTTTTGTGTGTGTGTTATTGTAGTATATATAAATCGGGACAAAAGTTATTGTAACTAAATTCTTTAAACACTTTTCTTGCGATCATGGGAGCTTCTGCGCAAATGTTGACTCAACGAATCCAATGTTAAAAAAAAGAGTTATAAGATTGTAGTTGAAAGAAACTAGCGATTAAGAAACGCCGAATGACTGGATAATGCTCTCATTTTTGTTTTGAAGAAACGGCTCTGTAATTTAATATATAAGACTTTAATGTAGGGTAAGAGAAAGTAATGTGAGTACAGATCACTTTTACAATGTATGCTTATTAATTTTGATCTCTCGTAGCCATGCTTTTTCTAGAAATCTATTTTTACTTTCTATTACCCATATACATTGTACACAAAATACTGCTTTTAGGTCCATTTTTCGAAATTGAATTTTTGTTATATATACATATTTTGAGGTCTCCTGAATCGGAAAATTCTGTTTTTAGCGATTGGCCTGTGTCTCTCTGTCTATTATCAGCATATCTCAAAAATGTTTATTTTACTTTAGAAATGTACTGTAAAAATTCCAAATACTATTCTTAGATCTTAAAAATCGTTTTAATGTTATTGCAACTCATAATTGGACATATAATCAATCTTCTAGAAATTAAGGTTATATGGGTGATTCCATGGATGAAAGCAACATCAGTCACCCAAAAGAATAAAATTTCCTCTTTTTTTGCCACCACTATAACCATACATAAATATTAATAGCATATTTTCTGGGATTTTTGTGATTAAATAGGATAGTGATACTTGTTTAAAAAAATCTGAAGTGACTCCTCCACTCAACTTTCCGAACATTGTGCGTAATTAACGGCTTTGTAGATAAAGTAAAGTAAGAGGAATTGTTAGTAAACAAAAGAGAGAAAATTATAATAGAGTGTTTGAGTATTTTTCTTCAAATAGTACACGATGTTTAATTTAACGCTATTGAACTTTGAGCCCATAGATCATAATGATAAAGAATTTTTCGTTGTGTCCATGTAAAACCCTATAAGTACTCGATTCACCAAAATGCTTATAGTTACTGTAATAGTAACTTACAATATTCATATAAATTTTCAGCTCAATTGAATAAGGCGTTTAGACGCTATCGCACTTTTAAAAATTGGGTCCCATAGGGCATGATGATAAAGAATTTTTCTTTGTGCCCCTTTAAAAAACTGTAAGTGCTAAATTCACCAAACTATATACAGTTCGTGCAACTGTGACCTATAATATGGGTATAAATTTTCAGCTCAATGGAATAAGGCATTTAGAAATATCACACTTTTAACATTTTGGTCCCATAGGCCATAATGATAAAGAATTATTGTTTGTGTCCCTGTAAAAAACCTGTAAAGGCTAAATTCACCAAAATCTATACAGTTCGTGCAACTGTGACCTAAAATATGAGTATATATATATTTTTTTTGCTCAGTTTAATAAGGCGTTTAGACGCTATCGCACTTTTAAAAATTTGGTCCCATAGGCCATAATGATAAAGAATTTGTGTCCCTGACCTATAATATGTGTATAAATTTTTTGCACAGTTTAATGAGGCGTTTAGACGCTATCGCACTTTTTAAAATTTGGCCCCATAGGCCATAATGATAAAGGATTATTCTTAGTGTCCCTGTAGAAAAACTATAAGTGCTAGATTCACCAAAATCAATAGGGTTCGTACTACGGTGACTTACAACATCGTATCAACTTTCAACTCATTCTGGAAACGCGTTTAGACGCTAGCGTGTTCACTCACAGACATACACACACACATACACACATACATACACACACATACATATATCATCATAAAAATAGTAAAAACAGACTCGGGGCACCTCAAAACATATAGAAACATTGAAATCTCTAATTCGGATTTTTGACATGATTACAATACTTTTCTTACATATGTATGTTCGGAAAATAATTTTTGGTGGCAGTAGAAATATCTCTGTGTGTGACTGATGTTGCATTTTTTGTGGAATTGCCCATATATAATTAGGCATTACAAACAATCGTAATTTGTGCATGATAACAAATAGATATTTGTTGTGTTACTTTTTCAAAAGTTACAATCATTGTTATACATTAAACAGTATAAACAGTAATTTTAACACTACATATAATTAATTAATTAATTAACGCCTATTGTAAGTGTGCAGTAAATTCTTTGATGAATTATTAAATAAACTCTGAAAACTTCTCGTAAAACAGCACCTGTACTGTTTCAGAATGTGCATAATTTCTGCTGTAAGCTAAAATATTAAATGATGGAGTCAAAGATCGAACTATCAATCAAGTTAATGGTATTCAATTAACGGGAAGCGAATGCAATAACAAGATGCAAGCAAGCATAATTTGGTAGAAGAGAATGTGATCGAAGATTAATACATTATACATGAAACGATATTTGGAATACGGTAGAGTGCGATAACGGCATTAATTATTGATAATCCAGCTTTTCTTGCCTTACTAAAGTATTGTTACATATAGTGCATAGTTTAGGAACTGTATCATGCACTTTCATGCACTTGATTTTATTTTAATTGAATTTTTTGAAACGAACACCATCGAAGTTGATTATATACAATGATATGATACGTTATTATTTAAATTTTATTTTTTAAAATAAATTAATACTATTTCATTAATTTCTTCTTTTAAAGTACAAAGTTATGCATTTAAAAAAAATATTTATTATTTATTAATCTGAGCCCAAAGTAGTAAATTTTTGTGCTTGTTTACACTTGGGGAGAACTTTCGTTATCCTAAGTGCCGTTCATTCTGCCATTCGAGTTGTATACAAATAAAGAAATTCTGCTCCAAAAATTAATCGCGCCGAGCTCGTATATTCTGCTTATATTTTTAATGGTTTTTAGGTTTAAAATAGTGTTTGTTGAAATAAATTTCCTATCTTTAAAACTGCATTTGTTCTGTAAATTTTGTGTAAAAATAAATCATTTATGTTTTTATATATTCGATGCGCTACTTAGATTAAAATGGCTGTTGCTATATTAAATTTCTTGTCGAAAAACGTTCGGTGTACTTCAACACCAAAATTTAAAAAATCACCCAGCAGGATCTGTTAATGAAACTGATAAAATAAAAATATGGTTCATAGAGTTTAAATAATCTATTTAAAAAAACTTTTAAAACCCAAATTATTAATGTATCTTATCACATACATAGATATAGTAATAATATACAGATTGATCATTGGGGAGAAAAAAGTGATTCCTTTTCACTCGGGAAAAGACGGCGATTCTACCAAAATATGGCAGTCTTTCCCCGAGTGAAGACACGCGGGAATACACACGAATGTTTTAGTAAATAAAATTCATGAATAATTTATTTACTAAAGGTGAATAAAAAGCTCCAGATATAGTTTCAAATTCATTCTTCTTTTTTTTTCCTTTTTTCCTTCAATACCACTTAATGGCTGATTCCAAAGCTTTTTTTTCGGCATCAAAAATCTTTGCACGATAATATGGGGATGATAGATCTATATATATTATTATATCTATGATCACATAATTCTTTTCAAAGATAGAATAAAACTTAATTTGAAAAAAAAAATAATAATAATAACTTTTGTTTATTAACCAAAATAATTGATGAAATTTGAAATGCAAGTTGGTCTTGTGGGGTACAGGCTGTATATTATATTTTTGTGTTCGTGAGAGAAAATTTAAAAGAATTTGAAAACTGCAATTTTTAATCCCACTTAAAAATCGTGTGACTTAATGTGAAGCAGATTTTTCATTTTTTTTTCTCCTAACGGTTTCCATACAATCTTCTGCTGTTGCCACCTAAAATTCATACTTTAGTTAATTTTAAAAAATCTAATTGTCCGATTGCTACGCTGTTTAATGCATCGGATTTCCAAAAATTTTCCCTTTCATTTGCTATCTTATTTGTAACGATGCGACTGATATTTTTAATTTATTTTCTTATCTTTCTGATTTATTTTCCTCATTTTAAATAAATGTACGTTATTTATTTATTTATTTATTTATTTATTTATTTATTTTTTTAATTATTATTATTTTGTCGAAAAAAAAATTGGCAACAATTAAATTATGGATAAAATTTTAAAATTTAAATGACTTATTATTTTCACATTTTAATTAATTAAGAAAAAACTAATCATCCGATTGATAAGCTGTTTAATGCATCGGATTTACAAAAATTTTCCCTTTCATTTGCTATCTTATTTGCAACGATGCGACTGATATTTCTAATTTATTTTCTAATCTTTCTTATTTATTTTCCTCATTTTAAATAAATGTACGCTTTTTTTTTTTTTTTTTTTTTTTTTTTTTAATTATTATTATTTTCTTGAAAAAAAAATTGGCAACAATTAAATTATGGATAAAATGTTAAAATTTAAATGGATTTTTTATCAGAAATTAGAAAGTTATTATTTTTACATTTTAATTAATTAAGAAAAAACTAATCATCCGATTGATAAGCTGTTTAATGCATCGGATTAAAAAAAATTTTCCCTTTCATTTGGTATCTTATTTGTAACGATGCGACTGATATTTCTAATTTATTTTTTAATCTTTCTGATTTATTTTCCTCATTTTAAATAAATAATTATTATTATTTTGTCGAAAAAAAAAATTGGCAACAATTAATTTATGGATAAAATGTTAAAATTTAAATGGCTTTTTAATCAGAAATTAGAAGGTTATTATTTTCACATTTTAATTAATTAAGAAAAAACTAATCAAAATTTCGAAAATCTGACTTCGATGTGCACAATGATTCTTCGGGGGGCACCTTTGTGTTAATTCTCGTGACTGTCCGAGCTACCGTTTTCGAGATCAGTGAAATATACACATATTGCTCACTTAATAGTATTTATTTTCACATTTTAATTAATTAAGAAAAAACTAATCAAAATTTCGAAAATCTGACTTCGATGTGCACAATGATTCTTCGGGGGGCACCTTTGTGTTAAATCTCGTGACTGTCCGAGCTGCCGTTTTCGAGATCAGTGAAATATACACATATTGCTCACTTAATAGTATAAGATATGTGTATACCAATTTGTGAAATACGGAAACAGCCATTCTTACGCCCAGCATTAAGTAAGAGGATATTTTGTATTTAAAAATACTTTTATCATTTCTTTAAAATAAATTTTAGAAATATGCCTCATGTTAGTTGCGAAAAAAGCCCTTTTAAACGCTTTAACTTAAATTTAAAAGCTAATAAACCGTAATATAGCCTACAACATTGGTTCCCAGAGTTACAAATAAAAAAATATATTGCGATTTAAATAAATTTATTTAAATAACAACAGTAGTAGAAAAGCAATAATTAAGGTCAAAAAAGGAATAAATTTATTTTCAAATATTACCACAGAGAAAGTTTGCACCAAATTATGTTAAATAATTATACAATTTATAAAATTATGCGAAAAAATATGTAAAAGAAGATGATATTATTAGTCAATTATACGGCGAAAATGTTTCTTAGTAACAATTAGCTTTCATTGGTTGCGCCGAAACCAAACATTTTACATTATTTAATATTTTATATGCAACATTTTTAAAAATATTTGTCCCTCCTTTTTATCGATTTTTTTTCTTTCTCTGTTCGGTAGATAGCAACACTACTACGAAATTTAACAGATAATGTTTCAGAGGTAGCCAAATGCAGAAGTAATCAGAAATTTCTTTGTAGTCGCAAGTGTACCTCAAAACTTTTATATACGGTGTCTAAATAAATAAACTATGGTGCTAGATTTCTGGTGTTCTTCCGTGTCTAGTATTTTACCCGATGATGGGGCGTAATATTATTTTAACTTGAGACAGTTGCAATTTCCGCAATTTGTAATGTTTACTTGCAATGTAACTTATTTATTAAATTAAATGTTATTTAGATTTACTCATGTTAGCATATAGATTAAATATAAGATATGCTTTGTATTGAAATATTAAAAGAAACATTAAAAACAACGTTAAACGAGTATAAAAGTCGGAAAAATTGTATCTAGTAAACCGCCGTTTCAGAACTTCCTATTTTTCTTCCTCAGTACTAGTGGAAAATGAAATTAAAAGTGACAAAAATAAAATAAAATAAAGAAACGAAAATTATAAAGTTAAAACACCAGAGCTTACTAAGCAAGTATGGTTCAAGCCCTGGACTAGAAAGAAAGGAAAGTTGTGTAAAATGTCTCGGGTATAAATACAATACTCAAAGTGATTCAGTTGAAGTCAGGAAAACATTGTGTAGACGCCATTAAAAAAGAAAAAAGGATCGAAGAAGAGAAAACGGAGGCTGTAATTTTAAATAAATTGTTACAAACTTTTAGCGAAATTCAGTGTGCCTGAGGTGTCATTTACAAGTGAGTTTGAATTTTTTTAAATATGGAAAGCTTCCGAAAAATTCCAAGTCGTGTATACATCACAGATGTTTCTTTCAAAATTTTGTTGAACGTTGATTATTCGAATTTATTTCTATTTTAAAGTAGTTATGATCAGCTGCATGTCCCATAGCCCTTTTTGAAATTAGTTTAGGGATTTTCAAAAGAATGTAAAGCCATTAAAAGGTTATGGGACTACGTGAAAAAAAATAATAATTAATTAATATATTTTGCAATTGTATTATTTATTTTAATTAAAAGCATGAAGTATCTGCACTTGATTTTCTGAATACATAGTAGTTATTCAGAGTTTAAACAAATTTGAATATTTGAATAGTTCAATAAATTAAAAAAAAAAAGAAATGTGTAATATGAGTGTTTGAATATTTCTCCTCAAACTCGAATATTTGTACAATGGACAGTAATGTATGCGAATTTCTTTGTGTACTCCTACAAGAATATTATAACTTAACCCTTTGCGGCGCAAGACAATTCGGATCATTTAAATTATACTGCCACCGGAATTCATGAACTAAATTAAACTAAAAGAAATTTTAAATTTTAAGGTTAAAAAACCGGACTTTTCTGATATGTTAAAAACGTAAGTTTTTTCTAAAAAATTTCTGGGATGAATTTTTGCAGTTGGGAATTGAAATTAGATTGCATATAATATATACCACCGCCCCTGAAAGGGTTAAGCAATTTAAGCAATTAGTTTCCAGTGACGAATATTTTAATGAAGATTCTAAAATATAAAGCAGTTACAGTCTTTATTGAATTATTCAATGAACGACATGTAACTGGACCCTACACACCAAACTTATATGATACTTCCTTGTAAATGAAATACTATAAGTAATTCGCCATAACCTCTCTCAGAAGGAGGATACATTGACAAGGCAATGTAATATATACCAACTTTTTATGATTTCTTTTTTTTTATTATTATTATTAAAACTATTCAATTAATTAAAGTCCATAGACGGTAAAGTATTTTTTTTTTTTTTTTTAACATTCCTGTAAAATAATGATAAAAAATTCTACAACTTCTTCATTCATAAACATTTTTGTAGTTCTTGCACCGATATCCTAATATGTCTACCTAATTTTATTTTAGTCGATTGTAAAGATAATGATACATTTGCGCACATCAAATAATTTCAGCCATAATGACAAAGAATTTTTTTTTTTTTTGTGGTGTATGTGTTCCTATAAAAATAGTATAACTCGTACACGCGTCAAAAATCTATACATTAGTTTCATGATGACTCATAACATACAAATTTTTAACACAATCGAATAAAGCGTTTAGACTCTAGTGCTGTTCGCATAATTTGAGTGCATAATCCATAATGATAAAGAATTTTCCTTCGATTTCCCGTAATGAACAATAAGTACTACTTTCATCAATATCTATGCAATTCGTGTGACAAGGATCTATAACATACCTACCTCATTTGAACTCAGTCGAATGAAATATTTAGACGTTATAGTGTTCACTCACAGTCATACGCACATATGCACTTACACAAATAACCACATACACATATTACCGTAAAATTAAAAAAAAATAATAATAATCCAGGAGACTTCAAAATGTACAGATTCACCAAAATCTCATGTCAAATATTTTTCAATTATTTTCTTACGTAGCATCTGTTCCAAAATAAAAATAAAAATTTTGTTTAATATTCTAATCTGGCTTTATTCAATATATTAATTACTGATAATTTATTAGGCTATAATTTTGTTACAAAAAAGTAAATAAATAAATAAATAAAATAAGAAGAAGAAAAAAAGGATGAAAATATATATTTATATTCGTAAAACATTCATAATTTTCACATTAAGTACAATTTAGCATATTTTTCGCATATAATTTCGCACTTAGTCATAACTCGGACACTTAGTACTATATCGTTCAAATGATGTAAATATTTAAATTACTTACATTTAATACATAGGCAATTATTTCATTCATATAAATAACAGAAAAAGCCATTTTTGTTTAATTTAGCGATTAACTCATATTTCAGTGAGCCAGAAAAAAAATTGCATTTGTAATAACAATGCAGTAAAAATTGGGTTTTTTTCCCTTTAAATATCTGTCTATTCATAACATGTTCTGCATTAAAATTCTGCGGAAGAATGCCAAAAAGCTGAAGGAGCATTAACAGCTTTTCTGCTGCCAGATTATTCATTATTTCTCCAATAAGTTGAGAGCTTTGATGATGAAGTCAGAAGACGAACTATCAATCAAGCTGATGGGATTCAATTAACTAGAAGCGATTACATTAACAAGATGCAAACAGGCTTAGACGAAAGATAGAGAACGTGACTGAATATTAATGTATTATCCAAAAATTATTTCCAAAACACAGCAATGTGTAAAAATTGGAATTATTTATAAGACATACTGTTTCTTTTACGTGTGGCTTATTAGTATGCATTAAGTTTATGCTTGTCAGATTTTGTAACGGTTTTAAAAATAAAAGATTATTATTATTATTTATCATATAAACTAAATTCATAAAATGTGATTTCCTTTATTAAAAATAGGGAAAGAATTTCATATGATCTAAAATATACCCAATTTGAATTTTTCTCAGTTATCCGTTTTTAAGTTATGCTATGAGCAAACATATGATATATAAACCACTAAGAACTAAATTTTTTTAATTCAGGAGAAATCAAAGCACGTAATTAGAGCAAAAAGCGTTAAAATTTGAAATCCAAACTACACTGAGAGAAAAAATATATACCGTATTTATTTAGTAGGAATAATTACTTATTTTCTGAATCCATGAACTAGAAATAAAATTTTTGAGTAATGCGTATAAGGTAAAGAAATTAAATGAATTTACGAAATGATCGAGAATTTCTAGTCTATACTTTTCTAGATGGTGAAACGATACATATTAGTATGAATCCTTTGTATTGAGAGACGTTCTCAAATGGTTTCTAGAATTGATTCTTAAACTACAATTATCGTTACCATAACTCCCATTTTGAGTTCGCATTTAATTACAAAGATTTCTAAAATAAGTTCGACCACGTTGATACAAGAAAATGCTCTAGAATTTTAATGGGGGTTTTTAGAATTCGCTAGCAAAGGAAAGTATAATATATAAGAACGATATGGAATTGTTTGTACTAGAGTTACAATTTATTTCCTACACTAAGAAAAAAAAAAAATACTGCCTTCATCTAGAATGTATAAGTGGTTATTTTCTGAATCCCTAAACTAGAAATATAGATTTCCGAACTATGCGCATAAAGCACGCCAATAAACTGAATAGACGAAATGGTCCAGAATTTCTAGTCTACACTCTTCTAGACAGTGAAACAATATTATAAATATTCTGAATCTTTTGTATTGCTGAAACCCGCCTCTTGCGTTCGCATTTATTTGCAGAGATTTTTAAATAACTTTGCCCTAGAGAATATAGGCAAACGCTCTAGAATTCTAATAGGGGTTTCTAGAACTCGCTTTCAAAGGGGACTAGAATTTATAAGGATGACATGGAACTATTTTATCTAGGGCCTCAATTTATATTCTAGATGTCAGTTACAGAATTTTTTCTCAGTGTGTACATCAGGCGCAGATTTTATTTTATTTTATTTTATTTTATTTTCAGTGTAGTACATTATTTAGTATACACAGTTAAAAATTTCAACAAAAAACTAATGGTAATCATTTATTTAGCTTAAGTCATATGTAAAATTACAGAGAAAAATAAACGAAGTTATTTAAAAACCTATTTTATATAGGAATTTTAATGACTAATATTATTTTAATTAATTATTAGCGAGAGTATAATTTGTGACTTAAAATGCTTTATTTTAAGTAGAAACATTCATTTTTAATTATTTTTATTGAAAAATTAAATATTTAAAATTGATAAAAAAAAAAAAAAAATACTGAAAAATCATTGCAAATCATCATAATCTATCTTCAAATTATGTTCTTTTAACTAAGAATTATTGTATATTTACAGAGACCCTAAATAAACATTTCTGTAAATTTCAAGAAATATTTTACAGTGTATGGGTCCTTCCATGTTAAGTCAACACTGCTAAAAACTTGACTCCTCAGATTTTTATGAAACTGCTATTGTTCTATACCAGTGATTTGCACTTGAAAGTTTTAATTGTACTGTTCAAAAATATTGGGAAGCCAGAACGCTAATGACTTGATTGTTAAAGCCTGGCATTTGTTTTGCACTTAAAGGTTTTATTTGTATTGTTCAAAAATATTAGGATGCCAGAAGGCTAATGACTTGATTGTTAGGGCCTGGAATTTGTAATAAATAAATACCAGTGATCATCTATAGAACTGGTATTGTTCTGTACCAACGATCATATATTGTTTTATACCAGTTTCGTTTACTTTTTCTATAGAGAAATTACTGTATGCCAATCAGTATGTCCCTATCTCTTTTATTTTTTTATATACAGGGCTGCAAAAATGGGTAAAAAATTCAAATTTTCAAAATTCGTCTAGTACAAATGTATCCATATTTTGTTTTCTAATTAACTTAAAGATATAAGACTGGAATAATTAGAAAGCTTATAATACAGGCTTTCAAATGATATACCATACGTATATATTTTTAAAAATTTTCATTTTAAGGTCGAACATTTTGACATTTGACCTTCAATATCTCAAAAAGTACACATTTAATTTTCTTTTAAAAATTATATGTTATTTTTACTATTATTACCTATAATTATTGTAAATTTCAACGTGGGAGGGTCATGGGATACTGACTTATGAATTAAATGCAACTTTACCAGTATTTCCGTACTAACATAATTACGTTTTACCCATACTTCCTTCCGTAATTAACTTAGAGATATAAGATTGGTGTCATTAGAAAGCTTATAATACATACGTTTAAATGATATATCACATGTATATATTTTCAAAAATTTTCATTTTAAGGTCAAACATTTTGACCTTTGACCTTCAATTTCTCAAAAGTACAAATTTAATTTTCTTTTAAAAAAATTATATGTTATTCTTACGTTTATTAACTATAACTGTTGTAAGTTTTAACATAGGACGTCCATGGTATACTGTGTAATAAATTAAAATGCAACTCTACTAGCATTTCCGTACTAATATAGCGTACGTTTTACAAAAAAAAAAAAAAAAAAAAAAAAAAAAACTGGCCGTCCCATGTTGGAGCTCACAATACTTATAGATAATAAACATATGAATAACATATAATTTTTTAATGAAAATTAAAAGCATACTTTTTGATAGATTGAAGGACAAAAGTCAAAATGTTTGACCTTAATAAGAAAATTTTTAAAAATGGATACAGGAGACATATCATTTGAAAGCCTGTTTTATAACCGTTCTAGTGGTACCAATTTTATATTTCTAAATTAATTAGGAAACAAAATATGGATAAAACTTGCGTTATGTTATTATGAAAATACTGATAGAGAGTTACATTTTAATTTATAACACAGCCTCCTATAGCCGTCCCATATTGAAACTTACAATAATTATAGATATTAAAGGTAAGAATAATATATAATTTTTAAATGAAAATTAAATATGTACTTTTTGAGATATTGCAGATCAAAGTCAAAATGTTTGACCTTAAAAGGAAAATTTAAAAATATATATACATGTGGTATATCTCTTTAAAGCCTGTATTATAAACTTTAAAGGGATACCAATTTTATACCTCTAAGGTAATTAGGGAACAGAACATAGGTACATTTGTAGTAGAAGAATTTTGAAAATTTGTATTTTTCACCCATTTTTGCTGCCTTGTATACTAAAAACTAAAAGATGTAGGGACTTATTAACTGGTATACATTCATTTCTCTATAGTGAAAATACATGAGCCATATTTCATAAAAATTTGAGGGGTCAGGTTAAAAATGCAGGTTTTTTGTGTTGATTTGACATGATAAAAAGTAATTTTTTTTAATTCTAAATAAAACAATTTAGTAAATGCTTTCGTAAAATGTTTAAATCATTCAATATTAATATCCATATAGGTTTATGAAGTATAATAATATTATTTCACGGATTTTCAAATACTTTCATAAAAAAATTTTCATTTATGTACGACACTGTTAAAAATTTAGTGTCTGTTTGAACCAAAACTTGGTACTGAAGTAGCTGTAACCATCCGATAACCTTTTAATTAACCTTTTACCATGATTTGGTAATTTTATGTTAAACCAAATATTAGTATTAGGTTTTACATAAAAAAGAATTGTAACGCCCAACCGAAGCGGAGATCGAAATGTAGACTTTCCTGTTTTAAGTCTAACACTCTGACACTGTGCTACGCTTTTCTTGCCCGATAATTCTGTGTTTTGTTGATTTTGATAAAAGGGTCTAAATTTTCTAGGGTCTTATATTTACCCATGGGTGAGTTGTTGCTCTCAATTTGCACTTTACCCTTTCTTTTCAACCACGCTCTTTAATTTAAGCTTGGTTTAGTTTCAAAAAGAATTTTACTGATTCATACTTTCTGGACTGTATAAAAGATAACTTATCTCTTCTTAAAAGGATATACTTAAATAAACTTTCTTATAGTAACATCTGGTTAGTGACCAACTGAATAAAGAACTTTTTTTTTCCTTGTAATGAATGTTGTTTTCAATAACATAATCGAACGCGATTTTACTTCACAAAATTTATTTTCACTCTCCGGCTTACAGCCGGTGATTTTCAGCGCGCTAGTGACGCCATATCCTGAATAAAAGGGACTTACAATTGTATGTATACTGAAACACTTCTCCAAGTTTTAGTGCAACTGAAATTTAATCGCAAGAAGTAGAAAACTAAAATATGAGGTTGAACCATATTACGGTATTGTTTATAACTTTACTCCACGTAGTGGTTCAACTTTGAACTGGAATTTTTAACAGTGATACACATTCTCAAAGACATCTAAAAATAGTTTATAAATTTACATTTTTTTTTCAATTATTCATGTGATATGTTATTTTACCCTGTGCAATGTTTGAAAAGATTTTCATAATATATCTCTCTCTCTTTATATATATATATATGCGTGTGTTAAAAAAAGAGTTTGACCTAACATTGCTGGTACTTTATGAGTGCACATTTCCTAAACATTTGCCTTGATTCAAAAAGCCATCATCAGGGTATCATATCTTGTGAAGCATTTAATTTGTCTTCATGTCTTTCAGATTTTGTTTTCAAAGTAATCCTTTTACTGCAAATTCCTATGAAATTAGTTAATACTATTTTACATCTAACAATTTTGAAGATTTCTTCAAATTGTCATTGTGTTTAATTAACTATTCGTAATTTTTAAATGATGCTCTTTCTCACAATAAATTCATAGTTTTGAATGCATAGCATCTAAAAGCTTTTTTATAATTGTCATATTTCGCTGTTGAAAGTTTCAGCGTAGATGCATTTTCGACCACATTTGTTCTGCCTTCATTTTTTAGATCAATTTTTATTTATTTACATAGAGTAAGTTGTAGTATTAATTTAGGTAACGAGGATTTTTTAAGATTATAATTATATATATGTATATATATATACATATATATTTGTAGTAATTAATATAATTGTAAATAGCAGTGAATTAAAATAAATATTTATATTAATTTAAAAGCCTTTAATGCCATTTATTAAAAAACGTTATTAATCGGTTTTTTATAATTTTTTTTAAATTTTATGATATATTTCTTATCCATTTAAGAACCTTTTAAATTCCTTTTCCTATATTAAATATTATTTCCTTCCGAAAATTATTATTTGTGAGTTAATATTTTAAACATATTCCTTCTACAAAGCAACGCATTCAAAAGTCTACTAAGAAATTATTCAGAAAATTTTAACTTTAGTTTTTAAACAAATAAACATTCATTAAAAGTAACTAGTAAAAGTCAACGAGGATTATGCATTTCAAATTTCTGTTTTGTCTGTGTTCCCAAATTACATGATATTTAAAATTTGAATCAGTAAACACGTATAACAAAAGAAATTCCCACATCTTATTACAAACTTCTTGAGATATTTTTAATTTTTAGGAAAAGGATCTTTAAACGAATATGTTAAGCGGAGATATTTATCGTTGTAAATGCACGATTGAAATGTTAATATTACTAAGAATAGTCCTGTCTTTTGATGCATATATCTGTTGCATAAGAAAACACAGAACATTTCCATTCTGAAATGCATGTAGTTCAGCAAATATTTTGTTTCTTCAAAATTAAAAATATTTTAATTCAAAGATTTTTGAGAATAACAAACATGTTTTAATTGTCTGGTGTGACTTTTATTTTTGTCTATCCTCACATGATGTTGTAAACAATAATGAAAATTTAAAACTTTCTTGCATTTAATTTACTTTTGTTTTAATACAGAACTAATAAACAAATAAATAAATATATAAGTAAATACATTTTGTTAGTGTTTTACTTGCATTAATTACTAGTAAATAAATTTAACTTGTTTTAACTGGTATTTATTACTAGCTACATAGTCATTACACGTAATTATGTTGATCTTTTATAAATGTCGTCACGACTAATACTTAATCAGCGTTCTTGTCAGAAGCAGTGCACGACACCAGTTAACGTTACGGTACACCTTTCAATAGGAATCTGATTATGACAGTATTCGCTAAACAGCGAAAGTATGTAATTTTCAACATAATACGGCGGATTATAATACTTTATATGTCATTAAAAGGATGTATTACTTTATATCTGATTATAAAATTCGTTCTTAAACCACTTTTAGAATTTGAAAATATTAAATATTTTCAAATAATTTCTTTAATACGCTTCACCATATAAGATTATTTTGCGCTATTTCTCTTATAAAAAATGTTAAATTAATAATATTTTCGATATACATGGTGTAAAAAAAGAAGAAAAATCGTTTTTCCAGAAAAAAAAAAAAATATATATATATATATCTTTTCAATACAGATCAAGTTAGAACGTTTTAACTTCAAACTTTTAAAATGTCAAATCTTTATTTCTCATGCGAAGGGAAAAAGTAGAAGACAAAAAAATTATTTTTATGGACGAATTTTTGCTTTGGACTGCAGGAAAAATTATGTTCTATGCATTGATTAACCCCGTATTCGATCCATGTGACTTTTCTTGTGTGGATATGTCAAAGAAAGAGTGCTTACAAATAATCGAAGAATATATAGTCCTGCATGGGTAACGTTTTACCGGACAAATCAATTTTAAATCAACCCGAACCACCTAAAAAAAAAAATTATGACCCTGCAGACGACAAGAAACATAATATTTTATATCCAATCCCAGTCCAATACCCGATAACTGAATGAAAATTAATTATTAATCTAAAAATCATTCCAAACTGTTTTAAGATAAAAACAAAATAAATTACAGTCAAACAATTGGTAAAACGTTTAAAAAGAAATGAATTTTTAATTACTAATACAGTAAGTTAAAAATTTAAAAATCTGAAAAAGGAATTAAAAATAGTTATTAATTATTTAAGTTTGTTGTGTAATTCAAGTATTCAAAATGAGATTAATCTTTATTGTTTAATGCTCATAATCTTAAAAAAAATATTTTGTTCCTTTCTTTTCTATGATATAAGTGGGTTTTTTTTTTTTTTTTTTTTACTATAATAATTAGGGTTCGCGTATATATAGTGCATGGGTATGTATGTATAGTGCATGTATATATATACATAATAGAGATATGTACTTTAATGGTAATAGTATTGTGCACTATAATGGGTATATATATATAGTGCATAATATATATGTATAATATTCCTCAAGAATAATCATAATATATTTGGGAAGAAAAGGATAAATGGTAAAAATATGAAATTAATTATACATAATTATAAGATAAAAAATAAAAAAAAAATTTAAAAAAAAAACTTTTTACATATACCATGTTTTAAATTTTCTTACGAATCATTGAGCTCTTATCAATGTGCATAAAATTTTTAAAGTTATAATGACATCAATTTTTGTGCGATGCATAATTTATCTTTTTATATATTTGTTGTTTTCACGTTTAATTAAATGTATTTACTTTTATGACGAAAGAAAATGAACTCGTAAATTGTTTTTTGGCAACAATTAAATTATAGCTAATATTTTAATGGCTATTTCAACGCTATTAGGATGTTATTATTTTCATATTTTAATTAATTATAAGAAAATTAATAAAAAATTCGAAAATCGGACTTTGAAGTATTTGTTGTCATCGAGATCTGAGCTATTGTAAAAGTTTCAAATGTCTAGCTAGTAGGGGAGTTAGGTAAAATTCGATTGCAAGATTTGTACTGGACAAACAAACAAACAAACAAGAATAGAAGTTAGTAAAAAAATGGTAATTAACATGCATTTTCCTTTTAAAATTAAGTGGCATAAAAATGATTCTAAAAGAAACAATATGTATATTTTTAAGTGTTACTTATTAAAAATAAATAAATACATACATACAATGTACTCGTAGTCAACCGGCATTCAACTAAACGAAAAAATAAGAAAACACCTTTTTCCCGTCCAATAGATTGTTTTAAACTATTTGCTACTGTTTCACAAATCATGCAGTTTTTTCATTTTCAAAAAATCAGTGTCCGATTTAATATAAACAAATCCACATTTTTATTTACAAAGACAAATATTGTAAAAGAAATAAATAACGTAAAAACTGTCGCTTATTTGAACAGAGTCTACTGCTGTGCATAATGAGACATTTATTCGGTGTTTTAGGAAGAAATGAAATTCATGTGAAAATTAGAGGGAGATGTTTAATCGAGGGAGGGCAATTTTGCAGTATTTTGCGGTATATACATATATGAAAAGAGACTACATTTAATGAAAGAGAATGCATATAAATAAGTCAAAAATTAAGAAAAGAAGTAATTACACTACATATTCTATAATATATA
This sequence comes from Salticus scenicus, assembly GCA_963930645.1. Classification (NCBI taxonomy): domain Eukaryota; kingdom Metazoa; phylum Arthropoda; class Arachnida; order Araneae; family Salticidae; genus Salticus; species Salticus scenicus. The sequence continues at coordinate 81,684,674 of OZ005653.1, forward strand.
TTCTATAGTAAAATTTAAGTTTACTGTAATATTAAAGAAATTAAAACAATTTTGTATTTATTGAAGGTTATAAATGTATAAGCTTGCTTTAAAAATTCTCGTGTTAAATATTCCTATGAACTATATTAATATTATACTTACTACTTTGGAGACGAAAAATACAATCTATATGACAATAAGTAATGACATAAAACCTGATATAGCATTAAAAAATCCCAAAAAAATTATCATTATAATATAGAGTATAGACTACACAATTTTATGCTATTTAGATTAATTTTCAAGCACAAATCTCAGACAAACTATATAATTAATTGCAGAAAAATACTCTCTAAAGTCTAAACTTTTCTTTAAACTAAACAAGATTATAGCCTATACTAAGTTTAAATTATGCAATTTTCAGAAGTATTTGAATAGGTATACATTAGAAAAGAAAGAGAGAGAGAAAATTGTTTTTTAAAAAAGAGATTTATTTCTCAACTTGAAACTTATTCATTTCATTTCATATTCACTTTTAAAAATTCAGTTTTAAAGAACTAAATTTTCCAAGTTAGAATACATTACATATGCATTTCCTGAGGATAGGGATTTTGAGAATTCAGAGAAAATTGAAAGAGGCGATGTGACTTATTCTAAAATGCAAAAAGTAGATATGAAACTGAGTAATAGGAAGTAACATATATTGTTCACTTTGAATAATTTTTAAATAAACACAGCTTTTTAAAAATTATGACATTCTAATTTTTTCACAGAGACATATGACAAAGTATATTTTTCTGCTTTCTGAAAATGCATTGTAAAAACAGAGGTCTTAAATCTAGAGAGAAGTGTGTCTGATATACCAATTTAAATGCAAAAAATGTCTGAAATGTGTAGGAATGAAAAAAATTTAATAAACAAATGTGTCTGAATTTAAGATACATGAGTGTCTTTAAATAAATGAACTGAAATATGTTTCTGAATAATGTTAATATGTCTGAAAATCAGACATTTTAAATTTCAGACACTTGCAAATTTAGACGTTTGTAATTCTTAGCATTTATTTATTTATTTTATTTATTTATTTATTTATTTATTTATTTTTTATGATAAGTATAAAGGATTTAAGTCCATATTCTTGATTTTTCAGGAGACGAAAAATAAAATAAAATTAACTAAAAACAAATCAGAAGAATCGATTAGGAAAGAGGGATTTCGTTGACTTATACCCTTTATACCATTCAGTGATTGCCAACCTTCATTTAATTACGGGAAAAAATTGAATTAAATATTTTATACCATACATGAATGCTAAATTTCTGTCTTGAACCTTTTATTACCAATGGATTTTCTCAAAGACTAAATGACATAGACTTAAATCCTTTGTACCAATCGATAAAGAATTTTTTTCTGAGTCTGATTATGTACTTAACTCAAAATCGACATTTTTGGACTTAAATCCTTTATACTTATCAGTACAGAAATTTAATATTACTTTATAAAATATTTTTATGTTATTTGAAACTTTTTACAATTAGGAAACGAATTTTGAAAATAATAATAATAATAATAATAATGCACTATATGTGTGTATCTTACTTCATGGAATTAAGTTTTAAATATCTGGTAAAACAACATATTTAGACGCGGAGCTAAATTGGTTTATTTTTATTTTTGTTCATTTATTTATTTATATTAAGCAATCAATTATCCATCAGATAATAAAAGAAAAAAGTATTAGGATTATTGAAGCCAGAAACTTACTAAGAAAGCAGATTTGTAACTAAACAATTGTCAGTAATTTTACAGAAAATTGCTGCTTGATTTTTTTTTTTTTTTTTTTTTTTTTTTTTTTTTTTGCGATTTAAAAACGCTTTTGTTCCACACAATTACCTAAATATCACTATAAAACAAACATTTTTTTCTAATTTTCATGAATATAGTTTATTTTCTTTTTTAATATTAGTTTAAAAAATAAATAAATAAATACACCGTTTCAAAATTTCACTGCGATTTTCTCAGATTTGTCATATATTTTAGAAAAACATCCAAACCCCTACACACGAAATTTATATAGGGATATATATAAAATATAGATAATTTTGTTTAAAAAGTACACATTTAAAAGTTAAAACTGTAAATTACTTCGCTAATTCTACATATGTATATTACTTATTAAGAGCAACCAGTGATCAGCCCCGATACTTTGGCCGAGAAAGAATTGGCTTATAATTCCGTAGGTTCTAAGTTTGAATTCAATTTTGTGTGCAAACGGATTTATAGATTTTTTTTTATGCTTAAATAATACTAATATTTTGTTTATTCTGTAGGAGGCTCGAATTGCTTATTTTTAACCCCCCCCCCCCAAAAAAAAAAAAAAAAAAAAAAAAAAAAAAAACAGAATTCCAAGTCACTGTATTTTATTTTTGTTGTTATTATTATTATTATTATTTTACAAAAACATTATATTGCGGTCATGATAGCTATCTAACTCAAATACTAAGCAATCCTAAAAAACAGATAATTGGACTTTCCCTACCGAATCCTGCACATTAGCTTGGTTGAGTGTACGTTAGTCATTGCACTTCCTCTCCTTGTTCTGCCCTTGGTAATCATACTTCTCTACTTCTTAATCTAAGCAATGCGCAATTAGTTCAGTAGTATTCAATAATAAGAATGAACTTTGTCCGGCTAATCTTTAAGGTGGCTCCATGATGTTCAGAGTCCTGTATCTTAGATTTTTTAAGCACTTCCTTTCCTCATTCAAAATCTTGTTCTCCTTGTTCAGTCCTGGTTGATCATACTGGCCACTTCTAGATCAGAGCAATGTGTAATGCACAAACTTTCTTCAGGTAATCTGCTAAGATGGCTCAACCACAGTCCCAAATTATGGACAATTCATGACGGTCCCTGCAGAATCCTGTACCTTAGCTTCCTTAGGGATAAATTAGTCACTATGTTTCATCTCCTACTTCATATCTCAGTCTTTGGATTTTGTTGATAGATCCAAATTTCTCTCGTATATACTAGGAGACAAATATCCTCTTAGTCTTTTTTTTTTTTTTTTTTTTTTTATTCAAAACATCTTGGTGAACTGATAATTGTAAAATGTCTTGATCAGTAAATTGGTCATACCATGTTTGTTTATGAAAATTAAGCCAGTAATTCTGATGTCAGCATGCTAACACCTTTGACAAGTGCAGTTTTTCATAAATAATTCTGTACAATGCCGTAACTAAGATCAAACTCATTCATGGATATTTATATGGTTTCTCCTTTGTGTAATAATAAAGTCCTAAACTTACTTCACTGTTACAACATTATTCATGAGGGATGCTGTTCCGTCCTTGGATAATCTATAAAGTACATATAGTCAGTACAAAAAATACATTTCCATTTCAAAACACTACGATAACAACTATTATTTAAAAATTAGCCTTCCTTATCTAGAATTTCCTGGGTGCTGTGTCCTTTGAAATGAAATTATTTAGCTTTATTGATAGCACTGTCTTTTACATATTGATTAAGTTACTTAAATCTACAACTTTCTGCAACCAATAAATTACTGTAATTAACTGTAATTTACAACATTGTGTACAACACCAGGATTAATTATTATGCATAATAATATTAGCCGTATCAAGCCAAGAGGAAATATTTGTTTTGACAAGGAATGAAATGAAATCCAAGTTTTGGAAAGAAATTGCATTCCATAAACAACGATCATTTGTAATCAGAAATACGTAGTCTAAAGTGAAAAAAAAGTAAAAGATATTTTTAAAGAAATATGCTTCATTATCATTAGTTTTATCGTTTGTTTGTATATTCGTTTTAATACGGGAGACTTACTGTAAAAGCTAATACAATGAAAATAAGCCTTAGAAATATATGGCAAAACATTTTCTAAAACATCCAATTTTATATAATTAAAAAATTATATATGTATATGTATAAGTGGATATTTCTAAATTGAATATTTTAGTATGTGTTTTGATGAAAGAACACGAGAACGCAATAGTCCATTTTAATTTCAATTTTTATCGTACAAATTTTAACATTTTATTAATAAATACAGAAATTATTCCAAAACAATGAATATTGCTGCATTATTTAGTTGTTTCAAAGATCTCATTTGCAAAGAATTATTTTAGAAGAAGAAATAATTAAAAAACAATTACTTGAAAAATAACATTCTATGATAATGCAAGTAAATGTACAAGAACTTGCGATGGTTCTGTGTCGATATTTATAATTCGCATTTTGCAATATAGTAAGAATTTTAAAAATGTTGAAAATTAGGCTTCTCAATATTTTAAATATTCTCAACATTTTGTATATTACATTTAGAATTCGTTAGTCAACGTGTTTCTGTTTAAAAGTTTATATTATCATTTTCTTTCATTTTAACGTAATCTTTTTATGCAGTTTTAAAGTTATTTCATATTTATTTATTTCATTTTCGACTGCATAAATACAAAAGGAATATCTCAGAGCTTACTCACAGCATGAATTAAATATATTAACTATTGTGATTGAGAAGAACATAAAAATTTTGTATGCAAATACTTTTCATTAAAAACCATATATATAAATATATATTCCTTTTTGGGTAGTCGTAAATGAAAATTGCTCGCTATTTTAATCGAAAAATTAAAAAAAAAAAAAGGATATGGAGTGGAAATATTTATCAAATACAATATTCAAATTTTCTTATCTGGCGCAAATTGTAAATGAAATTCTGTGAAAACAGGACTTAATTTTGCACGAAAGGCTTATTTATGCATTTGTTTATTTACCCGTGGCCTACTTTATTTATTTATTTATTTATTATTATTATTTATTTATTTATTTATTTTTTTTTTTTTTTGACTGTTGACATGTCATATATACTGTCAATTTATTTCTATCACATCATAATATACCTTTTTACAAAAATTTTATATTTGTAAAAATTATTAATATTTTGAATTTTAATTAAAACGCAGTTTACCAACTGCACATTATAAACAAAAATAAATAAATAAATAAAGTTCTGTCTTAAATTTTCTTTAAATTTTTATGAAAATTTAGAGAACATTGATTAAGATTTTACATAGTTTTGTCATTTATAAATTGTTTGTTTTATCATAGTTAACAAAAAAAAAAAAAAAAAAAAAAAAAAAACTTTTTTTTACCTAGTCTAATTTTCTCTTTCACTAAAAAATGTACTCTGTATCTGAATTTGATATTCGAAGAAAAAAAAAGGGAAGAAAAGTTTCCAGAGAAATATCTCGAATGTATATTAAAATAAATAAAGTTATTTTGCAGCATGCTTTTAAAATTTTGATATTGTCAACACGGTACATGTTGAGTGGATAATGATATATAAGTGCGGCGAGACGGATTAACGAAAGGTTTATTACCCCAACCTTCCCACCCGCTCCTCGATGTCTTTTTCTAGTCAAATTTGTCCTTTTATTCCTTCTGGTGTTAGACTTGTTTTGTTTTTTTTTTTTTCACATTTCACATTGTGAGTTTTTTTGTTTTCGTCCTATGCTTTTCTCTATGGAATTTTGACTCTTTTTTCCCGTGTTTCTATGGATTTTTATCTTATTTTTTCTACATTCTAAAGTGCGGTGGCACGTATAAGTGATCAATACAAAAAACCCTTAACGGATTAAAAGCTTGTGACGCAGCTGATTAGAAAAATTGATTTGTCTTTTGCGTCACGCTATCCTAAACTGTAAATAAAATATATGTAAATGCTACTTTGTGTCACAGCATCCAAATTAAGTGAAAATGTCTGCTAAAGGATAGTGTGAAGCAAAGAAAAAAAAATTGCTCAAATTTTATTTGCAGTTTTGGATAGCGTGACGCAAAAGACAAATCAATTTTTGAAATAAACAATTACAATTTATAATGTAAACTCAGTGAAAGTGTGATTATTTGATATCATATTTGAAAATTGAAAGCATAGTTTCAAAGTGTAAATATACTTTATAGACAAAACAAAAATAATTGTAGTAGAATTTAAAAACAAATCTTGTAAAGTAACACCGAGGCGTCACTGTAATTTTGATATCATTCCTTTTAAAACCCTTATTTTGAATTTGAGATGCGGATAAAAAAGCATCAGTGAGTAAATTTTATAAATCTATCTATGTTGAAAATATTGTTCGCACTGTAAATACGAAGAATATTAGAAGAAAGTAAATGACAAAATAAGAAAATCTATGTATATTTTAATTAATACTAAAGCGTCACTTAAAATTTGATATCATTATTTTTAAAACCTATATTTCAGTTTTTTATTACCATAAAGTAGCTGCGTCACAAGCTTTTAACCCGTTAAGGGTTTTTTGTATTGATATCATTCCTTTTTAAGGGTTACTGATCATTTGCTCAAAAAATTAAAACATAGGAAAGGTAGGATGATTTCTGTTTTGACTTCCGTGTATTGTAATCCCAATTTGCAAAATTGGTTTTGTATCTTGCATAGCTCAAAAATGAATGATCGTAGAATGTTGCAAATTTATATTTTGACTGTCATGATGTCTATTTGTACATCTGCAACTTTGGCTTTAATACGAGCTCTCATTTTAGAGATATCTACAACATTACATGATTTTTCATAATGTCTGTATCTACACATGTGTATCTCGCATAAATTTAAAATGGTTGGGCGCAGAACATTGCAAATTGATATATAGGTTTGTTATAACATCTAGTTATGAACTTCCCATTTGGTCTTTCTGTGACTTTATTTTGGAGATATTTATGAAAATTATATATTCTTAATGAGCAAAAACAGAGAGGTTTTGACATTATATATGACCTATCATCATAGAAAAGATTTCAAAAGAAGCTAATGATAGAGATAGTAATGATAATGCTATGAAAGTTAGCATTTTCGCAAGTAGAAAGTAATTCTTAAATAATAATCAATAAATAACTGAATTCTTAAATAATAATCCATGAATGCATTTTATTTACTGACTATTCAGGCTGTAATGTTATTATTATGAAAGTTCTCAACATTTTTGCGTGTAGAAAGTAATACGCAAAGACATTAGCAGGTTTTAGTTGATGAATGCACTTTATTTAATGAATATTCAGCTAGTAGATAAAGAACGTAATGACAGTTATAAAATTTGTTGAAAATTCTGCATGTAAAAAAGAATTCTTAAAGACACAAGCAGGTTCTAATCAACGAATGCACTTTATTTAATGAATATTCATCCCATAATGATAATGTTTCAAAACCTGTCGGCCTTTTTTGTGTGTAAAAAGTAATTCTGAAACACAGGAGCAAGTTATAGTCGACGAATGCACTTTAATGAATATTCAGCCCGTTATGATATTGTTATGAAAATTGTCAACATTTCTGCATGTGAAAAGTAATTCTTAAAGACATGAACAGGTTCTAGTCAATGAATGCACTTTATTTAATAAATATTCAGCCTATAGAAAGAGCCTGTAATGATATTATGAAAGTTGTTGACATTTCTGCATGTAAAAAATAATTCTTAATAAGAAGGTTCTAGTTGATGAATGCAATTCATTTAATGGGTATTCAGTCCGTAGGATAGAGCCCATAATGATATTGTCATGAAAATTGTTGACATTTTTGTATATAGAAATTGCATTAGCAGGTTCTAGTCAATGAATGCACTTTATTTAATGAATATTCAGTTTGCAGATAAAGCCGTAATGATATTGTTTTAAGACTTGTCATCAATTCTGCACATAAAAAAATACGTGTGACACTCGAGGACTGCCGCGGTAAAGCTATTGCATAGCATTTTTTATCAACTTATGCAATTATAATTATTTATTTATTTTATTTATGCAGTATTTTTTTTTTCTTTGATATTAATTCAAGTTTTTTCTTTGATATTAATTCAAGTTACACTTTTTGAGCGTGGTGACCGATAAGAAAACAAATTTTTTTCTTTTATTGAATAAATGAGAATATATCCGCAATGAGAATATATCAAAAATATCCGCAATCGATTTGTAGGTATCGAAAACCTCGATGTACCAAATTTGAATGATCTAACTCTATTTTTTGAGAAAAGGTATTTTAATAGGTTTTTAAAGGCCTGCAAGTCGAATGGGGATATTCAAGTTTTTTCTTTGATATAATTTCAAGTTACACTTTTTGAGCGTGGTGACCGGTAAGAAAACAAATTTTAATAGAGGAAAGGTATTTAATAGGTTTTAAAGGCCTGCAAGTCGAATGGGGATATTCAAGTTTTTTCTTTGATATTAATTCAAGTTACACTTTTTGAGCGTGGTGACCGATAAGAAAACAAATTTTAATAGAGAAAAGGTATTTAATAGGTTTTAAAGGCCTGCAAGTCGAATGGGGACATTCAAGTTTTTTCTTTCATATTAATGAATTAGATAACAATAATGATAAGAAAACAAATTTTAATAGAGAAAAGGTATTTTAATAGGTTTTAAAGACCTGCAAGTCGAATGGGGATATTCAAGTTTTTTCTTTGATATTAATTCAAGTTACACTTTTTGAGCGTGGTGACCGATAAGAAAACAAATTTTAATAGAGAAAAGGTATTTAATAGGTTTTAAAGGCCTGCAAGTCGGATGGGGATATTCACGTTTTTTCTTTGATATTAATTCAAGTTACACTTTTTGAGCGTGGTGACCGATAAGAAAACAAATTTTAATAGAGAAAAGGTATTTAATAGGTTTTAAAGGCCCGCAAGTCGAATGGGGATATTCAAGTTTTTTCTTTGATATTAATTCAAAATACACTTTTTGAGCGTGGTGACCGATAAGAAAACAAATTTTAATAGAGAAAAGGTATTTAATAGGCTTTAAAGGCCTGCAAGTCGAATGGGGATATTCAAGTTTTTTCTTTGATATTAATTCAAGTTACACTTTTTGAGCGTGGTGACCGATATAAAATAAATTTTAATAGAGAAAAGGTATTTAATAGGTTTTAAATGCCTGCAAGTCGAATGGGGATATTCAAGGTTTTTCTTTGATATTAATGAATAACATAACAATAATGATAAGACAACAATAATGATAAGAAAACAAATTTTAATAGAGAAAAGGTATTTAATAGGTTTTAAAGGCCTGCAAGTCGAATGGGGGTATTCACGTTTTTTCTTTGATATTAATTCAAGTTACACTTTTTGAGCGTGGTGACCGATAAGAAAACAAATTTTAATAGAGAAAAGGTATTTAATAGGTTTTAAAGGCCTGCAAGTCGAATGGGGATATTCAAGTTTTTTCTTTGATATTAATTCAAGTTACACTTTTTGAGCGTGGTGACCGATAAGAAAGCAAATTTTAATAGAGAAAAGGTATTTAATAGGTTTTAAAGGCCTGCAAGTCGAATGGGGACATTCAAGTTTTTTCTTTGATATTAATGAATAAGATAACAATAATGATAAGAAAACAAATTTTAATAGAGAAAAGGTATTTAATAGGTTTTAAAGGCCTGCAAGTCGAATGGGGACATTCAAGTTTTTTCTTTGATATTAATGAATAAGATAACAATAATGATAAGAAAACAAATTTTAATAGAGAAAAGGTATTTAAATAGGTTTTAAAGGCCTGCAAGTCGAATGGGGATATTCAAGATTTTTCTTTGATATTAATTCAAGTTACACTTTTTGAGCGTGGTGACCGACATAAAACAAATTTTAATAGAGAAAAGGTATTTAATAGGTTTTAAAGGCCTGCAAGACGAATGTGGATATTCAAGGTTTTTCTTTGATATTAATGAATAAGATAACAATAATGATAAGAAAACAAATTTTAATAGAGAAAAGGTATTTTAATAGGTTTTAAAGGCCTGCAAGTCGAATGGGGATATTCAATTTTTTTCTTTGATATTAATTCAAGTTACACTTTTTGAGCGTGGTGACCGATAAGAAAACAAATTTTAATAGAGAAAAGGTATTTAATAGGTTTTAAAGGCCTGCAAGTCGAATGGGGATATTCAAGTTTTTTCTTTCATATTAATGAATAAGATAACAATAATGATAAGAAAACAAATTTTAATAGAGAAAAGGTATTTTAATAGGTTTTAAAGGCCTGCAAGTCGAATGGGGATATTCAAGTTACACTTTTTGAGCGTGGTGACCGATAAGAAAACGAATTTTAATAGAGAAAAGGTATTTAATAGGTTTTAAAGGCCTGCAAGTCGAATGGGGGTATTCAAGTTTTTTCTTTGATATTAATTCAAGTTACACTTTTTGAGCGTGGTGACCGATAAGAAAACAAATTTTAATAGAGAAAAGGTATTTAATAGGTTTTAAAGGCCTGCAAGTCGAATGGGGATATTCAAGTTTTTTCTTTGATATTAATTCAAGTTACACTTTTTGAGCGTGGTGACCGATATAAAATAAATTTTAATAGAGAAAAGGTATTTAATAGGTTTTAAAAGCCTGCAAGTCGAATGGGAATATTCAAGGTTTTTCTTTGATATTAATGAATAACATAACAATAATGATAAGACAACAATAATGATAAGAAAACAAATTTTAATAGAGAAAAGGTATTTAATAGGTTTTAAAGGCCTGCAAGTCGAATGGAGATATTCAAGTTTTATCTGATCTACTTTATACACAAATTTTACGCGTACAGCTATTCACTGTTGTACATAGATGATAGATACCTATACACCTATATACTTTCTCACAAACAGCTGCTTATGTATTCGTCCGATTTCGGGGAAACTCGTCTCGATCTGTGCGAGCTTCGTACAGCCGAAGTCTACCGAACTGTGTTAGGTTTTTTTTTCGTTACGGAATTTTTCAATTCGGTCGCCGCGCTCAAAGCCCGCGATAAAAGCTATACAATAGCTTAAAAAGAATTTTTAAAGATACGAGCAGGCTCTAATCTACAAATGCACTTTATCTAATGAATATTGAGCCTATAATGTCGTTACAAAAGCTGTCGGCATTTTTGCATGTAGAAAGTAATTCTTATAGACGCGAAATGGTTATAATAAACAAATGCAAGTTATTTAATGAATATTTAGGAAACGGTTGAATAAAACCATTTTTGGAGCCACAAAAATTAATAGTCAATGAATATTCTCGAAACAATCCAATGAAACAGTCATTCTTACTACAGAAAATAAATAACACTGTAACACTGTTAAAAAAACATGACAGAACAGAAAATTCCCAACCATTAAATTAGTACTCATTTTCGAAAAAATTGATTTTTCAAAATTTTTATATATTAAGAGTTCAAAAATTCAAATTTTCGCATTTTTCTCATTTTTTAACCACAAAATGAAATACAAAAAATTTAAAATCAATTTTTGTAAAATGAGTACTAATTTAACGATTATGAATTTTCTGAATGTGAAATCGTAATTAGAAAAAAATGTGTTTGATGATGAGTAATTATAGAAACAAATTTCCTCACAGAATAACATGGGACATGGCTGTCAAAGAAATTACATATTGTTCACTCATAAAGTCGCAATAGACCGCATCGAAAAACTTCAAATTTGTTTTGTTAATCAAAACACAAACGAAAAATCATTTAATGAACTTAATTTAATTCACAATGCAATTCTTAATACTCACAGACAATCAACACATCAGACGAGTATATATATATATATATATTTTTTTTTTTATGTAATTAAATAACAACCGGTATAGACATAAATCGTATAATATTTATGATTAGATACACAAACTCAAAATGTGTTTATATAGTATTCAAGATAAGTAATACAGTACTCAAGATATAAGACAGGTAATTATTACTCAAGTCATGGATTATGGTTTATTTTTCTGATTTTTAACACTTTTTTTTTTTAGTTTAATTTTTATTTTCAAAAATAAATTCTACTATAAAGTAATGCACTTATCTTAAGAAACTGTTTTAATTAATATTTTCACATAAATTATGTTTCAATGCCATAATTTATCTGAACATTTGTAGTAATCAAAGTTTTATAATTAAAGTCTTACAAGGAGAGGTCACGACATTGAAAATTCAAATCGGGACGAAATTGCGCAGGATTGTAGTATACTATGAGGGTAACAACATATTAAAGCAGTAGGACCCACTATCCACAAAATTTTGAGAAAAAAGTGTTTAAAGTTTCAGTAATCTTTAAATACAAGTTATTTCGCAAGCGAGTAAGCGCCTCAGTGGTGTGATCCTAAAGCGCAAGTCTTCCAACCAGACACCTTGGGTTTGAGGCTACCTACGGGACTACTTTTTTTTTTCTTTTCTTCTTTAACTTTTTATGTTATCTTAACTTTTTATTTATTTTACTTTATTTTACAATTCAATTCAAAATTTGAAATTAAAAAAAAAAAATTATTTAATTTTCTTGAGTATAAAATAACTTTTTCTATTTTTAATATTTATAACTTAAAAATATAATAAATTTCTATAACTTAAAAAATAAAGTTTAGTTTTACAAAACCCTAAATAAGAAACATAAAGAAAAACAGACAAATATTTAAATAATTAAAAAATAAGCAAGCTGTAAACAAAGTGTAAAATAGTTAGCATGTGTACTTAAATCTTGGTTTGAGCTTCCTGATTTGGTTTGAATGTGTATAAATTACGTAAACGCTTCCAGCTTGTTAATAAAAAAGAGCAGGCCATAAAAAATTAAAGAAGAAAAAAAAACGGTAGTTCTGTAGGTAGCTTCGAACCCAGATCGTCTGAACAGAAGACTTGCGCTTTACTATTACGCCACTGGGGTGTTGACTGGCTTGCAAAACAACTTGTATTTAAGGATTACTGAAACTCCGAACACTTTTTTCTCCAAATTTTGTGAATAGTGGGTCCTAATGCTTTAATATATTGTTACCTTCATAGTATACTACAATCCTGCGCAATTTCGTCCCGATCTGAATTTTCCCTGTTGTGACCTCTCCTTGTTAGTAGGAATTTGTATATCTATCTGCAGCAAAGTAAAATTTGTCTATGATCCTGGACTGACGCCAGGGTTGGCACAGTTTAAACAAGTGATTCTCAAGCGTTTTAGAGCTGACGCCCCCTTAAGAAGTGAAAAATATAACACATGCAAAATTTTAAATATTTAGTTTGAATACTAAAAAGTGCTTATATCGCCCCCCTACCGCACAAAGCAAGTTCACCGCCCCCTCAGCAGCTTCCAGCACTCCCTGGGGGTGGTAACGCCTCCCGTTGAGAACCTATGGTTTAAACCAAATGGTATTTCTTGATTTTTTTTTTTTTTTTTTTCCTTTCCAAAAAATTCAAAATTTTTATTCTATTACTCCTTTTTTAATTAAAATTTATAGATTATTTTTATGTAAATGACTTTTTACTTTTAATTCAGTTTATTTCAATTGTATTTTTCTTCAGAGAAGGTTTTAGTTTACGTTTTATTGCGTGATTGGCTGGTTTTAATAAATTCATTATATATGGGGGGGGGGGGAATATCTAGAAATTATAGATTATATTAAATTTAATAAATTTAGCAAATTTACATTAATTATCTTATAAAATCATACATGAAAGAATCTAAGGCTAAATGTAGTGAAAAGTAAAATAAATAAGGGAGAGCACATTTATTTTGTACAAGATATAAAGTAAAAATTATATGAAGTATTTTATTACAATGTAACAGCACTAGAATTAAGGAAATGACATCAAAAATTTTAATATCCAAGTATTGAAAAATGTTGAAATAATTTTAATCGTGAAAGATTCTAAATCCGATGAAGAGTGTTTTCTTAAAATAGAAAATTTAGTTTCAATAAAAGCTATAAAACTTCTAATTTTATTTATATGAAATGCAAATTCTACTCAATATGCAATTTTCAAATGGATTGCAATATTCCATTACATAATCCAAAAGTAGAATTTTTTCTTAAATCTCTTCCTATGACTATTTTTTATTGTATTGGAGTTTTTTTTTAATTTTTCCCTAATTCATTAAATTAAGAATTTTATTGTTATTAAGTTAATTTGTTATCATTAAATTGAAGGAAAGGCATGTTAGGTTTAACATTCACTATTTTAAAAAAAAAAGTCAACTCACAGTAATCCTGTTATTAGCATTTACATCATTTTAATGAAAACTGAATACTACAATTATGGAATATTTTTAGAAGTTCTGAATATAAAAGAATTAAGCTATAATAAAATGCACTTTTATATAACAGTTCTGTACCTCAAGGATGAGATCGACAAAAATGTAAAAATAAATAAATAAATATAAACTTTATGAAAAAGATAAACATTAAAGCAAAATATAAGAATTCAGGCACAAAAGCCTGTGCTACAGAAATAAATTATTTGATTGTTTTATTTTTAAACATAAAAATAAATAAATGTTTTATTAACATGGCTATGTGAAAACGTTTTTAATTACATGAGACATAAGAGAATTTCATGTCTGAAAGTACAAACTTTGTTTCTTGTATACATTGTTACAGAAAGAATCAACTTACAAAAAAAGCTGAAAAATCTCATCCCTATTTATTATCAATAATTTAAATCATTTTTAGATGAAGTAATAATTGGTATTATTATATTAATTACTTTTTAAAGTGACAATTTTATTTACAACTATGTATAATGTGACTGGGAAACATATACTAATAAAAATCTGGTTTAAAAAAAAAAAAAACCTGGTTTTTGCCAACCCTGACGGACGCCCAAATCTGGTATAGCAAGAAGTTAGTGATGAGGGCTGGAAATTTTTCAATGACAAAAAATGCAATTTTTTTTTTTTTTTCTTAGTAAATTATTTACACAACATATTTAAGCATATCTTTCATTAGTCACAATACAGTTAATAGTTATTTATAGTAATGTCAAATATGTTTTGAGCAAATTGTTCGAGAAGGAGAAAATTAATATAATACAAGAAATCTATAGTTGTTAATCAGAATTTTGAATGTTCCTTCAACAACAACTTTCTCTGATTACAGTTATAAAGCATTTGCAACATCAACATATATATAAAGAGGAATATATTGAAAAATTAATGCACTGCTATCCCACTGAGCTTGTATCTGTTTTTTAAAATATTCATTTGATAAATAATGATACAGCAATCTTTTTCTAACTCAGGTAGTAATTTTGATTTAGGTAACCTCATGAACTCTAGTTCTGAGAAAGACTCTGAAAGTTCATGGTCATAATTTTTATCTAACACCCAGTTTATACATATAATAAAAATAAAAGCCTTTAATAAGGCCACAAAATTGGCATTATTGAAAATCTTAGAGAAAAACCTCATATAAAATTTCAACTTTATTTTAAAAAAACTTTTTTAAACTAATTTCTAAAGAGAATAAACAATCGGCAACAGAAGTATCCAAGCACTAACCAATAATTATCCTAGTGCTTGGATACTTTTGTAGCCGACTGATCCCTTCTAGCTGTCTGTAAAAGGCTTTTAAAATTTCGTAATCTGCCTGCAAAATTTGCGTGTAATCATGGGTGAAAAAGGCTTACGCTACCAGAGAGCGTCTAAGATGCCATACATGGGCAGTGCATGGCCGCAGGCGAAAAATGCATAAAAATTGCACACAATTTTTTATGACTGCAGCAGGGTTGGGTTTTTCACATGACAAGGGTTTAAACCGTAAAAAACCTGTATTGTCAAAATTAAAAATCTATAATTGAGCTAGAATCTGGTTAGAAATAGGATTTAGCAATGTTTGCCATATACAAGTGAATATCTAAATATTATGCTGTTTATAAATTAACAAAACTTAAAAAAAATTGTAGATGTAGATAATTTATAAAAATTTAGGTAAATATACTGGTTTGTAACCTAAGAAATATATACAAAGTACGCATAGACTATTTTGTATGTTTATGTTTATGTTTATTTATATTAATATTTATGAAATTATAAAATTCCAAAGTTATACTTATAAGTTTTTACATAAGCCCTGAAAACACAGGAATACTGAATTTTTTTTTTCTCTTTAAGTAAAACGTAATATATGGGCAGTAAATTAATATGAATTTGAAAATAATTATATTTATAACACTTATCATTTATTAATAAATTTTTATCTATTTATTATTATTGATTGTATAAATATTTGTACCTGTTATAGCTTGGACAATTGGTGTTTGGTGTTTTGGGAGTAAGGCTGATAGACTACTCTAGGGTCTTAGGCCTAAAGGGGAGTGCCCTCCATGGGGGTCTTTCTAAAGGGTCCTAGCCCATATTTGATATTTATGTACGTTTCGGAGAAAACCACGAAAAATTCTGAACAGCTAGGGCGATGAGCATGCCCTGGGATTGAACCCGGCACTTCACGTCTACCAGCTTTGAGCGTAGAACTGCTCGGCTGCTGGTGGGCCCTACAGCTTAGACTAATAATTTTTTTAAAAATCTGTATGAGTAAATATTAAATTTATTAAAATTTATACATGTCCATAAAGCATTCATATTTCTCTTGTCTCACGGTAATTATAAGAATTTCAGACACAATTCAAGCTTGTTTAACATTCAGAATTATTGCTTTTTCTTAAAAACTTGCAATGTCAGCAATTATTAAAAAAAAAAAAAAAAAAAATGTTTTTCTCTAAAATATTTAAATACAAAATATTAGGCTATGCATTTTTATTTTACTGGTTAAATACATAATACTGAAAGCACAATACTAAAAAAATTGAAATATACAATGTTGTATTGCTAATAAAAAATCAATCAAAATGATCTATCAATGATTTATAAATCATGAATTTTTAGAAGTCTAAAGTTTTGTTTTTATATTAATCAAAATGTTATAATAATGTTCCTTCAAAAACATTAATATGTTTACCTTTTAAAACATGGTACTTATAAATAATATCTTATTAAAAACAACTACTTATACAGAGGTTAATTCAGAACAAATTTAGTGCAGCATTGAGGCACTTTCACAAAGTCAATTTTTAGCAATGATGTACTTTCACAAATTCAACTTTTAGCAAAGAGGTACCTTCACGAATTCAACTTTCAGCAAAGAGGTACCTTCACAAAGTCAATTCTCAGCAATATGACTGCACACTAAAATATTTTATAAGCTGCACTGCATCGAACACAGAAAAATACCCTCAATTTGAATATTTACTGCAGACAATGATAAATATCTAAGTAAGCACCTACTTAACTTATCTTACATATAAGAAACAACTTAATTTGCCCATATATATATTTATTTTTACAACTGTTTCATTTTATTATTTAAATGTATTAAAAAAAAAAAAAAAAAAAAAAAAAAAAAACTGCTTTACGTATTTTAGTTAATTGTTCTGAAGTATCATTAATTTTCACAAACTTACTTGCCCAGTGGCAGAAAGTTTTGTAGCTGTCAGCAACAGGCTTTTAAAATTTCATAATCTGTCTGCAAAATTTGCGTGTAATCAGGAGTGAAATTGGCTTACACTCAAAAAGCCTGAAAGCTGATTGGAACGGGGGGGGGGGCTTAACATCAGTGGTGATCTCATGCAACAATACACAAATACAATTTTACTGCAGAACAATATAGTATAAACAATTGTGTGTTTTCATTCATATCATTCAATTAAATATTTTATAGCAATATTTGACACAACACAATATAAATAATTATAAATAATAAAAGTATTAGTTTTAGTTTTGATACAGAAATTTTTTTATCAGTGCAGACAAAAACTGTCCGCAAGCAGTTTTTCTATGTCCGCGACTATGTCGCCGTGTCTCTGCCATTAGGCTTACTTGATGTTTTCACAAATTATTTTATAAATTCACAAATGGGGTATCATTTTTAAAAAGATGGATTAATCCCTGTTATATTTTTAAAGTATCACATAACTAAGCTTAACATATACTATATTAAGCATAGTTATAAATTTCATAATAATATATAAAAGTATCACAGCCTATTTTGAATGAACATAGAAATAATTCGTAATAAAATTTTTTATAAGTGCAGACAAAAACTGTCTGCAGGCCGTTTTTCTGTGTCCGCGACTATGTCGCCGTGTTTCTGCCACTGGGGTATAGATACAGTAAACTTCCGATTATCTGCGGTGAACGGGGAATAGACAACTGCGGATAATCGAATCAGCGGATAATCCGCAAAATGGTCAAAAAGGGGATATAAATCAACACATAAAGCCTTTTGAGCAATACTATTTAATTAACAGTTAAGCATGGCCTACATATACAATTTAACATACCAATAAAAATTTCTACTTACATTTTGCTCTATTTTGTAACAAAAAAATCGGTGAAGCATTTTTGTGTTTTTGTAGTAAAACACTTTTTCTTAATTTGCGATTGCAGTTTCTTTATCAGCATTTTGTCACAAAGTGATACATCGTCCTGTTCCTCGAGATATTTTATAAGTCCATCTGCATGTGCTAGGGCTGCGTCATGGCTCATCCTCTGCTGAGTATTATCTCCTTCTTCCTCTTATTCTTCACTATCTTCTGAAACTGGGTCTAATGCTTGGTCCACAATTTGTTCATCTCTAAGGTGTTCAATACCTGGATCATTGGCGTCAAAATTAATCCACTCTTCAATGTTTCCTTCATTGACTTTTTCTCCTCCAGTAACAGATTTAGCTAAATTTACCAAATCAAGAGCAGAAATTTTTTCCTCCTCTATAAACTCTACCAAAGTATTTTCCACATTTGGTAAAATTTTTCTCCAAGATCTTACCAATGTAGACTGCTTAACTGCCTCCCAAGCAGTGTGTATGCCATACACGCTGTCAAGAATCGTGTAATATCTCCAAATGCCTTGAAAGTCATTACTCTCTTCGATCTTTTTTTGTAATAAGTTTGTTCTGTATGTTTAAATTCCCTTTTAAATTCAGGCTCTTGAGGGCCGCGGATAATCGGGAGTCTACTATATATGCTTTTTATACAAGCAGAAGGAAATACAATTAATTGTGTAAATAAATAGAGCTCGAGTTTGAATAAAATTTGGTGAAGTCTAATAGATTGAATGAATGCCATCATAATTTATGACTGGAAGAATGGAGAACCATTTGGAAGAATTTGGTATTTCTTCATTTGTTTAAAATATCTAAAATTGAGTAATACTTGAAAAAACTTATATTGGATGTCACATTTAAATATTTTAAAAAATTAATAATAAAATAGAATCCAACACTTCTCAAAACTTCCAGATTCATTTCTTTGAATAGAGGATTACATCCATTATCCAATACTACCACTATTATTATTTTGTGTTCAAAAGTTATGCCTAAAAAAAATTAAAAATCAACAAAATTTTGATGAAATGCACACAACCTTACATGGTCTGAGAAATGCTTTGCCAATCGAGTTTTCTCTGCCAACGGCAGCCAAATCCCATGTTATTGGAGAAATTTATGAGAATTACTCATTATCAAATGATTTTTTTTTTTTTTTTTTTTTTTTCCAATTCTGCATTTACATTCAAAAAATTCATAAACTTCAAATTTGTTCTTGTTTTTCAAAATCAGTTTTTGATTTAATTTTTAATGTTTCACTTTGTATTTATGAAGCGCAAAAAAAGCACTTTGTTCATTTTTTTCCCTGCTTTATAGCTTAATGAAGTATTAAAAATTAAAGAAATAAATTTTGAGAAAAGTAAAAACAAATTTAAGTATTCTGCATTTTTTAGCTGAAAAAGTTTTCGCCTTCGCCTTATGGATCATCAAAATTGGGATGGCAAGTCTTCGGACCACCCTTAGGGGCGAGTCCCAAACTGTCGCCAATTGCTGATAGCATAGCACAAGTGCAACATAAAACTAAATCGACCTCTGTATTTTTTAATTATGAAAATAAAATTATTTTAAAAAATCATCGAGTCATTTTCATAACAATTTTTCCAATATAATTAAAGGGGATTCACCTGCTGTTAATACTATGTGGAGAGTCTCCGAGAGCTATCGAGTATTGAATGCACACATATACCTTATTTATATTGATTACTCAACTATTATTCATGCATAACAGCAGAAAAACTCCTCTACAGGCTTATTTTATGCATTAAAATATAAAAATACCTTAAAATTTAACCATCAGTATTTTCATGCTTTGTATTTTTAGGTTAAATTTAGTGTATTTTATTGTTTGTGTCTGAAAAAGTTTATATTATTTTCTTTAATTCAATGCTTTTGTTTTAATCAATAAATATCTTCTTTTACAATGGATAAAAGTTTGCAGAATTAAAATTATTCTGATGAGTAAAACTGTAAACATTTGAATCATCAATAAAATTTCTCAGATTCAAGTATGGTCTTAAAAACCCATAACGGGGTTCGCACTAGAAAAAAAATATTGAGGAGTAAGATTCTCAAACTCTAATAAAAAAAATGCATATAAGGAAAATTAAACACTGAACTACACATAAGAATCGCATATATGAAATCAACTTGTAAATAAACATTGAGGCATTTTTAAAGCGGTCTAATATGAATGAAAGAAAAATTATAAATTGTAAACCAAAAAGCTTTGAATAGTAATAAACAAATTTCACTTATATTACTTACCTTTTTTTTTATTTTGGTAAGTTATGTTTTTATTTTCAGATCAGTATAAGCTTAATGTAGTTTTACATGCTATAGTGATACTTATATCTCCAGAAAAAGAATATTGCTTTAAATAGTTTACTATATAAAGTAATAATCTAAAAAGTTTAATATTTTTCATGTCTGCCAATAAATGACTTAAAATATATGCTTGTACAATATTCAAATTGATCTGGTTACAGTCTTCCTTTTTTGTTTTTCATTTCAAATTTTAAAAAAATTACCATCTGTGTATAACTCTTTAAAGATCTGATTAAAAACTTTTAAGTTTAAATGACAAATGAAAATCAAACATATCGAGGCGGTTAGAATAATGTGTATATTCTATATAAAATGATATTCATCTTTTTCTAATATTTCTGGCATTTTAGTATTTTGCTAAAGCTTTTCTTCTCATTCTAGTTTTTTGCTAAAGAAAATTTTTACTCAACTTAAACCCTGCAATTCATTGTTTTAAGGCAATGATATTTTAGATGTTGATCAATGGTTAATCAAGACAGATGGAAATTACGCTATCCAAAATTATCGTTTGTAACAACAATTTTTATGTTACACAAGTTTGTTGAGACAGCTCTGCCTATATTACCATAAAACAATGCAGTCACTATATATATTTATATATTGCTTAATATTTTGAAACGCCGACTGATTAAAGATCCTCCGTTTCGTAACAATCTCTGGTATTTAAAAAATAAATAAATAAATAAACGTACTTTAAAGTTTTAACATAAAAATAACCGATGCAGAAACAATATATCTCAGTATTCTCCGAAAAGTGCTGTTTTCAAAATAAAATAATAACAAGCGCAGGGATACAGCCATCGAAAGCTCGATGGATACAGCGTAAAGGTAAATAACTAGCATCTAGAGAACGCCGGATCTAGATGATGTACGCATGCGCTTCAAAGACCCATGGACCATGGTATAAATTTGTGTGCATGCGTGATTTAAACTTTTTCGCTTTAAAACTTTTTTAATTTATTGTGAATAACGATGAAATCGAATATCTATAATTAAAAATTACTTCTTCTTATTTTAAATATTATCTAAATACATTTTTGACGAAATGGGAAATTTTAAAATTAAAAATATTTTCTTCATAGCAAAAATTTATTGACTGCATTTACGTTGGTCAGCCAACCAACGTAAGCAACTGAAGCCTTGAAAGCAAGAAGTAATAACCGCATCACGTCCTTTTTAACCGAAGAAAAGCATGCAATTGGCGGAGTAATATAGTTCTATTTTTAAAATAACTTTTATAAAAAACAAGAGTTTTCCTGAAAAAAACGAAGACGTTACTAGATTCAGAAAGATCCTATTAACAACATATATTAATTATATGAAAATCCTTCGAGCCGTTTTAGAGATATTTTTCAGAATTTGAGTCCATTACTCCAACCGTTTTCCCATTTTGGCTTTAAATTGAGATTCAGATCTCAAAACATACTGCACGTAGAAATGTAAAAATTTCAGGATAGATTAAGACCGAAGATAAAAGACTATTTTGAAAAGATCAGAACAAAATATGGCATATTTGCTGAGATATTAAGTGTCGGCTTTTACAAATCTCTTTGAAGTCGAACTAGCCGTATATATGAGTTCGCAGCGTCAGTTTGGGCTTCATAGGTGGACTATACTCAGTTCCCCATAATATGTATGTTCTCATAAATTAGTAGTGCAAGACATACTATATTCATGCTAAGAGAAATGAATTTGATAAAACGCAATAATAGAATGAAATCTTCGCCTAATAGGCTACCTACCATTCAGTTCGATATATTTATCTCATTCGAATCTATTAATTTATTTTATTGAAGTCAATTTAATAGTTCCGTTTTCATGCTACTATTTCCAATGCAACAGTTCCCAAAATGCATATTTATATGGAATGTCTCACAACTTTGATATGTTGATAAAATCTGAAATTTCGAATAACTTACGAAATTTCCCTGTTAGAATATTTGTAGTCAATGATGTTAAAACAAGTACCATTAATGTTATTTTGAAGTTGTATGATATATTTATGATCCCCAAAATGGATGTTTATGCTCATTATCCCCATATTCTGCGATGGTAAGTAAATCGCAAATTCCAAATAACTTACGAAATTTTTAAATTAAAGCATTTAGAGTCAGGGATGTTCATGCCAATATCATAAATGATATTTTTAAAGTGTTATAACATCTTTACAGTGAAAATATCCGTCGAAATCGACGCTTATGCGAAATTTTGCCGTATTCTGCATGTTAAGAAATTCGTAAATTTCGAATAATTTGCGAAATTTTCAAAGGAGCCTGTTTATAGTTAAAGCCGTTCATGCCATCATTAAAACTGATATTTAAAAGCTGTCCTTACATCTTTATGATAAAAATATATCTTTTCATGCATGTTTAAGTGAAATTTTGCCGTTTTCTCCCATGTTAAAGAAAACGTAAATTTCGAATATCGTCTGAAGTTTTTAGTTAGAATGTTTCAAATGTTCGTGAGATCTCGCGTACACAGACTAACAAACTAACAGACAACCTACAGACGGACACCATACCCATTCTGATATTTTCGGATTCCTCTTACACCTGCGAACGTGTAAAAAAATCAAAAAACTAAGGTCGAAATTTTTCACGATTACCTAAGTTCCCCATACCTATACTATGACGGGGAACTAAAACATAACAGAAAAAAAAAAGCGACTACAAACCAAAATCAGAATCTATCTATTATAAATTTTAGTAATTTAGCAAATTTTGTCTATTTCATTCCATTCAAATATGGGAAAGTGTTTTATAATTTATGATTGCTACATAAATTTACTTTTTTATTATGATTTTCATCTCATATACATATAAATGCACCTTATTATATATATTTTTTTTCTTCTCCTATAACTATACAATGCTACATAATGGAAAATATTTTCTCTTAATTTAATCCTAAAGATAAACCTTAAAAAATAAAAACTTGTTACATGGTGACTAAACAAAATGAAGTGGCGATTTAAAAATTTAATCGACTAGCAATATTTTTTCTTAAGCTTCATAAATGAATTTGATTCATTTAACACGTGAATATTGCGTATTTCGAAAATCGAATTAAGTCCAACAACTGTGAAATGATCTGGCGATTTGAAAATCGGGTGCAATAATAATGATATACATTGCAAATAAATATACTGTATGAATAAAACTTTTTGGAAATTTTCCAATTTTAACGTTTTGCAGAATATAGAAGTAAATACTTGATGCATACTCTTGAAACTTTAGAAGAGTAAGGAACCTGTTGTGTCAAACTACACTAGATACAAAGATTCGTTTTCTTGTTTTCTTATTTTGCGCGTGATTTTTAAATAAATAAACACAAAAATATAAAATTTGGATGGCATGCATATTACCATATCATTAATCGAATTTCATATAACTTTAGCATGAGTGATAATTTTTAAACTAATAATTCCTCATTTTTTTAGAAAAGTAAGCTGTTGAAAAAATGAAAAAATTAAACCATTTTTGAAAACAAAATTTAATGAAAAATGCTCATAAGGATACATTACAGGCAGATGGAGATGAAAATATATGCCTGCGTTAGAATGAAACAGGATTTTTCTTCCTGTATTCACTTTTTCTGTTTTTTCTTTTTCCTTCTTTTTTTCGCATGTGAATATTTTTTTTAAAAAAATACACATATAAACATGAAAATTAGATAAGACGTTCATTATAAAATTATATATCGACAATTTTATTATCATGGTAAATCTCATATTTTATAAATTAGTAATTATATTTTTTCAAAAAGTCTGTTATAAAAGTTTAAGAAAAAAAAAAAAAAAAAAAAAAAAAAGCTAATACAGAAAGAAAATCTGGATTTAATTTGAAATTTAAACGCATGTGCGTCTTTGCCTATGTGTAATGCATCCTTACAACTATTTTTCTGTAAGTTTTCAATTCTAAAATTGTTAAAATTTTTCATTTTTTCCAAAACTTGCTTTTGAGAAAAATTAAATAATTATTAATTTAAAAATTATCATTTATGCTAAAGTTATATAAAATTCGATTAATGATATGATAACAAACACGTAATCCAAATTTTATGTTCATATGTTTATTTGTTTAAAAGTTATGTGCAAAAGAAGAAAATGGGAATGGAGGTTGTTCCTTTAATTTTGAACGCCTGTGTAATATAGCGAATATTCCCTTCTGATAGTAAATAAAGGATCAGTCGCAAATGAAAGAAAATATATATATGTTTAGGAAAACTAAAAAAAATATAATTGAAATGCGTTATGCATGTCATTTTGAGGATTCTTTTAACACTCTTAGTATATATTTGCATATTAATAAATAACACATATTTTAATGCTAAGAAAAATTTCTTTTAAAAATGTCAAAAACATTTCTCCGTTTTAAACATTTTACAGAAAGATTAAAAAGCATTTATGACATCGGTTTTTCTATTTGTCTTCTGTTTGTCAATCCTCGTTCTTGTTTCTGTGCATAGTTCTAGAATGCCTTCAAAATATTATATCACTTTCATGTTCACTATGGTCTGTACAGCTACAACGAATTTCAAGCAATACATTTTATAGAGTGATCCGAAACTTTTTAGTTCCCCATCATACTGTATGGGGAACTTAGGTAATGGTGAAAATTTTCGACCTCGGTTTTTTTACTTTTTTGCACGTTTTCAGGTGAGAGGAATCCGAAAATGACAAAATTTATATGGTGTCTGTCTGTAGGGTGTCTGTTAGTGTGTTGGTCTGTTAGTGTGTTAGTGTGTTAGCCCGTTAGTCCGTTAGTTTGTTAGCCTGTGTACACGATATCTCAAGAACAAATTGTCGCAGAGAGGTCAGATCAGTTTTAAAATATTACGTTCGACACTGGCAAGAACCCTATTCATTTGCAACATTCGAATTAAAAAACTTCGTAAGTTATTAGAAATTTACGATTTTCTTAACATGGGAGAATAGGACAAAAATTCACTTAAACGTGCATTGAATGGAAACTTTTTACTCTAAAAATGTCAAACCAGTTTTAAAATATCAGTTTTGATGCCGGAATGAGCATCAGCAACTATAAATATGCTACTTTGAAAATTTCGCAAGTTATTGGAAATTTAGGAATTTCTTAACATGGCAGTATAGGGCAAAATTTCACATAAACTTCAATTTTGAGAGATATTTTCATCGTTAAGATGTCAGACAAATTTTGAAATATTATTTAGGATACTGGCATGAATATTAATGACTAAGAATTTTCCAATATAAAAATTTCGCAAGTTATTTGGATTTTACGATTTACTTAACATGTCAGAATAAGGCAAAATTGAGCATAAACTTCCATTTTGAGGATCATAAATACATTAGATAAATTCAAAATTACATTTATGATATTTGTTTGAACATAATTGAATACAAATACTCCAATAGGAAAATTTCGTAAATTATTCGTAATTTACGATTTCATCAACATAGCGAAATTGTAAATTTTTCATATAAATATGAGTTTTGAGAATTGTTGGATTGGAAATAGTAGCATGAAAACTAAACAACGGAATTGACCCTGATAAAATAAATTAATAGATTAGAATAAGATAAATATATCGAAGTGAATGGTGGATAGCCTATTAGGCGGGGATTTCATTCTGTTACTGTATCAAGCTTTGGTCAGATTCATTTCTTTTAACATGATTATAATACGTCTCGCACTAGAAATTTATGAGAACATAAATATGATGGGGAACTGACCAGAGTCCACTTATGCCAACTAGTTTTAAAATTTGTAATTTGTTTCCTCTTAGCCCTCGGAACAAGTCCTCTGTAAATAAATAAATAAATAAATATGTAATATTATCATAAATGCTTAATCAGAAATTATCATAAGTTAACATTAAAAGAGGAGTGAATTCTTAGTTTTCAAAAATAAGCAAGCCATGTAGACTTGAGACAACATTGTGAGGTTTTGACAGCTTTGCCATATGTACTCTCCCTCTAGCTTGCCAAAACTAAGAAAAGACCATGCTATTAGCAAAATAAAAATATCAAATGAAATAAAATGAACATATCAATAATATTTTTAACTGGAAAATAAAATTAAACCTCGTATAAGTTTTTATAAAAATCAAAGCAGTAATCTTGAAAAAATGTAATTGTATGAATAAAAACAAAAATAACATTCTTCTGTTATCAACGGTTAAATAAACAGATGAATAAAAACATAAACATAAAATATTCTATCAGTACATATAAGTTGCCACAAAACCTACACATGCTGTAACTATTTCTAAAAACCTTCACTCATATTTCTTACGATGCCTAAATTAGAGCAGTATTGACATCTGTCAGTGAAAAATGTATTAAGTTATAATATATGTAGTCTGTGAATGTAATGATTTTCAACATTATCACTTTTTAGGTAACCAGTAAACATAAGTAACCATTAAAATTAACGCCATGTATTTAATTATGTTTAACAAATTTTTAAGTTAAAGTTATGCAAAAAATCTAAAGGATAGTTTGCTTTATATATAATGTATATATACAGAGAGAGAGAATGACTTACATTCCTAAATTTCCAAGAAAATCTATCAGGTATTTCTTGAAATATTCAACAAAACGTCAAACTTTGAAAGATATTTTTGTCAATATATTGTATATATGTTCGGAAGGTAGATATCGTAAGTAGAGGAATTTTGTTGTTTTGCTGAAATAATCACCTGTTTCCAAAGTAAAAGCAAAAGAAGTACAACATTTGGAAATTAACTGTAAGATAGTATTAAGACTATATTAAAACTATATTAGACTATATTAAGACTATATTAGACTATATTAAGATTTATTGACGTAAAAACATCTCATATTTCGGAAACTTTGAATGATGACAGATGTTACCTGTTATTAAATTTTTAATTTGTTTAAATAGCCCATTATTTCGGGCATTAGATACAAAAATACCGCATCTAATTCGTCGTACGATCTTAAAAGAGCGCAAATTTTGTCAAATAGCTATGAAATAAGTATATTATCCTGGAGTCTTTTCAGGTATAATTTTAATTCGAAAACGAACTTTTCACAAATCCCGTTAAATTTTAACATTAATATAGAGAAATTTTTCACAAAAATTTAGCGAGTTTTGAAAGAACAATTTGCAAAAATCACCAAATTTTAAAAATACCTTTCAGAAGACCTTGTAAATGAGAATAGTTACCTTGAGCGAGATAGGCAAAGGTCCGCAAAAACTCCAGGAACAATAAAAATCAGGCCGTAAGTGAATAATAACACTATTTAGAAGCAAACATCTTTATTTTAGCATCATGGGAATAAAAAGTTTTTTTAAAGTATCTTAAAATGCGTATTATTACGTCTAAAAGACATTCAGAGAGTTAGGTGAGAGAGAGAGAGAGGGCTTTGCGTTTACGTGTTATTCCAGCAGTAGTTTAAGAGCGAATTCTCAAGTTTTCATTCCAGCAATCAAGATCCAACTGCTGAATTACGCCAAGTTTTTCGAAATAGTGCCAAATTTTACAGCCAAACATAATCCATTGTCTCACGATTAAATTAATATAAATATTTTGAATTTAGAGTGTCCGTTAAAGAATTAACGCCAAACACCTCTGCCAGAAAAATCATTGCGTAAGGAGACAGAAAGACTACGATTTATTACCACATCCTGTCATTTAGATATATAAATTACCCTTTAATGATATTACAACGGAAAATTATTGCTTAATTTAGTTATAACAAAGTGGGCTTGCGCAATTTAAAAGAATGAAAATGTAATTATGTATACACAACGGTTAATAGATGAAAATAATATTTTTTATATTTTGATTTATTAAATGATTTAGGAGAGATTAGAATTCTGAGAGATGTCATTTAAAAAGATGACTAGCAGAAATAAATTATTTATTTTAACCCGTTAGTAGTCGCTATAGACAGCGCCACCTATTACAGATTGCGCGCTTTTTATTTAACTCTCACCAATAATTTTAAGAAGTGATGTGATCGACGTTCCTTCGATTTTTATTCGCGTATTATGTATATCAAATACTACTTCTAAAAATTTTTGGTGGCTATTGAATAAAAAAATCTGGCAACACTGAAGGATGGGCGGCAAATCGACCAACTAGCGACTACTAACGGGTTAAAGAATATGTTTTTGTTCTCAGAAGATTTATTTAATAGCTTCACGGATAAAATATTATTAGAATTAAGATGTCTATTTATAGAGACAAATGCGAATAAATATAAAAGTAATTTAGAATTTCGTTAGATATTTTATTAGACATTTAATTTATTGAAAATATAGTAATTAACTATTACATTTATTTAAAACCGTAACTAAAACCCATGTATTTGAAGGAACGACTTCACAGACCTGCCAACTTAATACAGCTCTATGGCAAATATCGTATGATTTTAAAATTATTTTTAAAAAATTCGGAAGAAGTATTGCTTATTTTAGTAATCAGGGTTAAATTTAAGAAAAAGTGACCAATAAGCAAATAAGACCTGCCAGCTACTGGCGAGTTACTTATATTTCCAGTTTTCATGTCTACCAATTTTCAGATGAGCCAATAAAAAATTTACAAAAATTTTATCGTAGACTAAAAGTAATAGATTTTACTGGCTAATAAAATAAGAAAAATATTTAAACTTCGAATTTGTTTAGTTGTAATATCTGGTGTCATGGCTATTTTTCGTTATCGTTGTTCTTATAATTTTTATTTATTTGTGTAATACATTTAATAATATTTTTTATTTAGTACTAGCAGGCAACGCCCGCTTCGCTGGTCCCTATTTTTAAATGTATCGCTATAATTACTGAAGTCTCAAAATTGCATTAATTTTTATCACGTGAAAAAAAAACAGAAAAAAAATCTTAATAGGAAAAATGTCGCACCGGGTTCTCACTGCCTTCGGAAAAAATTCCCAAAATGCTCTAACACTTATTTCTATTATTTTCCCCCTTCGCCCCCCCCCCTCCCGTCTATCCTAATAATTTTAAAAATTCGAAAATATCCGCAATCGATTTGTAGGTATCGAAAACTTCTATATACCAATTTTGAATGCTCTAACTTTATTCTATTCTTTTTGCCCCTCCGCCCCCCCTCTTCCCGGCCCTCTTAATAACTTTACACTTTCGAAAATATCCCCATTCGACTGGCTGTTCTCTAAAACCTATCTGTACCAATTTTGAACGGCCTAACTGTATTTCTATTTGTTTTTGCCCACACCCCCCCTTCCCACCCCTCCTAATAATTTTACAAATTCGAAAATATCCGCAATCGATTTGTAAGTATCGAAAACCTCTATATGCCAATTCTGAACGATCTAACTCTATTTTTATTTTTTTGCCCCCCCTCCTCTCCCCTCCCCCTTCTCGCCCCTCCTAATAACTTTACACTTTCGAAAATATCCCCATTCGACTTACAGGCCTTTAAAACCTATCTGTACCAATTTTGAACGGCCTAGCTGTATTTCTATTTGTTTTTGCCCATAGCCCCCCCATACTGCCCCCCCCCTTCCCACCCCTTCTAACAATTTTACAAATTCGAAAATATCCGCAATCTATTTGTA
Organism: Salticus scenicus; assembly: GCA_963930645.1. NCBI lineage: Eukaryota > Metazoa > Arthropoda > Arachnida > Araneae > Salticidae > Salticus > Salticus scenicus. Next base: position 81,714,701 of record OZ005653.1, read on the forward strand.
AGTATCGAAAACCTCTATGTACCAATTTTGAACGATCTGACACTATTTTTATATTTTTTTGCCTCCCCCCCTCCCCCCCCCAAAAAAAAAGAAAAAAAAAATCGGAAAAATTCAAAAAATGAGTTTTTGGAAATATTTTCAAGAAGACGCTTGGCGTTTTTTTTTTTTTTTTTTTTTCTTTTAAGCATCTTTGAGCTATTACTTTTACTCGAAAATCCGTATTCTTCTAAATCATTTATACCCCCTTCTCCCGTTAAAAATCCAAAATTCCAAAATCGCAGAAAATGATTTTTTTGTTTTCAAGTCTAGTCTCTCCCTCTGCAATTTCTTCACCGTGAAGCAATTTGGAGCCGAGTTGTGCTTATAAAGGTGGTTTTTGCCTTCTGCCCCTTCGAAAATCATTTTCAGCCCCACTCCCCCCTTAAAAATCCAAAATTCCAAAATCGCAGAAAATGATTTTTTTTTACTTAAGTCTAGTCTCCCCATCTGCAATTTTTTCATCGTGAAGTAATTTGGAGCCGAGTTATGCTTATAAAGGTGTTTTTGCCTCCTGCGCCTCCGAAAATCATTTTCACCCCTTTTCCCCCTTAAAAATCCAAAATTCCAAAATCTCAGAAAATGATTTTTTTGTATTCAAGTCTAGTCTCTCCATCTGCAATTTCTTCCTCGTGAAGCAATTTGGAGCCGAGTTATGCTTATAAAGTTGTATTTGCCTTCTGCACCTCCGAAAATCATTTTTACCCCCTTCCCCCCTTAAAAATCAAAAATTCCAAAATCGCAGAAAATGATTTTTTTGTATTCAATTCTAGTCTCCCCATCTGCAATTTCTTCATTGTGAAGTAATTTGGTGCCGAGTTGTACTTATAAATGTGATTTTGCCTTATGCGCCCCCGAAAATCTCATTTTTACACCCTACCCCCCTTAAAAATCCAAAATTCCGAAATCGCAGAAAATAATTTTTTTGTATTCAAGTCTAGTCTCCCCATCTGCAATTTCTTCACCGTGAAGCAATTTGGAGCCGAGTTATGCTTATAAAGGTGGTTTTTGCCTTCTGCCCCCCCCGGGGGGGGGAACGGGGGGTATTTCGCAAAATCCCGTCTTAGTAAACGTCAGGGTCCTAAAATCAACCTGCTCACCAAAAATTGTGACTCTATCTCCCATAGGATCGCCACAACCGTGTTGAGTCAGTGAATCAGTGAATCAGTCAGTGAATCAGTCAGTTTACTCTTTTATATATATAGATAAAGGCGTTCTTGCTTGTTTTCTAATGATAGAAATTTAATAATGATACAGGAGAACTTCCATTCATTACTGTAAAAGAATGTAAAACCATTCGTTCTGTCGATAT